>NC_069450.1:32300722-32348370 GCF_026875155.1 Cherax quadricarinatus
GACCATACAATAAGTGTCAGGGGCCCGAGACTGTTCAACTGCCTCCCAGCATACATAAGGGGGATTACCAACAGACCCCTGGCAGTCTTCAAGCTGGCACTGGACAAGCACCTAAAGTCGGTTCCTGACCAGCTGGGCTGTGGCTCGTACGTTGGTTTGCGTGCAGCCAGCAGCAACAGCCTGGTTGATCAGGCTCTGATCCACCAGGAGGCCTGGTCACAGACCGGGCCGCGGGGGCGTTGACCCCCGGAACTCTCTCCAGGTAAACTCCAGGTAAACTATAGTTCATTTCTCAAGGATTTTGGTTCCAGCACTTTCTGGTTGCTTTCAAATGGATGGTGTGCCTGGCATTTAGTGTTGTAGTATTGTCTTTAATGGACTGAAGAATGACACATTTTAGGGTGAAAACGTTTATAGGGAGAAGAACGACAGACATATTGGTCACGAGGAAGTGGCAATTTTTTGGATGGTCAAAGTTACATGTCCCATTTGTTTTTCCAGATATTTCATAGGTAGACTAACTGGTAAAAAGAGTTTACTGAAAGTGTAGGTGACTTTCGTTGTGTCCTGGAAACCACTCATGTGTGCTGACTAACTTGGTGTCCTGGGGATCACTCATTTTTGTTGACTAACTGGGTGATTTGATGGTTGTGGCTTTCATTCACTACGATTCATTCACTAGGGTTAGGGAAAAGAATCAGTATTTTTTTTCCTTCATCAGTGGTAAATTTGACTGAAGTTTACACCGAATTGAAGCTGAGGAGAGTGTCCATGTTGAGTCATCGGGCTACTGTGACTTGGACATTATCAACGCATCTTAGCTCTGCCATCCGAAAACTTCGCTATATTTGTCAACAATATCTGATATCCTTTAGATCTACCCAATTGTCAGCGATACCTACCACCCCAAAGCTCTACAGCACATGTCAGCAATACAATCTGCTCTACCGTATTTGTCAGCAATACCTGACATCAGTTGACTCTAGAATGTTTGTAAGCAAATCTGCTACAAATTTGCTCTACCATACTTTTCATCAATATTTTAAACCGTTCTTGTCAGCAATACCTAACAACCATCAGCTCTACCATACTAATCAGTAATATTTGCCATCTATTAGCTCTTCTTTAATTATCAACTATAATTGCGATCCATCCGCTCTACCATACTTGTTAGCAATACCTTTCATCACGGAATTCTACCATACATGTTGGTAATGTCTGCCATGCATCAGATTTTCCAGTCTTTCAGCAATATCCGCTCCATATCAGCTCTACAACTCACAGCACAATAAATTTCATCAATCAGCACCAAAGTACTTGTCAGCAACATGTGTCATCAGTCAAATCTTCTCTGTAAATTATTATCATCTTTGGGGAGGGTCTCGCTATGACTCTCGTGGTGATCAGTTGGAGACTCTTCTCACTTCTCATCCTCTTCATGCTTTAAATACGGTTGCTAACACCCATTTTGACTCTCGCACTCAGTCTCTCTTGCATCAATCTTTCTATCTGTTCCCCGTCAATTGCTCTTGATTATGCTTGGTCTCTTCTCCCGGATTTGCACGACAGTGATCTTACTTCTACTACATATTCCCGACCGCCTCGGAGCCGTCGTTGGCAATTTGGACAAGCGAATTGGGGCTTATGCTCTCAGATTGTCTTTTGGGCTTTAAGCGGGCAAGGGCAGTCACTCGCCGTGTCATACGCGATGCTGAACGCACTTGTTGGCAAGGCTACATTTTTGTTTCTACTGTTGCCTCGACTTCCCCTTTGTGTGGCAAGTATGCTCTGAACCCAGCTCCCGTTTTGCTGGATGCTGGTGTTAGTGTTGCAGAACCTCTTGAAGCTGCCACTGAAATCAGGAACTATCTTGTCCGTGTCTCCCAAGGTCTTCACCTCTGTCCCTGGTTTCTTGCTTCTAAATCTGCCAGCGAGCAATCGCCCTTGGATTTCTCTTGTAATGGAATGGAGCCGTATAACGTACCTTCTACTCTCTTAGAGCTAGAGTCCACGCTTTCTGTTTGCCGGTCATTGGTAGCTATACCTGATGATGTTCATATCAGTATGTTACATCTGCATCTTACAGCCCTGACAGTCCTTTCGCGTCTTTTTCAGTCTTGTTTGGAGGTGAGGGGTTCTCCCTCAACAATAGAAATCTGCTATTGTACGCTGAGGTCAGTGGTCACGTGTGGTCATACCCGTCCTGAGCTGTCTGGGTATTAGCGTGGAGTGTTACCAAGCACCATGGCTTGTTGTAGTGTTTAAGAATCTCAGGTTAAAGCGTTGAAAGAAGAGATTCTACTTCTTCAGGAGGAAAATAGGAGGCTGAAGGGGGCTGTGATCCAATTTTTCGCGCTCTCAAAAAAAAATCGAAATTATGGAAATTGAATTATTCATATAGAAAAATAGCTTAATTCTTTGGCAACAAAATGATACAAGAATCAATGTTCTACGACGTTTCTACAAGAAATTATAGTCATTTATATCAGATAAGGTGACGGCGATATGGGTAGCACGTCTGCTCTCAACCCATATATTTTTTGGATTTTTTTTCTTGTTTTTTATCGCATTTTCTTGCATTATTCTTCCTAATATAATATTTGATTATTTAGCATCATATAAGAGTAGGCGGAGCTTATCCGTAGAGTGCCAGCCAATCAGGAACCATCTGGGAATACTCGGCAGTACTCCCGCTCCAGAGAGAGCCAGAAGAAATCACTTTATTATTACGCTTATATCAGCTTATATATCAATTCTGCGGCTTATTTATCTATTAGAATTGATCTAATGTGATATAATAAACACTATAAATAACATACAAACATGTTATGTACTCTAGACTGAATAAAATTTGCCATAATATAACAGGACACCCTCGGGAATATTTCGATATAAATGAGTTACTCCTCTCCATGTCGTCTTTTAGTAAAAGAAAACGGTGTTTTGAAGAGGATAACTGCACTAGAACATCAGTTTACTAAGAAATACACCTAAACAAACGCGATTTTCGCGGATTTTTTTTTTTTTTTTTTTTTTTTTTTTTTTTTTTTTTTTTTTGAGACAGCGGGCCGGCCGGCGCTCCAGGCCAATATCTCGGAAGTAACTTATTCACTTATTTCGCTTTACTTCTCCTTTATTACTTAATTAACTGGAAATATTCCAAATATTTTGGGATTTATGTGGGAGTAAAGGGCAGATATTTTGCAACATTCCAAGAACTAACAAACTTTATTTTTTTTGTGAAATAAAGAAAAGACATTTATAGGACATTATACCTTTAGAAATTCGTATTAGCATTGCTCTCTCGGCACCACGTGTCCAAACAACCTTACGGGAGCAGTCAGGTTCACGAGCGCGGAGCAAAAACAAATTCGACAAAATATGAAAATGGAGTTGTTACCAAAAAATAGCTGAACTTTCTGGCTACACTCTGGTATAATTATTATCCTTGTACGATGTTTCTAAAAGGAATTACAGCCATTTATATCAGGCATGGTGACAGTGCTGACGCGTCATATTGCGTAAAAAATGTGATGCCCTAGAGGGAAAAATTTCTATCGGTGTATCCCCTGAAGGTTCGTTCTCTCATACAGGTGATGAGAGAAAACGATTTTTCAATGGTTAACTGTAATAAAAACTCGAAGGTCACGCAAAAAGTGTAAAATAAAGCGAATTTTTCGGGGAAAAAAATTATTTCCCGGGCAGCTGGGGTGCCGCGCGCTTCGGCCTATTTCTCGAAAGTAACCTATTTACCTATTTAGGTCCACCCTATCTTTATTTATGATTGAATTGACTTGATTTTCACAACAAACATAGGAGAATGCTTGATTTACAAGGTAGAGTGTACCTTTCTGAACTATCCCAAATATTTTTTAGATTTATGTGGGAAAACAAGACCGACATCTTCCAATATGAAAAAAAGTTATGAAACCTATTTTTTTTTTTAGCATGAAGATAAGGTTTATTTTAGAATTGGTACACTTACAGTGATGGAATTAGAGGTGTTCTATCAGCAGCAAGTGTCAAAACCACTTTTCCAAGTACCTGTAAGTGGGACTTCGCTGCCAAATACAATTTTTCGAAAATTTTGCATATTTCATTTCCTTTTTGGCCGATATGATTGAAACTTCAGCACAGGAGGTTTGATGTAAGCTTCTAATAGTACACCAAAAATGAACGTAATCGGTTGAAAAATAAAGAAGTCGACCCCGTGAACCTGACTGCTCCCTTACGTAGTCCTATATAGGAGAAGTTGTTGTTTGAGATATTTTATTCATAAATATTTACAGGAAAGAGAGAAAACACTTCGTCTTGTGTACCAAAAATGGAGGAAATCTGACGGAAAACAAAACAAAAAAAAAATTCAGTGTCTCACAGGCCCTTGAAGATTCACCTAGATGAGTTTGAGAGTGAGTGTGAGAAGGATTTAGCTGGTAAGGAAGAAATGCTTACCACCAGTGAGAGTGGCAGCCGCTTTAAGTGGCAAGTGGTTCACAGTTCATGAAGAAGGAAAATAAGGAGGGTTAATAAAGAATATGTGAAGGTAGGAAATCGATTCTCTGTTCTCCAAGACTAGTGTACTTCAGAGGTTAGTGGGGTTAAAGGTACGTCTGACTCCCCTGTTAATCAAGGTAAAAATATTCTGATTGTGGGAGAGACTCAGGTAAGATATATGGACAGTGCTTTTTGTAATGGAGATAGAAAAGTCAGACAGAGGGTGTGTCTCCCAGGAGCTGGTGTTGGTGATATAGTCAGCAGGTTGGATAATATTATGTCAGGTAATGGGAACAAGTCCATTATCTGTCTTTATGCTTGTGGAAATGACATTGGAAAGGGCAGGAAACAGGCGCTACTAGATAAGTACAGGTCAGCCATGGAAGTAGTCAGGTCTAAGGGAGGGATCCCTATCATATGTACCATTTTGCCTAGAAGGGGAGTGAGCAATGAATGGATGTCTAGGGCAATTGGTATAAATTGCTGGCTAGACAGGTACTGCATGGAACTTGCTATCCTATTCATTGATAACTGGGACAAATTCTATGGCAAACATGACATGTATGCAAGGGATTGGGTTCATTTCTCTGGGGATGGAGTGGTTGCATTAACCACTTCGATTGAGAGGGTAACTGATGATTTCTTGGATTTTAAACTGATAGATTATAGAGGTATGGGTGTTTGTGGGAAACAATCAGGCTGCAGTATTATTGTCGGAAACAGAAGATATTACAGGATACCTCAGGGATATGTTTAAAAGACAATATTCAAAATAAAGTTCCTAATAAAGGCAAAGCAACTGATCAACAAACAAAGAGAGATAGTAGAGGGCAACGAGTGACTAGCTCCCTTAAAAGTGCAGGTAATATAGATGTTATTGCTATAACTGAGACCTGGTTCAACTTGAAGGATAGAGAAATGCCTTCTGAATGCAGTATAAAGGGTTATAAACTATTCCACACTGACAGGGTCATCAGGAAGGTTGGTAGAGTGGCGATGAATGTCAGAGATAATTTAAATTATTGTGTTAGACATGATGTAAGATTAGAAACATCGAACACAGAATCTGTTTGGCTACAGCTTCTCGAGGGGTATGAAAAATTTATTTAGGTGTGATATATAGGCCCCCAAACCTTGATAGGGAGTGCAGTAATCTGCTATGGGACGAAATTCATACGGCATCTAGATAGGAAAATGTTGTATTAATGGGGGATTTTAACTTTAGACAAACTGATTGGAACAATTTGACACGAAATCTTGAGTCTAGTGACCTTGTTGATACAGTTCAGGATAGCTTTTTAAAACAGTTTGTGACAGAAGCAACTGGAGGAAACAATCTGCTTGACTTGGTTCTTGCCTACAAAGATTCACTAATAATCTTGAGGTTAATGATGAGCTTGGGGAAAGTGATCACAAATCACTTAGTTTCAATGCATTATGGAATTTCCCAGTAAACTGCAATCAAGTCTCAGTCCAAGACTTCCGATAGACTGATTTCATGGGACTGAAAAATTACCTGTGGGCTTAACTAGGATGTCCTGAATATGGGTCAGGTAGCTGGTGATGGTTGCCAATATGACATTTTTCAGAGCATAGTTTTACCTGCTCAGTCAACTTTTTTTCAGAGTAGGGAAATTAGATCTAACAAAAATGATCCCAAATGGATGAACAATAGATTAAAACATCTCATTGGTCAAAAGACATGCATATATAGGCGTATCAAAAGAGGGGATGGGCAGTTAAGAAATCAATATATTCAATTAAAGAGAGAAATAAAAAAAAGGAATAAGAAAGCATAAAAGAATTATGAGGCTAAGGTCGCAAGGGATTCGAAGACTAACCCAAAAGAGTTCTTTCAGATAAACAGAAGCAAGATTAAAGACAAGATAAGCCCACTTAAGAGTAGCTCAGAACAGATCACTGAGAGTGATAGGGATATGTGTGAAATTTTCAATTATTACTTCCTCTCAGTTTTTACTCAGGAAGATACTAGCAAAATTCCAGAAATAATAGATTATGAAGAACAGGACAATAATAAACTATGCACGATTGCAGTAACTAGTAACATGGTCCTCAGAAAAATGAAGAAATTAAAACCAAACAAATCCCCAGACCCTGATGAACTGTTTGCAAGGGTGTTAAAGGAATGTAAAGAGGAACTTAACATCCCTTTGGCTAATCTTTTTAACATATCACTACAAACTGGCATAGTGCCTGATAAGTGGAAAATGGCAAATGTAATACCTATTTACAAGGCAGGTGACAGGTCCTTAGCTTCGAACTATAGACCAATAAGCCTTACCTCCATAGTGGGAAAATTTATGGAATCAATAATAGCCAAGGCAATTCATAGCCTTCTTGATAGTCATAAATCGATAAATGAATCTCAACACGGTTTTACTAAGGGGCGTTCCTGTCTTACGAATTTACTAACTTCTTTCGTTAAGGTGTTTGAGGAGGTAGATCATGGTAATGAATATTATATTGTGTATATGGATTTCAATAAAACTTTCGATAGAGTTCCACATCAGAGACTTTTGAGTAATCTTAAAGCACACGGAATAGGAGGAGAAATTTTTTCCTGGGTAGAGGCGTGGTTGACAACTAGGCAGCAAGAGTTTGCATAAATGGGGAAAAATCAGAATGAGGCATGACACAAGCGGTGTTCCACAGGGGTCAGTGTTGGGCCCTTGTTGTTCACAATTTACTTAAGTGATATAGGTGAGGGAATAAATAGCGACATAAGCAAATTTGCTGATGACACCAAAATTGGCCATCCAATTCATTCTATTGAGGACATTAGTACACTCCAGGATGATTTGAACAGACTGATGCAGTGGTTGGAGAAGTGGCAGATGTGGTTTGATATAGACCAGTGTTATTCACTAATTTTTGCAAGAGAGCCACTTCAGTTAAACACATTGATTGAGAGACCTGCAGCTACTGCAAGTTAGCGCAATGAATACCACTGAATAGACAAATGCAAAGTTCTAAATGTTGGGCAGGACAATAACCATGCCACTTATAAACTGGATAGTGTAGATCTTAATGCTCTTGATTGTGAAAAGGATTTAGGAGTTGTGGTTAGCAGTAATCTGAAATGAAGACAACAGTGCATAAGTGTTCGCAATAAAGCTAACAGAATCCTTGGCGTCATATCTAGAAGTATAAATAATAGAGGTCCTCAGGTTGTTCTTCAACTCTATATATCTTTGGTTAGCCTCATTTAGATTATGCTGCACAGTTCTGGTCACCATATTACAGAACGGATATAAATGCACTGGAAAATGTACAGAGAAGGATGACAAAGCTGATCCCATGTATCAGAAATCTTCCCTATAAGGATAGGCTGAGGTCCCTGATTCTGCACTCTCTAGAAAAGCATAGAATTAGAGAGGATATAACTGAGGTATAAAAATGGAAAACAGGAATAAATAAAGGGGATGTAAATAGCATGCCGAAAATATCCAGGCAAGACAGGACTCGCAGCAATGGTTTCAAGTTGGAAAAGTTCAGATTTAGGAAGGACATAGGAAAGCACTGGTTTGTAATAGAGTTGTGGATGAATGGAACAAACTCCCGAGTACCGTCATAGAAGCTAAGACCTTGTGTAGTTTTAAAAATTGATTGGATAAATACATGAGTGGGTGTGGGTGGGTACGAGTTGAACCTTACTAGCTTGGGCTACCAGGTCTGGTGCCGTGCCCTCCCTGAAGTGGAAATGATCTGACTAGGTGGTCACTGTTCTACACCGGGGGGTGGCACGGACCTGCGTCACATGGCATGGACCTGCAGTGTTCCTTCTTTCATATGTTCTTATGTTCTTATTGTACTCCTGTTTTGCAAACCAGGCACCTTGGGGCTGATACCTCTCACTATCGTCCCATTGCTCTCACCAGTCCAGTCTGTTAGGTAATGGAACGATTGGTGAATAGACGTCTTACATGGTATTTGGAGACTCACAATAGTCTTTCTCCTCTCCAATATGGCTTTCGCAAGGGCTGCTCTACGTACTTTAGAACCCATGCTCCACTTAGAAAAGTAAGTGCGAAATGTCCTTGCTAATAAACACTCTGTCCTAGCAGTCGTTTTTGATATCGAGAAGGCCTATGACACCACTTGGAGGTATAACATTTTAGCTCAGGCCCACTCCTAAGGCCTCCGCCGTAATCTACCAACCACCCTTGCTGCTTTCTTATCTGAAAGACATTTTCATGACCATGGTGGCGCCTCGCTTTCCTCAGACTTTGTTCAGGGCGAAGGAGTCCAACAAGGTTGTTTCCTTAGCACTACCCTTTTCTCTTGGCTATAAATTAGAACCTACCTCCTGTTCCTCCATCTCATATTTAGTAGTCACTTTATGTGGATGACATCGCTATAGCTTACGCAGGCGCTGACTGTCGCCTGGTAGCGGCCTCTTCAGGATGCAGTTGACCGGGTTTCCCATTGGGCCAGTTCTCATGAATTTAAATTTTCTAGTGCGAAAACCCATTTCATTATCTTCCTTAGACGTCCTCTTGTCCCAGATATTCCATTGTATTTACATGGCACATGTATTCCGGAATGTGATACAGCCTTCTATTCGAAACGCCGTTTGAAATAGAAACCTCACACTTCCTCTTTGAAGGCAGCTTGCCATGGTCTGCTGAATCTCCTTAAAATTTTTGCGTATCATTCATGGGGAACAGATCTGTTTGCATTCCACTCTAGTCTTGTCCAAAATAGATTATGGTGACTAAGTCTATTCTGAGGCTTCTCCTACAATTCTTTCTAAGTTAGATTACCTTCATCATCTGGGTCTATGTTTATGCCTTGGTGTCTTTTGTTCATTTGAAAGCCCCTATGCTGAGGCGAATGTTCCTTCCTTAACTGATCATTGTGATGCTCGTTGTCTTCGTTACTTTGTCCGCTCTCATGGTCTCAGATGTTAGTAGAAGTCCGTTATTTGTTTGGCAACCCTTCAAACTCCTACCAATTTTTCTTCGTCTTCACTCATTCCGGTCTTCTCTCCAGTTCCTTCCCTTGTACATTCATGTAGTGTCTGCCTTTTCCCTTCCTGCTTGGGAGGTTCCAACAGTTTGTGTCTGTTCTCCCCTACTGCCATGAGCCAAAGCTCTCCTACCTACAACTGCTTCTTGCACTCTTTTTTTCTTGATCACTTTCGGTCACATGTTCATGGAGTTGCTGTTTATACAGATGGTTTTAAATCTTCTGACAGTGTTGGGTTAGCGGTGGTGTTTCCTGACAATGTTGTCCGAGGTCATTTGTTAGACTCAGCTAGTGTTTTTACCACCGAGTTGTAAGCCATCCTCATAGTGCTTCTTCGCATTACATATGTCTCCTTCGATGTTTGTGTTGCGCGGTCAGTGGTATGTGATCTTCTGGCTTCCATTCAGGGATAATTTTCCAGTCATCTCGACCCGTTTTCGAGGCCGTTGGCAGCATTGGTGGTCGGATATACACCATAACAAATTGCACTCTATTAAACCACTTTGGATTTGTAGCCATCTTCTTACTACCATTGCTGTACTCCAGAGACTGCGCTCTATCATCTCTGCATCAGTCATACTCCCATTACTCATGGGTATCTGATGGAGCGACCTAATATTCCTCTCAGTGAGGTTTGTCAGGTCCCTATGGGACAAAATTCATAAGGCATCTAAATATGAAAATGTATTAATGGAAGATTTTAACTTTAGACAAACTGGTTGGAACAATATGATAGGAAATCTTGAGTCTAGTGACTTTCTTGATACGGTTCAGGATTGCTTTTTAGAATAGGTTGTGATGGAACCAACTAGAGGAACCAGTCTGCTCGAGTTGGCTCTTACCAACAAAGATTCACTAATTAATAATCTTGAGGTTAATGATGAGCTTGGGGAAAGTGATCACAAATCACTTAATTTCAATATATCATGGAATCACCCAGATAATTGCAATAAAATCTCTGTCCCAGATTTTCGCTTGGCCGACTTCAGGGGGCCATAAAGCTCGCCCAGCGCGAACTAAAAAAATATTCGAAAAAAATTCACAAATTGAGTTAATCATATACAAAAATAGCTTAACTCTCTGGCAACACAATGGTACAAGAATCATTGTTCTATGACAAGGAATTATGGTCATTTAAATCACCTAGGGTGGCGTCACCACCCGCGGCAGGTCTGCTCACCTGTTGTCAATTTTCATGTTTTTTTCCGATTTTTTCCGTGTATTTATTGTATTATTCTTTCTAATATAATAATTGACGATTTGGCATCATAAAAAAGTGGGTGGGACTTATACATAGACTTACAGCCAATCAGGAACCTTCTGGGAACATCTTGCGTACGTCAGCAGAAATTCCAGTCTCGGGATAGCCAGGGAATATGCTTCAATATATCGCTATTATCGCTTCTACGGCTTATTTATCTATCACAATTGATCTAATATGACATAGTAAACAATATAAATAGCAAAGAAATATGATAAATACTCCAGAATGAATAATATATGACATTCTTCGAGCGCTCCCTCTGTAGCTAGGGATGGCTTCCATTCTCCTCCTATCACCTCCAAGGTCCTTATATTAAAGAAAACGGAGAGTGGTAACTATGATATACACTCGTAATGCAATATAAAACTGAGAAAAATGCTATTTTCTCAAAAAAAAAAAAAAAAAAAAAAAAAAAAAATCAGTGGTCCGGCTGTTTCGCGGATTATCTCGGAAGTAAGCTATTCACATATATATTGACTTACTGTCGTTAATAATAATAGAAATGCAATGAAATTCACAAACAACATAAAGAAAAGATTGTTTTACAAACTGGTTATTATCATTTTGAGATATCATAATTTGTTTTCTATTTTTGTGAGAGCAAAAGTCAGATATTTGGCTGAACGTCAAAACCATGCAAACTTTATTTTTTTAAGAATGAAGATAGGATAAATTACAGTAAAGTTATTCATGATAAATAGTTTAGCATTTTTTAAGCATAGATAATGCCAAAACAGCTTCTCCAAGTACCACTTCGACAGTAACTTGCAATATGTATGATTATTAGTAAATAATTTTTTCTCAGTTGTTTTTTGAGCTATCTTATTGAAATTTGGTCACATTAAAATGGAAAGGTGCTTCTTTACGTACACAAAAATGAAAGAAATCGAACGAGAAATAAAGAAGTTCAGGTGCTAACTCAACTGGGCCCCTTCATGGGACTGAAAAATTACCTGGGTGGACTAAATTGGGATGTCCTGACTATGGGTCAGGTAGGTGATCTTGGTTGCCAATATGACGTTTTTCAGAGCATAGTTCTAGCTGCCCAGACAACTTTTGCTCAGAGTAGGGAAATTAGATCTATCAAAAATTATCCCAAATGGATGAACAATAGATTGAAACAACTCATTGGTCAACAGAGAGGTATATATAGGCGTATCAAAAGAGGGGATGGGAAGTTAAGAAACCAATATATTCAATTCAAGAGAGAAATAAAGAAAGGTGTGGAAAATACCGTATATATTTTCCAGAAATACAGTAGTTATATATAAATAGATGGCCATACTGTATTTAATAATATTTATGTCATAGAAAACGGAAAGCCTGCATCTGCACAGAAGACAGTCGCCATTGTTTGTTTAAAATGAAAGTAACAGACATTAATGGGAAGAATTTTTAATGCTCTAGAGGTTAAATTTGGGCTGACAACTCTCAAATAGGAGGCGAAAATTGTTGGATGTGCATTCCTGCATAATTTGAGTATCAGGCAACAGGACAGGACAACTCCAGGAACCTCAGATAAGCTATCTAATTTATGTTTAATTCTGGCCAGTAAATTTTTCATAAATGTAGGCAAAGGGGGGGGGGTCCTGTACATGACGCAATACTCTCCAGTTAAATTGGTGAGTGTTATGATTAAGATATATTCTCCTTCTGTTATATAAATGTCTTTATATATTATTATTTTTTAATTTAATATACAGTCTGCAAATTTATATATTTACCAGCATTCCTAGTGTATGTATATTTTATTTATAATTAATAGGTCCAGAGCAACTTGTGGATATGACAGTGGTAGGTATCAAGGGGGGCCATTTTTGGCGACCTAGGTGTCCCAAATTCCTACTTGTCTGACTGATAAATGATAATTACCTTTGTTCATTTACTGTTATGTACACAATGATACATTCAGATAAATGAAATTTTCCACATTTAATTTGCCCGTTGGTCCTTCGAACCGGATGTAATTAGTGAAGTCATTAATTAGGTAATTACTTAATTATTATATGTGAAATGACAGAAGGAGGTGGATGTTAAGTTCACTTAATGTGTAGTGGATTATAATTATTACAATATTAATTTGATAAGACAATTCTGGCCAAGATTTATATCAGTGTATGTGTAATTGATAAGACAAGTGTGGCTAAAGATTATATTGTGTATAATATTAATTTTGCTATGCCAAATTCTGGCAAGGATTTATGTTAATTTTTATAATATTAATTTTGATAAGCCGAGTCTGGCTAAAGGTTTGTATTAATGTACATATGAAGTTTATATTATTTTCTTACATGTAATTGCAAAGCTCAAAGGTAGCTAGGATTTATTCAAAGGTAAGTTGTATCAGTGTTGTAAGTTGTAATCAGTGTTATTAATTGAGTTGAATTTAATATATTGCATCATGGCTGAAAATGAGGAAATTAATATAGAAGACAAACATATGGAATATAGAGCAAAAAAAGCATCACCACAGGCCAGAAAAAAGTCATGTAACCAAGGCATATAATAAGTGCTTGGAATTAATGAATCAAGAAACTGTGAATACTGATGATTTAAAATTGTATTTAGATGCTTTAGGTAATAGATATGATTCATACAAATTATATTACAACAAATATGAAGGAGATTTGTTAGTAAACTGTGTAGATGAGACTGAAGTAGATCTTATGATTAACCAGTATTATGAATTAGAGGAAAAGATTCTTTCTTGTAAAAGTCAGGCCTTGAATAAATTAAAATGTATAAACCAGGCAGTTAATCAGTCTGCTCCAACAAATAAGATGCCTTTGCCAAAACTCCCAGAATTTTGTTTACTTGTATTTAATCCTGGAGAAAACTGGGAGGAGTTTTGGTCAATTTTTAAAGCAGCTGTACATGACAGGAGTGACCTAGCCTGTGTAACTAAATTATTTTACCTCAAAGGACAGGTAAGAGGAGATGCTCACATACCCATACAAGCCTTTCCCAATGTAGACGATTCTTATAAAGAAGCAGTTGACTTGTCGAAGGTAACTTATGGTTATATAGAACAAAGTAGGTTGGATCTAGTGAATATCATTGTTAGTTTAAAATCACCAGATCACACATACAAAGGTTTACAGCAGTTTAGAGTTAAACTGGAGAACACTCTCAAAACTTTAAGTAATAAATATAATCTGAAGGAATCAAACTGGTTATTGAGTGCCATGGTACACAATAAATTAAGCTGTAAAACACTTGAATGGCTCTCAAACAAATATCACAAGGATTATTTTGGACTGGAGGAAATAAGACTAGGTCTACAAGAATTAATTGTGCAGTTGCAGACCAGCCAACTAACTCATTTTAAAGATGCAACACATAATAACTCTGAGGTATCTGTCAAGTTTCACAAAGGGAAAAATTATCCCAATGGTAATAATCAAAATTCATTTCCTGAAAAGAGTTGCATAGGTGCATATCAAGTAGCAGGAATCAGAAATAATGATTCTGCACAAGGTAAGAAGAATAAGTACCCTCCTAAGGGTAGCCCAGTTAATAAGAAACCAGTCAAAGAAAAGAGAGATCGTCTTTTCTGCAAGGGAACTCATTTTTCTAAGAATTGCAATGCATACAATTCATGGAATTATAAAGTTGAAAGATTGGAGGAACTTGACAGATGTATCAGGTGTTTAGGTAATCACAATGTAAAGGATTGTCATGCCAAATTAAACAACTGTTATCAATGTCACAAAGGAATACACCATATATTCATGTGTAAGGGTCTTTATGATAATGTTGATAATAATGATAATGTTGACAATCCTGACACAACAGAAGCTAATGTAAAAATTGCTGCTAATGTTAATAATGATGGTTTTGCTGAAGTAGCCTTACCTGTGTTACAGGTAAAAATTGATGATAAAAGGCATAAATCAAAAAATGTAACTGCACTATTAGACCAGGGATCACAGCATACTTTCATAAAACGTAAATGTTTTGATGGTATGAAAGTAGAGATGGGAGATCCTACCACTCTAAAATTATCTGGTTTTCTCTCTGATAAAAGGGCTCAATTGTATGACACTGTTTACGTAACTGTCAGGTTGGGCAATGAGAAAAAACGTGGTAATACAGTAATTGTAGATAGACTTCCAGAGAAAATATCTACAGTAGGGCTTAGTAAAGCTACAGAAGGACTTTCACCTAATGAAAATTTAGCACCTTCTGGTGTAAGTGATGATTCTGTAGGCCCAATAAATATTTTGATAGGTAGTGACTATTATGCCTCCTTTGTAAAGGGTATGGTAAAGAAATGTGGTGTCACCCTTTTGAAGACTGCAGGAGGCCATGTAATGTACGGTACGATTCCTCGTAATAATAATTCATGACTAAAGGAAACTACAAATACCATAACTGTCTGTCTTACTCATGAAGTCGTGCCCCAGTATAATTCTTCCATAGAGGATGGTGTTGATCCAGTGCATAAATTGTGGGAATTCGACAGCATTGGAATAACTCTAAATGAAGAAAGTCCAGACGATTCTTTTACTCTGGAACAATACCTGAGAGATGTAAAATTTGAATCTTGACAATACTGGGTGCGACTTCCGTGGAAACTGAACCATCCAGAATTGCCCACTAATTACAGAATGGCATATGGACAATTAAAGGCTCAGCTCCACAAACTGAGTAAGACACCAGAATTGTTAACTGCCTATAATGATATAATTGCTGAGCAGTTAATTAATAAATTTATAGAAGAGGTACCTCCTGAGCAAGCCAAAATTTATGGTCACTATTTGCCACATCACGGAGTGAAGAAGGATTCTAAGACCACTCCTTTGAGGATTGTGTTTAACTGTTGTGCCAGGAGTAACAAAAATGTACCTAGTTTAAATGACTGTTTGATGACAGGTCCATCGTTGACGGAAAAATTAGGAGATATCTTATTAAATTTCAGAGTGAAGCATTATGCCTTTATGGCTGACATAAGTAAAGCTTTCCTAAGAGTGGGTTTACAAGAGGCTGACCGGGATTGTACCCGCTTCTTATGGCCTGAGAATCCTATTGACCCACTTAGCCCTCTGAAAGCCTTTCTCTTTAGGAGCGTATTATTTGGTGTTACATCCAGTCTGTTCCTACTTCAAGCGACGATAAATGCACACCTTAAACGTATGGGAAGCCCATTGAGTAAAGTAATGAGCAAACAATTTTATGTGGACAATTTCCTGGGTGTGACGTCAACTGAAGAGGAACTGTTAATGACATATGGAGAGGCTAATAAAATAATGCAAAGTGCAAATATGCCTCTGAGGGAATGGAACAGTAATTCGTCCAAATTAAAGGACAAAATAAGTAAAAATTTCCCTGGAGATGAAGTGCCAAAATGTAGTAATGTATTGGGTTTAACTTGGGATACTGAGAGAGATTTGTTAATGTTAAAATCTAATAATTACAGTATGCCCAATAAATTAACTAAGAGAGTTTTACATGCAGAAGTTTCCAAATGTTTTGATCCACAAGGTTTAGTGTCACCCCTTACTATAAGAGGGAAATTATTAATACAGGAAGCATGGAAACTTAAATGTGTTTGGGATGAAATTCTACCTGAGGAATTCATTAACAGTTGGGATGAATTAATTTGTGATTATGAGAAAATTCCAATGTTGGAGTTCCCATGCCAGGTGGCCAATCCAAATGGGAAAAATGTACTCCACATTTTTTGTGATGCTTCAAAATTGGCATATGGATCAGTTGCTTACCTTCAATGTAATAGTGTTATTTCTCTTGTTATGTCTAAGGCTAAAGTGTCTCCAATTAAATCACATACCTTACCTCAGTTGGAATTAACAGCCATTTATGTAGGTGTAAAATTAGCTAATTATATAAAAAATAAGTTGCAGGAGATAAATATTAGCGACACTGTAATTTGGTCTGATAATGAGGTATCCTTACCATGAATTCGTAATGGAAACAGTAAAAATGTGTACGCACAAAACAGAGTCACTGAAATTAATCAGATGCAAGAGAAATATAACAGTTTGGGTCAGCATATGTTAACATTTAATCATAGACCTGGTGAGGAGAGTCCAGCTGATTTCTTGTCTCGAGGGTTGCCTTATGCTAAATTTGTAAATACTGTATCATGGTTTAAAGGACCGAGCTGGTTGGTAAATAAAGCTAATTGGCCTGTACAAAAGGCGTATATTGCTCCTGTTGAAATTACTGTGGCCACTGCTCCAATAGTTTGTCCTTCCTTAGCCATTGATATAAATAGGTATTCTTCTTTACCCAAACTAATCAATGTAACTAAGTTGGTGTTTAAATTTTTAAACAAGATGAATCTCTCATATAAGTTTTCACATCCTCTTGAATATTGGATAAAGAGGGTACAAGAAGAAATCTATGGAAATGAGATTAAATTGATGGTGGAAAGAAAAATTGTGAAAGGTTCCATAATAGAGAAATTGAGGCTGTATTTAGAGAACAATGTAATTAGGTGCAGAGGTATGATACAAAATGTTAAATTGGGTGATTATGCTAAACACCCTATCTTACTGCCCAAAACTCATCATCTAACGAATTTGATTGTTCTAAATGCCAATAAAAATGTAATGAATGGTGGGGTACAATATACCTTAAATTGTATTAGGGAAACTTTCTGGATTCAACAAGGACAGCAAAGTGTACAAAGGGTGATTAAATCTTGTGTAATATGTCGCCGTGTGGATGCCAGATCCTATATGTACCCAGGTCCTCCACTATTACCAAATGAGCAATTTGAGTCATTTAGCAACGATCTCCGCCCGACTGCAGTGTGGAAAATACTGTATATATTTTCCAGAAATACAGTAGCTATATGTAAATAAATGCTCATACTGTATTTAATAATATTTATGCCATAGAAAACGGAAAGCTTGTGCCTGTGCAGAAGACAGTCACCATTGTTTGTTTTAATTGAATTGTTGGATGTGCATTCCTGCATAATTTGAGTATCAGGCGACAGGACAGGACAACTCCAAGAATCTCAGATAAGCTGTCTAATTTATGTTTAAATTCTGGCCAGTAAATTTTTCATAAATGTAGGCAAAAAGGGGGGGTCCTGTACATGACACATTAATCTCCAGTTAAATTGGTGAGTGTTATGATTAAGATATATTCTCCTTCTGTTATATAAATGTGTTTATTTATAATCATTTTTTAATTTAATATACAGTCCACAAATTTATATATTTACCAGCATTCCTGGTGTATGTATATTTCATTTATAATTAATAGGTCCAGAGCAACTTGTGGATATGACAGTGGAAGGTATCGAAGGGGGACATTTTTTGCGACCTAGGTGTCCCAAATTCCTACTTGTCTAACTGATAAATAATAATTATCTTTGTTCATTTACTGTTATGTACATAATGATGCTATCAGATAAATGCAATTTTCCACAAAAGGAATAAGAAAATCAAAAAGGGATTATGAGACTAAGGTTGCAAGGGATTCAAAGACTAACCCAAAAGGGTTCTTTCAGGTATACAGAAGTAAGATTAGGGACAAGATTGGCCATCTTTAAGAGTAACTCTGGTCAGATCACTGACAGTGATAAGGATATGTGCGAAATTCTCAGTACCTACTTCCTCTAAGTTTTCACCCAGAAAAATACTAGCAATATTCCTGAAATAATAGATTATGTAGAACAGGACGATAATAAACTATGCACGATTGCAGTAACTAGTGACATGGTCCTCAGAAAAATAGAGAAACTAAAATCTAACAAATACCCCAGGCCCAGATTGTGGAAAATATTTAAATTTTCCGAAGCTATAGTACCTAATAGGTGTTTAATGTGTTGATTTTGGTCAAAAATATGTTTGAAAATAGAATAGAACCAACAGGGTTCCACCTGTGCCTGCGCAGATGTGCGGGGAGACAGGTCAAGACAAGGCATCGGGGAGCAAGAGGGTTTTGAATGTAGTTAATAGGCTGTGAAAACATGGAACCAGGAAATTGGCGTTCACGGCAGCCTAAAGATTAATATAGGCCTCACTTCATAATAGGAAGTGTCATAACTGTCCCTGGTGAAGAGTGAGGGAATGGGATTGACGGCACCGCTGTAATAAGTGGCAAAATTAGTGAATAATGGTAGGATGGGTGGTGACTGGTGCACGGCCATGGAGTGTGTCCAGGGGAAAATACCCGTGATTTAATCCTCACTCATCGGTCTCGGATCTTAATTGAGTGACCTCTAATGTGTATAATAATTATGAGACATTAAATCGTCTTGTGAATTGTAATGTAATCAGTGATAATAACGCTAAGTTAAGAGAATGCGTGAAGTGAAATAAGTCACCCTGCTCCGAGTGAACATGCTAGTCCTCGTGGTTCCCGTCCCAAGGATAGTGAAGTTTTATGGAGTCACGACTTGTAAACCGGGATACACCAACGAATACCTCGTCCTGCTGGAATAAGAACCGTGTCGGTGTAGCAGGACATCGAAATGAGGTGGTGAATGGAGGAAATAAGGACTATCAATCACCCACAGTTAAGTAACCTTTCTAATTATAGCAGACTGATACTGGCCAGTTAGGTATGTTGTAATTGGATAGGTTATGGGTGATCCAGCTACATCAAGTGACCACCAGAGAATATCTGGTAAGTGGTGGGATTATATACAAGTGTTTTTCCTTAATGGATATATCCATGTGTAACCTACCCCCCCCCCTTCATTCAGATAAACTAATGTAATCTATACAGTCCACAATTAATTAGTAGTGCCATACTTGTGGGTGCTATCCAATTTATACTGGTCTCGGATAGATATGGATAAGATTGTGAGGGTCGAAGAGACCACCCGCAGGGACCAGAAGTGGTTAAGTTTTCTCACATGTCTACATGGGGTGACTACGGTAAACAATATGGCTGTCGTCTCCCAATGAGAGTACTTGTATGCATATAATGTTGAGGTATATACAGGTAACCCCCCATAAAATTTTCCATATCTGCCCGCTGGTCCTTCGAACTGGATGCAATCAGTGAAAAAATTAATTGAATTAATTACTTAATAATTAAGTGACTGATTGAAGGAAGTGGATGTAGGGTACACAAATTTAATCAGTCGTGTGGTTGATGATAATTAGTCCAATTAATTACTAGCACATGAGTGGCTAGGATTTATACAAGAGTAAAGTGCAAGAATTACTCTCACAAGGTGTCTACTTAAGTTGTATAATTGGTGATTATTAATTCCCTAACCATGGCTGGGTCTGAGGAAGTTAGTGCGGTTGGCAAGTCCATGGATGCCAAAGCAAAGAAAGCATCACTACAAGCTCGGAAGGGTCATGTTACTAAATCATACAAGTGTATGGAGTTAATGGGACAAGAAGCGGTAAACCCTGATGAATTAAAGTTACACCTAGATGCCTTAGAAAATACATATGAGTCATATAAATTTTGTTATAAGGACTGTGAGAGTGATCTGCTGGTGAATTGTGCAGATGATGCTGAAAGGGAGCAGCTGCTGGATCAATATTATGAAGTGGAGGACAACATTCTGTCCTGCAAAACTAAGGCTTTGGAGAAGGTAAAGGGTGTAAACAATGTTGCTGGTCAACCTAGTAAGGAAAATCAGAGGTGTCTACCAAAACTCCTAGAATTATGCATACCTGTGTTTAATCCAGGAGAAAACTGGGAGGAGTTTTGGTCTATCTTTAAAGCAGTCATACATGATAGGAGTGATCTGGCAAGTGTTACCAAATTATGCTATTTAAAGGGACAAGTAAGGGGAAATGCGCATGTTCTCATACAAGCATTCCCAAATGTAGATGACTCCTATAGTGAGGCAGTTGACTTGTTGGAGGTCACTTATGGTAACTTGGAGCAAAGTAGGCTGGATCTAGTAGCTATTTTGACTAGTTTGAAGACTCCAAATCACAACCGCAATGGCTTACAGCAATTTAGGATCAAACTAGAAAGCACTCTTAAGACCTTGAGTAATAAATATGATCTAGAGGGAGCAGAGTGGTTGTTGAGTGCCTTGATTCAGAATAAATTGAACCACAAGACAGTAGAGTGGCTATCTAACAGATATCACAAGGGTTACTTCGGGTTGGAAGAAATAAGAGTGGGCCTGCAGGAGCTAATTGTCCAACTGCAGACCAGCCAACCCATTACCTCTAGGAATACCACGTCTACAGACCCCAGTGCACCTGTCAAGTCCTACAAAAGAAAAATTTATCCCAATATCAATAATCAGAAGTCACCTACTAAACGGGGTTAAGTAGGCACATATCAAGTGACAGGGGCCAGTAATAGTGGTTCTTCACATCAAAGCAAGAGGAGTAAGTACCACAATAAGGGTAGCCCAGTTGATAAGAGGTCAGGTAAAGAAAGGAGAGATTGTATCTTCTGCAACGGTGCTCGTTTCTCTAAGAACTGTAATGCCTATAATTCATGGGATGTTAAAATGGAAAGAATGAAAGAACTTGACAGATTTATCAGATGTCTAGACAATCATAATGTAAAGGATTGTCATACCAAATTGAACAGTTGCTATCAATGCAACAAGGGAAGGCACCATACAGTTATGTGCAGGGTTGTATGTAATTTTTATAATAATGGTGACAATAATGATAATGTTAATAACCCTGACACTACGGTGACTGATGTAAAGGTTGCAGCTAATGGCAATAATGATGGCCTAGCTGAGGTAGCCTTGCCGGTGTTGGATGTAATAATTCAGGATAAAGGGCATAAATCCAAAACCATGCGGCGTCACTCTCCTCAACACTGGTACGGGCCATGTAATATATGGCAAACTACCGCCTAGTAATAATGACTAGAGGAAGTAGTAAATACAGTCACGGTGTCTTACTCATAAAAGGTCAACCCAGTACAAGTATTCTTCTATCGAGGATGATGTTGAACCAGTCTAATTTGTGGGAGCTGGACAGCATAGGGATTAATATAAATGAGGAAAGTCCAAATGATTCCATTACTCAGGAACAATACCTGAAGGATGTTAAATGTGAATCTGGACATTACTGGGTGCGACTTCCGTGGAAGCTCAACCGTCCAGAATTACCTGCTAATTATAGGATGGCATATGGACAGTTAAAGGGCCCAGCTCTGCGAACTGAGCAAGACACCAGAATTGATGACTGCTTGTAATGATATAATTAATAAACAGTTAAATAATAAATTGTTCCTACTTCAGGCGACGATAAATGCACACCTTAAGTGCACAGGTGGTCCACTGAGCGAAGTAATTGGGTAAATAATCTTATGTGGACAATTTCCGGGTGTGACATCAACTGAAGAGAAACTAATGAGGATATGTGATAGGGTTAATGAAATAATGCAAGGTGCAAGGATGCCCCTGAGGGAATGGAACAGTAATTAGCCCATTTCGAGGGATCAATAAATATGGATAGCCCTGGAGTTGAAGTGCCTATATGCAGTAATGTGCTGGGGCTGACTTGGGATACTGAGAGAGACTTGTTATTGTTAAAGTCTCATAATTCCAGTATGCCAAATAAATTAACCCACAGAGCATAGGCTTAGTGTCACACCTTACAATAAGTGGGAAATTGTTAATACCAGAAGCATGGAAGCTTGAGTGTGCTTTGGATGGAACCCTACCTGAGGAGTTAACAGGTGGAAAGAATTAATGGGTGATTATGTAAATACCAATGTTGGAGTTCCCAAGCAAGGTGGCCAGTGAAGATGGGAAAATTGTACTCCACATTATTTAAGTCGTCTATCAAAGACCTCCACCTGGCCGCAGTGTGAAAAATATTTTAATTTTCCAAAGCTATATGCCTAATAGGTGTTTAATGTGTTGATTTGGGTCAAAAATGTATTTGAAAATGGAATAGAACCAACAGGGTTTTCCCTGCGCCTGCGCAGATGTGCGGGGAGACAGGTCGAGACAGGGCATCGGGGAGCGGGAGGGTATTGAATGTAGTTAATAGGCTGTGAAAACATGAAACCAGGAACTTGGCATTCACAGCAGCCTAAGGATTAATATAGGCCTCACTTCATAATAGGAAGTGTCGTAACTGTCCCTGGTGAAGAATGAGGGAACGGGATTGACGGCACCGCTGTAATAAGTGGTAAAATTAGTGAATAATGGTGGGACCGGCAGTGACTGGTGCGTGGCCATAGAGTGTGCCCAGGGGAAAATACCCCTGATTTAATCCTCACTCAATGGTCTCAGATCTTAATGGAGTGATCTCTAATGTGTATAATAATTATGAGACATTAAATCGTCTTGTGAATTGTAATGTAATCAGTGATAATAACACTAAGTTAAGAGAATGCGTGAAGTGAAATAAATCACCATGTTCCAAGTGAACACGTTAGTCCTCGTGGTTCCCGTCCCGAGGATAGTGAACTTTTATGGAGTCACGACTTGTAAACAGGGATAAACCAACGAATACCTCGTCCTGCTGGAATAAGAACTGTGTCGATGTAGCAGGACATCGAAATGAGATGGTGAATGGAGGAAATAAGGAGTATCAATCACCCACAGTTAAGTAACCCTTCTAGTTATAGCAGACTGATACTGGCCAGTTAGGTATGTTGTAATTGGATAGGTTATGGGTGATCCAGCTACATCAAGTGACCACCAGAGAATATCTGGTAAGTGGTGGGATTATGTACAAGTGTTTTTCCTTGATGGATATATCCATGTGTAACCTACCCCCCCCCCTTCATTCAGGTAAACTAATGTAATCTATACAGTCCACAATTAATTAGTAGTGCAGTACTTGTGGGTGCTATCCAATTTATACTGGTCTCGGATAGATATGGATAAGATTGTGAGGGTCGAAGGGACCACCCGCAGGGACCAGAGGTGGTTAAGTTTTCTCACATGTCTACACAGGGTGACTACGGTAAACAATATGGCTGTCGTCTCCCAATGAGAGTACTTGTATACATATAATGTTGAGGTACATACAGGTAACCCCCTATAAAATTTTCCATACAGATGAACTGTTTGCAAGGGTGTTAAAGGAATAAAGAGGAACTTAGCATACCTTTGGCTAATCTTTTTAACATATCACTACAAACTAGCATAGTGCCTGATAAGTGGAAAATGGCAAATGTAACACCTATTTAAAAGGCAGGTGACAGGCCCTTGGCTTCAAAGTATAGACCAACAAGCCTTACCTCCAAAGTGGGAAAATTTATAGAATCAATAATTACTGAAGCAATTCATAGCCATCTTGATAGGCACAGATTGATTAATGAATCTCAACACAGTTTTACTAAGGGGCGTTCCTGTCTTACGAATTTACTAACATTTTTCACTGAGGTGTTTGAGGAGGTAGATCATGGTAATGAATATGATATTGTGTATATGGACTTCAGTAAGGCTCTCAATAGAGCTCCACATCAGAGGCTATTGAAGAAACTTAAGGCACACGGAATAGGAGAAACTTTTTCCTGGGTAGAGGCATGGCTGACAAATAGACAGCAGAGAGTTTGCATAAATGGGGAGAATTCTGAATAGGGGCACGTCACAAGCGGTGTTTCTCAGGGGTCAGTGTTGGGCCCGTTGTTGTTCACAATTTACATAAACGACATAGAGGAGGGAATAAATAGCGACATAAGCAAATTTGCTGATGACACCAAAACAGGCCGCCCAATTCATTCTAATAAGGACACTAGAGCACTCCAGAATGATTTTAATAGACTGATGCAATGGTCGGAGAAGTGGCAGATGCAGTTTAATTTAGACAAATGCAAAGTTCTAAATGTTGGACAGGAAAATAACCATGCCACATATGAACTAAATAATGAAGATCTTAATACTACTGATTGCGAAAATGATTTAGGAGTTCTGGTTAGGAGTAATCTAAAACCAAAGCAAAAATGCATTAGTGTTTGCAATAAAGCTAACAGAATTCTTGGCTTCATATCTAAAGTATAAATAATAGAAGTCCTCAGGTTATTCTTCAACTCTATATTTCCTTGGTTAGGCCTCATTTAGACTATGCTGCTCAATTCTGGTCACCGTATTACAGAATGGATATAAATGATCTGGAAAACGTACAGAGGAGGATGACAAAGATGATCCCATGTATCAGAAATCTTCCCTGTGAGGATAGACTGAGGGCCCTGAATCTGCACCCTCTCGAAAGGCGTAGAATTAGGGGAGGATATGATCGAGGTGTATAAATGGAAAACAGGAATAAATAAAGGGGATGTGAATAGCGTGCTGAAAATTTCCAGCCAAGACAGGACTCGCAGCAATGGTTTCAAGTTGGAAAAAATCAGATTCAGGAAGGATATAGGAAAGCACTGGTTTGGTAATAGAGTTGTGGATGAGTGGAACAAACTCCCGAGTACAGTTATTGAGGCTAAAACGTTGTGTAGTTTTAAAAATAGGTTAGATAAATACATGAGTGGGTGTGGGTGGGTGTGAGTTGGACCTGACTAGCTTGTACTGCTGCGTTTGGTGCCGTGCTCCTTCCTTGAGTGGAGGTAACCAGACTGGGTGGGCCATTGGGCTAATCAGGGGGGACATGGACCTGCTCCACATGGGTCAGTAGGCCTGTTGCAGTGTTCCTTCTTTCTTATGTTCTTATGTTCTTATTTAGGTACTTCACTTTCTTGTGGATTGTCCAGTTTACCAGCGAGATCGCAGGATTTACCTCCAACCACGCTGCCACCCTACAACTCTTACCTTATCTTCCTTCTTACGGACGGTCCTGCCTTTGACTTACAATCACTTTTTGACTTTTTATCAGCAACTACTTCATTAAACGAATATTGACTCATAGCCCTCAGCGTCCCTTCCAGCCCTTTTCTCCCCCTCACCTCTGATCCCCTCTCCATCTAGCTGTTTACAGCTCCTGCACTATTTTCTGCCTCGCAGCGCTGCATGACCCTTGTCGGTTAAGCCTTTCATTTGATTATAATAATATGATAAATGTTATAGAAGCGTGTGTATTTTTAGTTACTCTTACCTTAATTATAATTTGCATCAGGGAATATGTAAATCACTTACCTCAGTATTAAGTTGGTTCGTCTCAACTAGGTGTCTGGCCTGTAAACCAAAAGAACAACACATTAACAAACATATTGCAAAAGATTATTTAAATTCATAAATATGTAGCTGAAACAAATTCAGTGTCCCAATTTATATAAAAAAAACATTTAAAAAAATCACATTTGACGGAAGGTCAACAAGACACAACAAATCCAAATATCAAAGCAAATCCATAAATAACAATGAATTTTTATATAACAATAAATCCACAAAGTACAATCAATTTAAAAATCGTAAAATACGCATGGATTTAATGTAGTAGATAATTGTACAACAAATACTAATTAAATAAGATTGTAGTGTTTCAATTAAGACGGTGAAGCTAAGGTAAAATTACTAACAATTTTGTGGCACCCCTGGACACCATCAGTGGCACACCATTTCCGTGCACCCTGGTTGAAAAACGCTAGCCTATGGCATCACATACACCGACGGATACCGAAATCCTCAGTGATAACAGACAAGAAGAGAGAGCCTAGAGCAAAGTGTACACTAACGGGTTCTGGATAACATATACTCAACAGCAAAGTGTACACCAACGGGTTCTGGATAACATACTCAACAGCAAAGTGTACACCAACGGGTTCTGGATAACATATACTCAACAGCAAAGTGTACACCAACGGGTTTCTGGATAATATACTCAACAGCAAAGTGTACACAACGGGTTCTGGATAACATACTCAACAGCAAAGTGTACACCAACGGGTTCTGGATAACATATACTCAACAGCAAAGTGTACACCAACGGGTTCTGGATAACATATACTCAACAGCAAAGTGTACACCAACGGGTTCTGGATAACATATACTCAACAGCAAAGTGTACACCAACGGGTTCTGGATAACATACTCAACAGCAAAGTGTACACCAACGGGTTCTGGATAACATATACTCAACAGCAAAGTGTACACCAACGGGTTCTAGATAACATATACTCAACAGCAAAGTGTACACCAACGGGTTCTGGATAACATATACTCAACAGCAAAGTGTACACCAACGGGTTCTAGATAACATATACTCAACAGCAAAGTGTACACCAACGGGTTCTGGATAACATATACTCAACAGCAAAGTGTACACCAACGGGTTCTAGATAACATATACTCAACAGCAAAGTGTACACCAACGGGTTCTAGATAACATACTCAACAGCAAAGTGTACACCAACGGGTTCTAGATAACATATACTCAACAAGGTAACAGACATAAAACAGACAAAACACAAACAAAACAAAAGCAGCTTCATCATCTCTGAAGTCTTATCAAGAATCCTCCTGAAAACAGTAAACCTTGCCATCACTTATATAACTCCTACGACATAAAAGGACGTGCCCATATTAAGAACATGAGAACAGAGGAACACTGCAGTACGCCTGTTGGCCCATACTGGGCAGGTCCTTCACAATTCCAAACCACTAACAGAATAGATGCTCAACCCACTTTAGTTCTACCCTAACTCTGATATATCCACTAACTCATGTCCAAGTCCCACTCAAATCCATCCCTTCTCACTCATATATTTATCCACGCTAAACTTGAAATTACCCAGGGTTTTAACTTCAATAACCCTACTAGGCAGATTGTTCCACTCATCAACTACCCTATTTCCAAACCAATACTTTCCTATGTACTTTCTAAATCTAAACTTATGCAATTTGAATCCAATATTGCGGGTTCTCTCTTGGAGAGATATCCTCAAGACCTTATTTATATCCCGTTTGTTAATACCCATCTACCATTTATACATTTCGATAATGTCTCCCCTCATTCTTCGACGTTCAAATGAATGTAATTTAAGGGACTTCAATCTATCTTCACAGGGAAAATTTCTAATGTTATGAATTAATTTTGTCATTCTTCGCTGAATGTTTTCTGACAAATTTATATCTATTCTGTAATATGGAGACCAGAACTGAGCTGCATAATCTAGGTGAAGCCTTACTAATGATGTACAAAGCTGGAGTATAACCGCTGACCTTCTGTTGCTTACACTTCACGATATAAATTCCAATAAACTATTTGCCTTATTATGCATGTTTAGGCATTGCTGTCTTGGTTTAAAGCTGCTGCTTACCATAACCCCCAACTCCTTTTCGCATTCTTAGCCAATGGCTAAGTTCAACATTATTAAGCTGGTAAGTACTAGTGTTATGAACATTCCCAAGCTTTAAAACTTGCACTTATCCACATTGAACTGCATCTGCCACTTTTCTGACCACGAATTGAGTTTGTCTAAATCATCTTGAAGTTCTGTGACATTTACGTGTGAATCGATTATCCTACCTACCTTCGTGTTAACAACGAATTTGCTCATATCACTAGTAATTCCCTCGTCAAGATCATTGATGTATATTATAAACAACAACGGGCTTAAAACTGATCCCTGTGGAACGCCACTTGTTACAGATCCCATCTCAGATTAACCCCATTTATGCACACTCTCTGCTTCCTATTGGTGAGTCATGACTCGATCCATGACAACACTTCTCGTATACTTTATCATGATCAACAGCCTCAAAAGCTGTACAATGTTATCTGCCTTGTGGCCCTAACAATTTTCTCCCACAATAGTCTTCCTCGGTCTCTATCGAAGTTTGGGGACAGTATATCATGCCTAAAATCAATTCTTCGTGCCCCTCTGAAAATTCTACCCAAACAGACTCAGTAGGCGTTTCACACTTTATACTCATTTTTATGAAATAGTTTAAACGATCTCGGACATAGTGCCACCCCACCCCCCTTTCCGATATTTCTGTCTACTTGGTACAATTTAAAACCCTGAATGTGACATTCAGCAGGCATGTCCCGATATTTCATACGTCTCGGTTATGGCAAAAAACATCAATGTTACCCGCACTTGCAACTAATCTCAATTCGTCCATCTGATTTCTCGCACTACGACTATTAGTGGAATATATGTTTAGAAAATCTCTCTTCTCTTTTCTCTTCGTGCTGATTTCTGTTCCTCCAGTATACCTGTTACTCTCTCTGTCACTTAGTCCCACCAATATTCACCAATAACTCTACCTTATTCTGCCTATAACTGGTTTCCCTAAACCTCACACTATTGCTACACTAAGAATTCAATGATTTTCCACAAAAACTCATACCATTAACTATTTTTAGTTTGAAGACCTAACAGCACCCTCCACTGCGTTTGCCAGTGTTTCCACCCCAAACTTAAATAAGTGAATCCCATCCCTGGCATACATGTCATTTCTGCCATAGAAGAGGATAACAGTTGTCTATGAATGTTATTGCATTTTCCTTACAGTGTTTGTCCAGCCAGCAATTGAAACCAATTGTCCTGGACAACCATTCTTTTCAACTCCTCTCCTGGGCAAAATGCTACATACCACAGGGTTCCCACCCTTCTTCCTAATTATCTCTATTACTGTCCTATATCTGCTAATGAGGTCTTCACTCCTAAGTCTGCCAACATCTTTGCCTCCCACACTGAGGCACTGAGGATTGCTCCCATTACCTTTCATGATACCGTTTAGACGGCTAACAATATTCCCCATCCCAGCCCCAGGAAAACATGCCCTCTGCTTCCTCGTTCTATCCCTAAGGCCCTATCGTGTGACAAAACAGTGTGACATGGTGGGCGTCGCAGGAACTCTTGTAACTCACGAAATCGTAATTACCGACAGCATACAAACCATAGTACGGGTGGAGATCGAACTCATGGCAAGTGAGTCCTAAAAACTCCAGGCCATTGGCCCAGTGGCTTGTACACTATTCTGGAGTTTTATGACTCACTTGCCATGAGTTTATGCCCCACCGAAAACATTGTTTGTACTCTTGTAGGAGGAAACACGGCATCCTGGGAATGACCTGCAGATACTGCATCACATCAAGAGACATAGCTGCGACCGAGCTATTAAGAGGGTAAAGTTTCGTCTGGAATGGTTAAGCCAGGTATTCATTACTGGGTAGTCACTGCAAGGTTCATTGAACCTAGAGCACAACATAGTTGTTTCCTCGAGTGAGGCTTCGTGGGAACTCAGCAACTGACTGCAGGCTGTACAACATTGTACAGGAGGGCTCTCTATTAGAAACATGTCGTAGGGAAGCAGCAGCAGGGAACTTGGCGCCTCACAGCTTAATTAATGGTGCCGGTGAAAATCGTAAGTATGACTCACGCGTATGTGGGAGTCGTAGGCATGGACGACTGTGTAATGTGACGTCAACGAGAGCGATATGATGATTACAATTACCACTAGGGGGTGTTGTGTCAGTATTTCAATAACTGAATAATGACGAGAATCTATACTCACTTGTGTTGGGCTAAAAAGCCTGTACATAACCGAGTGCATAGTAAATTTAGAGGAAAATGAACTAGCTATCTGCTGCGCAGCTGACCTAGCTAGTCTCATTAATTACTAGACCTACCTGGGTATCTGTATCAGATCCATATGTTCACTCGGGTATCTGTGTCTTGATTGAAGCAGACGTGTTCTTTGAAGAATGTCGCACTACACTACGTCAGGAAATTCACAACGCTCGTTGTTAAACACTATTCATCAAGTATTGTTTATTTTTCACAGTCTTATCACTAAAGAAGCTGTTGTCACTTCTCTGTAAGTGTTCTGCTATGTCTTTGGAGATTCTTTTATGCACACAAACTCGCGATCACTATAGTTTTTGTTATTACAGTGTGATGCATGAGTTGCCTCGACGAAGTCAAAAAGGAATCTACCCCGCAGCGCCCCTCGCTGGCCTGACTTGCCCTCATATAAAGGATTCGTTGATACAAGCAGAATTGCCTTCCTTGCCAAACTGCAACAATTTGCAAAAAATGCTTGATTTCTTGATATGTCGCAATCACTTAGAGTTCATTATGTCCCACATGTGAATAAAGTGAGGTAGAAGCTCCCCTTTACCTTTCCTGTTTCGGTACAGAGATTAATTACTCTCGTTAATTCACATTGGTCGCAACACTGATCTCTCGCAAAGCAGTCGCATAACTTATGACTGGTACACGCTGGTTAAACATCTGCTTGTAATTACTTGAAGTGGAGGTAAACAAGATGCATGCCCCTTCTGAGAGGGCTGGGCCCCTCAGGACTGGGCCCCTCAGGGCTCATGGGTTGAAAGGCTGAAGGAGGGCCGATACCTCCCTCCTGGAGAAAATTTCTCAACATTGTGCACAGACGTCTCAGGTGTCTGACTCTAGGAGTGTCCAGAGTCAGTCGGCAAGTGGTCACATCGGAAAGTGACCTCTAACACAGAGGGATCTGTTACATTGTTCTAGGACAGATCATCTGTGAAACACCTACAATCACACCCACAATGAACATCCGGTAACATATTACAACATAGCTTGTGAAACACGTAAAAGCACACCAACACTGAACATGTGGGAACATATTACAACATGGTTTGTGAAACACGTACTAGCACACTCACACTGAACATGTGGGAACATATTACAACATGGCTTGTGAAACACGTGGTAGCATATTACAACAAGGCTTGTGAAACACGTACAAGCACACCAACACTGAACATGCAGTAACATACTACAACATGGCTTGTGAAACACGTACAAGCACACCCACACTGAACATGCGGTAACATATTACATCATGGCTTGTTAAACACGCACAAGCACACCAACACTGAACATGTGGTAACATATTTCAACATGGCTTGTGAAACACGTACAAGCACGCCCACACTGAACATGTGGTAACATATTACAACATTGCTTGTGAAACACGTACAAGCACACTCACACTTAATATATGGTAACATATTACAACATGGTTTGTGAAACACGTACAAGCACACCCACACTGAACATGTGGTAACATATTTCAACATGGCTTGTTAAAAACGTACAAGCACACCAACAATGAACTTGTGGTAACGTATTTCAACATGGCTTGTGAAGCCTGTACAAGAACACCCACACCAAACATGTAACATATTACAACATGCCTTGCACTAACAAAAAATGTTTTTGTGTGCAGATCGAGGATTTACCTTACCCCGCCGCCCGCCCTACCACTCTCACCTTTCTTCCTTCTGCAGACGGTCTGTTTTACTTACAATCACTTTTTGACTTGTCAGCAACTGCTTTATTACGAATTTGACACAGCTCTTTTTGCGGGGCCCCCTTTTTTCCCTTTCTCCCCCCGCCTTGATCCCCTCCCATCCCCAAATTAATAGTTCAGCTTATTTTCTGCCCCCTGCGTTGCATGGGTTGCGGTTTAACGGTTTTTTTTATTATTACAATTTTCTGGCAGAAAATTTTTTCTTAGGCTTTATAAAAAGTGGTAATAGAAAATGACTGACTGAGAATTAGAAAGTTTTAAATCGTTTATTTTATTTAAATTGTTTTTAACATTTTCGGTGTAATCGAGGTAACTCAGGGTGACATTGTGTGACGTGGCTTGACATCGTAGGTGAGTGAGGTGAATTAAAGGGGTTACGTCAAGGAAGAAAAGCCGTTTAGGTACGTAGTCCGGTCATGGGGCGGTGGGTGACATTCTGAATAGACAACAGCAAATAAAAATCGCAATTGTTTGCTAGCGCTGGAAAGTGAAAATTTTAGGTTGGGTTAAAACTGCGTCCGTTAAAGCTGCGTCAGTTAAGCTGGTCAGTTTTGGTTTGTGTTTTGTGCCTCGTGTAAACTGGTAGTGTCTGCTCAGGGGTGCCTCAGTGTAAGCTGCACTCGGTAAACTGCATCTGTTGTAAATGCACTCAGTGTAAGCTGCACTCAGTTAAGCTGCGCCCCAGTGAAGTGCCTCAGTGTAAAATGTTTGTGTAAACTGCGCTCAGTGTAAGTTTCGCTCATTTAAGCTGGCCGTGTAAAACTGCCCAGTGTAAGCTGCATCAGTGTAAGCTGCCTCAGTGTAACTGCCTCAGTGTAGCTGCATCAGTTGGCTGCATCAGTGTAAGCTGCATCAGTGTAAACTGCACTCAGTGTAAGCTGCGTCAGTGTAGTTTCCTCAGTTAGCTGGCTTTTGGTAAGCTGGTGGCGTGTAAGTGGCCCCAGTGTAAGCTGCGCCAGGTAAGTGCGCTTTGTTTTAAGCTGCGCCCCTGTAAGCTGCCTCGTGTAAGCTGCGCTCAGTGTAAACTGATCGTGTAAACTGGGGTCAGTGTTGTGCACTCGTGTAAGTGCCCTCAGTGAAACTGCCTCAGTGTAAGCTGCATCAGTGTAATGCTACTCAGGTAAGTGCTCAGTGTAGCTTCACTCAGTGTAAAACTGCATCAGTGTAAGCTGCGCTAGTGTAAGCTGCACTCAGTGTAAGCTGCCTCAGTGTAAGTTCGTCAGTGTAAGCTGCGCTCATTTTAAGCTTGTGTGTAAGCTGCGCTCAGTGGGAAGCTGGCTCGTGTAAGCTGCGCTCAGTGTAAACTGCTGGTAAGCTCGCTCAGTTAAGCTGCGTCAGTGTAAACTGACTCATGTAAGCTGCGCTTGTGTAAGCTGCATCGTGTGCTGGCTCGTGTATCTGACCGTTAAGCTGCGCTCAGTGTAAACTGCGCTCAGTGTAAGCTGCGCTCAGTGTAGTTTTCGTAGTGTAAGCTGCACTCCCGTGTAGCTGCGTCAGGTAAGCTGGCTCAGTGCAAGCTCGCTCGTGTAAACTGCGCTTTGTTTTAAGCTGCGCTATGAAATGCCCCAGTGTAAGTTTCGTCATGAAGCTGCGTCAGTGTAAGTGCGCTCGGTAAGTGCGCTCAGTGAAGTGCGTCGTGTAAAGGGTCAGTGTGGGTGCCTCGTGTAAGCGCGTTAATGAAGCTGCGTCAGTGAAATGCGCTCAGTGTAAGCTGCGTGTGTAAGGCGCTCAGTGAAAAATGCGCTCAGTGCAAGTTCGTTTGTTTTGTAAAGTGGCTCAGTGTAAGCTGCTTTTAGTGTAAATGCGCTCTTTTAATGCGTTTGTGTAAGTGCCTCAGTGTAAGCTGCGCTCAATGTAAGCTGGTCGTGTAAACTGCGCTCGTGTAATTGCGCTGTGTAAGCTGCGCTCGTGTAAACTGCGTCAGTGTAAGCTGCCCGTGTAAGCTGCCTCGTGAAACTGGCTCGGGAAGCGCGTCGTGTAAGTGCCCTTGGTAAAACTGCCTCGTGAAAAATGCGTCGTGAAGCTGCGTCGTGAAGCTGCGTGTGTAAATTGCGTCAGGTAGTGCACTCGTGTAGCTGCGCCTGTGCAAGCTGCGCTCAGTGTAAGCTGCGCTCAGTGTAAGCTGCGCTCAGTGTAAGCTGCGCTCAGTGTAAGCTGCGCTCAGTGTAAGCTGCGCTCAGTGTAAGCTGCGCTCGTGTAGGCGTCAGTGTAAGCTGCCTTTGGTAAGCTGACTCGTGTAAGCTGCACTAGTGTAAATGCGCTCTGTGTAAGTGCACTTTTGGTAAGCGCATCAGTGTAAAGCTGAAAAAATGCGCTCAGTGAAAAATGGTCAGTGTAACTCGCTCAGTGTAAGCCGCGTTAAAGTAAGCTGGTAGTGTAAGTGCGCTAGTGAAGCTGCGCTCAGTGTAAGCTGCGCTCAGTTAAATGCGTCAGTGTGTTGGCTCAGTGTAAGCTGCGCTTAATGTAACTCGCTCAGTGTAAGTTTCGCTCAGTGTAAGCTGCGCTTGTAAGTCGCTTAATTAAGTGCGCTGTGTAAGCTGCGCTCGTGTAAGTGCGTCAGGTAAGCTGCGCTCAGTGTAAGCTGCGCTAGTGTGTGCGCTAGGGAAGTTTTGGTAGTGTAAACTGCGCTCAGGTAATTTCGCTCAGTGTAAGTGCGCTAGTGTAAGCTGCGCCGTGAAGTGCGTTAATGTAAACTGCGCTCGTTTAAGTTTCGCTCAGTGTAAGTGCGCTCGTGTAAGCTGCGTCAGTGTAAGTGCGCTCTTTTAAGCTGGTCAGTGTAAACGCGTCGTGTAATTTCGTCAGTGTAAGCTGCGTCAGTGTAAGCTGCGTTAATGAAGCTTCGCTCAGTGTAAGCTGCGCTTTTTGTAAGTGCGTCAGTTTAAGTTTTGGTCAGTGTAAACTGCGCTCAGTGTAAGCTGCCTCGTGAAGCTGCGCTAGTGTAAATGCCCAAAGTAACTGCGCTCGTGTAAACTGCCTCGTGTAAGCTGCGCTCAGTGGGAAACTGCGCTCAGTGTAAGCTGCGCTCAGTGTTGTTGCGCTCAGGAAGCTGCCTCAGTGAAGCTGCCTCAGGTAAGCGCGCTCAGTGAAGCTGCGCTAATGAAAACTGCGCTCGGTAACTGCGCTCAGGGTAGCTGCGTCAGTGTAAATTGCGCTCAGTGTAAGCTGGCTTTGTGTAGCTGCGTTTAGTGTAGCTGCCTAGTGTAAACGCGTTAGTGTAAGTGCGCTCAATGTAAACTGCGTTTGTGTAAGCTGCCTCAGTGTAACTGCGTTTAGTGTAAACTGCGCTCGTGAAGGCGTTCAGTGTAAGCTGCGCCAGTGTAAATGGTGGTAAGCTCGTTTAGGAAGCTGATCGTGTAAAACTGCTTTAGGTAAGCTGCGTAGTGTAAGCTGCGTTCAGTGTAAACTGCGTCAGTGTTGCTGCGTCAGTGTAAGCTGCGCTCAGTGTAAAGTTTTCGTAGTGAAGTGCCTCAGTTAAGCTGGCCGTGTGCTGCGTCAGTGTAAATGCGCTCAGTGTAAAGTGGTCAGTGTAACTGCCCGTGTAAGCTGCGCTCATGTAAACTGCGTTTAGTGAAGCTCGCCAGTGTAAGTTGCGTCAGTGTAGCTGCGCTCAGTGTAAGCTGCGCTCGTGTAAATTTCTCGTGTAGCTGCGCTCAGCCAGCTGGCTCAGTGCAATGCGCTCAGTGTAAGCTGGCTAGTGTAAGCTGCGCTCTGGTGTAGCTGCATCAGTGTAAGTTACGCTCATGTAAGTGCACTCGTGTAGCTGCGTCAGGCACGCGTCAGTGTAAGTTTTCGTCAGTGTTTGTGGGCCCCGTGTAAGCTGCCTCAGTGTAAGTGCGCTCAGTGTGTTTCGCTCGTGAAAACTGCGTCGTGTAAACGCGCCAGTGTAGTTTCCTTGTGTAAGCTGCCTGTTAAGTGCCCGTGTAAGTTGCGCTCTTTTAAATTTCTTGGTAAGCTGCTCAGTTTAAGCTCGCTCGTGTAACTGCGTCGTGTAAGCTGGCTAGTGTAAGTGCGCTCAGTGTAAGCTGCCTTTTGTAAGCTGCCTCAGTGTAAAACGGGGCTCAGTGTAAGCTGGCTCAGTGTAAGTGCGCTCAGTGTAAGCTGGCTCAGTGTAAATGCGTCGTGTAAGTAGCTATGTAAGCTGGTCGTGTTAAGTGCGCTCAGGTAAGCTGGCCAGTGTAAGCTTGGGTAATGTAAGCGGCCCCGTGTAACTGCGTCGTGAAGTTGGTCAGGTAAGTGCGCTCCCTTTGTAATGCGCTCGGGAAGTGCGCTCGTGTAAGCGCCTCAGTGTAAGTGCGCTCAGTGTAAGCGGCTCAGGTAAGCTGCGTCAGGGTGACATACGCGTGGTTTTAACCTCAGTTAGCTGCAGTTGCTTTGTCTTAAAATTTTCTTTAGGTGGTTTTGAGGTTCAAAGGGCAGAATCCCAGTAATGGCTGTTGTGGCTGGTAATCCAGTGTATTTTGTTTAGCGGTTCATGTTTATGTAGCTTTTAGCCCCATGTGGGTTTTCGTTCCGTGGCTTCTGATCTAGTGTTTTGCTGCCAGGGTTTGGTTTCCCAGTGTTTATTCCCATGGGGAGCCGTCTTTAAGTGCTCAGTATCTGGGGCCCCGTAAAGCTGGGGCCGGAAATTATAGGTTAAACACCAGGGGTTAATTGGGGGCAGGTTTGGTAATGGGGTGCGCTAGTGAGTGGTAGGTAGGTGCCCCCATTCTCCTTAAAAAAAAGGGGCCGGGATCCTGTGGACCCGCCCCCCTAAGTGGATGAAAAAAACCCAAAATTTATGGGGGCCGGAGTGGCGCCCCGAACTCTCTGGGTTTCTGAGCGCACTGTACAGGTTAAAAAAACGCGGAACCCAGGAAACGACGGGATGTGGGGAAACTGCGTGTAAAAAATTTTGGGGAATTTTTTGGCTTTTTGCTTGAAATTTGGGTTCATTTTCTGGTCAAAGGGTTGCAGTTAAACTTAGGATAACTTTTTGGGGGTAGGTGTGCTCCTTTGGGTATTAAAACTGGATTTTTCCCTTCCCCCTTGGTAAAAAAATTCTCGAACCTCATGAATTTATAATGTAGTTTTCATTTAAGCTCGCTTTGGGGTGAAGGAACTTTTTGAACTTGTGTTTAGGGTGCCCTAGCGCCCCCCCAGTGGGGGGAGGGAGGAAGGGCTGGTTGTTACTTGTCTGGCTGAGTTAAAATGGTGTTTGCCGTCTTAAACGGGTTAGGAAAGGGCCCGGGAGGCCCAGGTAGGCCTAGATTCGCAAATGGCAGAGAGGGGGATGGGGGGAAATCCTCTTTAAAGTTTGGCGTTTTGGGGGGGCTAATGTTCTGGAGTGAAGTTTCCGCTTTAAAACCCTCAAAAAGGGGAAAGAAAGGAATTTTTGTTTTGCCCCGGGTTTTGGAGGAAAAAATGGAGAAATGCCTCCCTGAAGTCCCATTCTTCCCAAGGTTTTAAGTCCTAAAAATGTAGTTTAAGGGCCTGGTGTGGAGAAATTTCTCAGGGGGGGTTATAGCCCTTTAAACCCCCGCGCCTTTCAGCAATGAGGGGCCCCGCCCCTTTAGAAGGGAAGCACTTAAATGTACGCGATAATTTTAGCAGATGCAGTATGAGTATGGGCCGTGGTCGCTTTGACCGATGCTCCTTGCAGTGTTGCAAAGTGTAGTTTAATAAAAGACAGTTCATCTCTTACCTTAGCAGGACAATTAAGGAAAATCCTGCTCCTTCTTTATTACCATGGTAAAGATAGTGGACATTGTTGTCTATGCTTAAGACAGCAAGATTTAAACATTCTGATTTCCCTCATGGAGGAAGTTGCAAGGAAGCAAAGGTACTAGGTCAGCTTTTCCTTTGTGCTGGGGGCAGTGATGGCGTGGGGCATTGTGGCGTCTTCAGATTACTTTTGACTCTACTGAGAGTGACACTGACGCCAGGATAACCAACAAAGAACAATCTGTGAGTTAGTGTGAACAAAGTGTCTCACAAAACACAATAAACACTTACAAAGAAGTGTGATCAGCTTCTTCAGTGATATTGTGTGAACAATTATTGATGAACATTGTAACAACGAGTGTTGCGATCCAACAGAGTGTAGTGCGACATTCTTCAAAGAACACTATTTTTCAATCAACTCAACAGATATCTGGGCGTAATTACGGGTCAGATACATATACCCAGGTAAGTGTTCTAACTCGTGATGTGCTACTATTGACTGCACAGTTGAGTATAAAATCGTGAGTTAGTCACTTATCATAAACCCCGGTGATATGCGGACCTTTGAGTCCACACACGTAAGTTTGTCAGCAATCAGTGAATGAAATATGCTGATATAACACCCCCTAGGGGTAATTTATAAACTTACAAATTATAACTCATTTACAGCCCATTGAGAGATGACTTCGACAGCTTCTCAAGACCTCGTCTGCAGGGGCAGCTGTGCAGGTGATGAGCTGTCTTTCTAAGTTAAGTTTCCCTATATTTAAAATTAGCTGGTAATACCATTTCTCACCACATTGGTCCTTCGAACTGGATAAAGGCCACACTGTGGTCCAAATATATTGTACTACAGTGTACAAATAACCTACGAGCCAAGGTCCTTCGAAAAAAGCTGTAAAACTAGTGTTTTACAATATAATCAGTATAAATGAGTCCCTCCAAACTCAATCACAGAGAATGGGCAGCCAAAAGAAAACGGGCGCTCACCCAGCGTTCACCCAAAGAAAACGGGAGCTGGGTGACTCACCCAACAAGAAAACGGGAGATGGCACCCGGCATCCACTGCTCCAATCTCGAAAATCGCTGATTAATACAACAACAACCCAACTGATGTTCGGTTTGTCTGAGTGTATATACACATAGTGTTTATAATGTTTATAAACAGAAATTAAGAGACAAGATTGTGTTAAAGTTTGTTTCTTATATAGATATACCTGTTATATTAAAGGAACTTATATATAAAGTGTAAGCTTTCAAATATATATTAACAGTGACATTTATATATGTGTGTGTAATATTCACGTGAGATTTACAGTTATACAGTGACATTTATAGTGTATAGTGAATGAAGTGTATAACGTTATTTACGATTAATCATCGTGGTCAGGCTGACACAGCAAACTCAAGCCATAAACACCAGCCATATGTACTGTGTGCCCTTCATGGTCATTGACCCTGAGGTTAAGCTTAGTGGGTCAGTAGTGTCTGACTCGATTATTGCTGACTTAAGCATAACACAAACTCAGCTGTTTATAGCAGTACAGTGTTTTTTAAACACTCTAAGTGTGGTGCTAGAATTTTCGATATACCATTAAAATGGCTTGTTGGAAAACTCAGTTTCAGTCTTAACAGACTAAGATTACACAATTAGAAAATCTAATTTCAGTCTGTATAGGATTAATTCAAGATACAAACATAGATTTTGATGATCTTGAGGTCAAATTTGAATTACTTACACAACGTCTGGAAATAATTAATTCAGACTATACACATAATGAAAATAAATTTCTTGAATCAGACCCATCTGAGGATGAAATTAAAAATGTTTTGGATACTTTTAGTAATCAACAATTAAGGTGGACAGGAGTACAGGCTATCTGCCGCAAAACTCTGTCACAGAGACCTACTGTAACTAGTGGTCAAACACCTTTTACACCTGTAACAACAAGTGTTCCTTTGCAAAGCTTACCTACATTGTCATTACCTATTTTCCAAGGTCATAATTATGAAGAATTCATTAGTGGTTTTCAATCCATAGTAAATTCACGAACTGACATAGATGAGATTGCTAAGTTCAATTATCTTAAATGTCTTGTGAAGGGGGAACCCTATGAACTGATTAAGTCATTTCCGGTGGTCAAAGGCAATTATCAAATAGCCTTACGTGTCTTAGCAGACAATTACTTCGATGCTGACAAGGCCAGAGTTAGACATGCAGTCTTAATATCAAGCTTGAAGCCACCCAAACATTGTTTTTCAGACTTACAGGCATTTAGAATCACATTAGACAATAGTCTCAGATCTCTAGGTGCTAAATATGTCCTAAGACAATGTGATTAGTTTATCAGTGGTATTGTACAGGATAAGCTGTCACCACAAACTATTGAACGATTAAATATTATGTTCAATAAACGCTATTTCACTTGTGAGGAAATTAGCAATGGTTTACAAACAGTAGTTTCATGCATGGAAGCAACGAGACAAGATGAAAAATCCACAAATTCAGTGGATAACAAACATTCAACTCAGTATAAAAAGAGTATACCTACTCCCACTAAAACACAGAATGGGAAATCCCATGTAGGCATTTATCAAGCTGTGAATACAACAGACAGTAAACAGACTGTCATACATAAACGTACTCCAAAATGTGTACTTTGTGATGGAACACATTGGGCACAGTATTGTAGTCAATACATATCAGTGGAGGCACGTAAACAACGTGTTCATCAGCTGAAAAGGTGCATCAAGTGTTTAGGTGAACACAAGGGAGGAAAATGCTCACTGAAGAAGTGTTTTAAATGCAAGGGTATGCATCATGCAGCATTATGCCCAAATACTTTCGCTGAACAGCAGAAGACTTCCACAGAATCAGGAAGTCAACAAGCAACAGCATTAAATGTGAGAGATAAGTTTAAAGCAACAGCTCTCCCGATAGCTCGAATTGAGTTATCTAATAAATTACACAAAACCAATGTGCTAACACTATTTGATCAAGGCTCACAAAGGTCCTTCATAAGAAGAACAGTGTTGCAGAAACTGAATAAACAACCCTATGTCAAATTACAGTTAGATATAGCTGGTTTTTTCTACAATTCTGGTAAACAGACATATGACCTAGCCAGAATCACTGTTGGTCTAGGAAACAGGAAAAAGACAGTAGATGCTGTGGTAGTAGATGATTTGCCTAAGTCTGTGCAGATCCAGGGATTAAAAGAAACAGTTGCAGCACTGAAAGCAGCTAAGGTCAAGTTAGCCTGTCCTGACATACAGACGGACACAATTAGTCCAATTGATTTAATCATTGGAAGTGATTATTATCACTGCTTTGTGCAAAATATAGTAAGTAAACATGATGTTCACTTGCTGAAAACAGCAGGAGGCCACATGATATGTGGTCCCATTCCCTCTCAAAGTGGGAAAGAAGCTGATATTGATTCAGTGAAAAATGTACTGGTTATAAGAGTAACCGCTGATCATGTACCAAGGCAAAAATTATCATTACTGGAAGAAATGAATGAACCAGTTGATAAGTTGTGGGATTTAGATGCGATAGGTATTGATGTAAATATACCAAGCCCAAAAGAGTCTCAGACTTATATCCAATATTTGGACACCGTCAAATATAAAGACGGACAGTATTGGGTTAGGTTACCATGGAAATTAAATCCACCACATCTGCCTAGCAATTATTGCATAGATACACAAATAACCCGCACATAAAAGAGAGAAGCTTACGACGACGTTTCGGTCCGACTTGGACCATTGACAAAGTCACACTAACAGAGGTGGAGCAGGACGGCTATATAGGCAGGAAGAGGCGGAGGTAGTAGTAGTAGTATAGTAGTAGTAGTACAAGAAATAATAGTGTTAGGCTTGCCGACACTAACAATGCTCTCTTCTGTCACGTCAGAGATCATAGCCATCCTATTGACTGGTCTTCTGCTAAATCTGTCTTCCCTACTTCCAACTCGAACAGTCGCCGTTTAGTTGAATCCTCTCTTATACACAACTTTCCCTGTATGAACCTTAGCCCTGGCTTCGTCTCTGTAGATGCCTTCCTCTCCCACTACATTTTAAAATGCTTCAAACTTCAGAACACCCGTGACTTAACCTCAATCCTCATTTCTTCTTCTTCTTCTTCTTCTTCTTCTTCTTCTTCTTCTTCTTCTTCTTCTTCTTCTTCTTTTTCTTCTTCCTCTTCCCTTTCCTCTCTCTTTTCTCCTCTGGGTTGTCTTTCTCTCTCCTGTCTCGTGTTTCTGTTCCTTCTTCATTTATTTTATTTCACCACTTCCCCTTTCACGCACTCGGTGCGCTTGCTCTCCCTCTGTGGGTTTCTAGCTCTCTTGCAGTGCTCCCCTTCCTTTGTATTTGACTGGCTCGTCTTCCTTATTTCCCACTTCTACCACTACCACTACTACTACCTCTTCTTCTTCTACTACAACTACTGATGAAATTAAGACACATGTGCGGCGGACTGGTTGTCTTTGTTGTGGACGTTTCGCCATCAGTGGCTGGCTGGATGGCGAAACGTCTACGGTGGGGATGCCCGGGTGTTGTGCATGTGTCATTTCATCCTGTCGGTATTATATACAATTCTTGTACTACTACTACTATACTACTACTACCTCCACCTCTTTCTGCCTATATATAGCCGTCCTGCTCCACCTCTGTTAGTGTGACTTTGTCAATGGTCCAAGTCGGACCGAAACGTCGTCGTAAGCTTCTCTCTTTTATGTGCGGGTTATTTGTGTATCGTTCCAGTCACGGTATTGTGCCTTTTTGTTATTTAATTATTGCATAGCTTTCGGACAGATGAAAGCACAAATACATGAGCTCAGGAAGAATCCAGAGCTACTGACTGTCTATGATAATATCATACAAGAACAGTTGGACAATAAATTCATTGAGGAAATAGTCGCAGATAAGTTGAAGACTGACGCTCATTATCTCCTGCACCATGGAGTCAGAAAAGATTCTGAAACCACTCCACTACGTGTTGTATATAATTGCAGCGCACGTGCAAATAAAGATGTAGCAAGTCTTAATGATTGTCTGATGACCGGACCCTCACTAACTGAGAAACTTGGAGACGTGCTTATGAAATTTCGCACAAACCCATATGCCTACACGGCTGATATTTTCAAAGCTTTCTTAGATAGAGATTATACTCGATTCTTGTGGCCTGAAAATCCACATGATCCTCAAAGTCTTGTGAAAACTTATCGTTTAACATCAGTACTGTTTGGTGCAACATCCTCACCATTCTTACTAGAAGCTACTCTAAATACAAATTTGAAGAAATCTGAAAGTACCTTCAAAGAAATCTTAAAGAAAAGTTTCTATGTGGACAATCTTCAAGGTACTGTGAATAAAGAGGAGGATTTGAAATCCTTATACAGAGAAGCTAACAAGGAGATGAAAGAAGCAAATATGCCTCTAAGGATGTGGAATACAAATTCAAAGCAATTAAGGGAACTTATCAAAGAAGATTTCCCTGAAACTGATATTCCTGATTGCAACAATATGCTGGGACTTAATTGGAACACACAGGAAGATACTTTGAGTCTCAAAAGGATAAACAATAAATCATGCAGTACACTCACTAAACGTAGTTTACTGTCAGAGGTATCACAATGTTTTGATCCTCTAGGACTCGTCTCACCAATTACCATAAAGGGTAAAATGCTTATGCAAGATGCATGGAAGCTCAAAATTGAATGGGATGAGAACTTGCCTCTAGAAATAAGTCAAGCATGGGATGAAATATCCAAGGAGTTTAAACAACTTCATCAAATTCAATTTCCTAGACAAATAGGTCAAGAGGGAAACAAGTACACCTTACATGTGTTCTGTGATGCGTCAACCAGAGGTTATGGCGCTGTAGCTTACATGAGTAATGCTAAAGGAACTACACTAATTACTTCAAAGGCCAGGGTAGCACCCTTGAAGGTCATAACAGTACCACAATTGGAACTGACAGCACTCTATGTAGGTACAAAATTAGCTGTCTATCTCAACAAAGTACTTAATCATCTCACTACTGAAAAAACTGTGATCTGGAGTGATAATGAGGCAGTTCTCTAGTGGTTAAGAAATAATAAGAGTAAGCTGGTCTATGTACAGAATAGAGTAGCATAAATAAAAGAGATGCAGAGAGATTATCTCTTTCTCCACGTCTCTACCCAAGAGAATCCAGCTGACATGTTGTCAAGTGGTGTCCCACTCAAGAAATTTGTGGATAATAAATTATGGCTCCATGGACCGAACTGGCTCTCTAATGAAAATAAATGGCCTCAGCAAAAAGGTCACATTATGCCAGAAGAAACAGTCTGCTTGAACACAGCAGAAATAAGTTGTGTAAATACTGCAGACACAACAGAAAGAGTCATTGATGGATCTAAATATTCATCTTTGGGTAAACTCTTAAGAGTTACAGCTCTTGTCTTTAAATTCATTAAAGGAATAAAACCTGATTATGAATATCTTGAACCCATTAAATACTTGGTAAAACTAATACAGAAAGATGTTTTCTCTACAGAATATAAATTTCAAGAAACACAAGATAAATCCCCAAAGAAACCTGTTATGATTAATTCTTTAGGACTTTATCTCGACTCAGAAAAGATTATAAGATGTCGAGGAAGAATTCATAATTCTTCACTACCTAAAGAAGCCATACATCCAATATTGATCCCCAAGAATCATTGGCTAACAAAACTGATTGTGCAAAACGCCCACAGTAACGTGTTACATGGTGGGGTAGCTGACACACTTTGTCATATACGACAATCCTACTGGATACCTCAAGGTCGACAAAGTGTGAAAAAAAACAAATAAAGAACATGGTGGGGTAGCTGACACACTTTGTCATATACGACAATCCTACTGGATACCTCAAGGTCGACAAAGTGTGAAAAAAACAAATAAAGAACTGTATTACTTGTCGTCACTATGATATGCGAGTATGTCAGTATCCAAGTCCACCTCCATATCCCTATGAAAGAGTTTGTCATATCACTCCATTTGAGGTGACAGGTGTAGATTACACTGGACCAATAATTTTAACCAAAACAGTTGACGAAGTTCCCATCAAGGTGTACATCTGTTTGTTCACTTGTGCTACTACTAGAGCAGTACATCTAGAAGTAGCCACTGACATGTCTTCTGAAACCTTTATCAAATTATTCAGAAGGTTTGCAGCCAGAAGGGCATGTCCTAGACTGATGATTTCAGATTATGCAACTAACTTTGTTTCTGGTGCTGCTTACATAAGCAAGATCTTTGATCAACCAGAAGTACAACAGATGCTGAATCAACGCAGCTGTCGTTGGAGATACATTCCTCCTAAATCTCCATGGCACGGCGGATTTTATGAAAGAATGATCGGCATTGTAAAACGTTGTTTAAGGAAGACTCTTCATCGTCAGAGAATCGACTTAGAAGAATTCTGTACAGTTGTGACTGAAATAGAAAATAGAATCAACAACAGATCTCTAACTTATGTTACCGATGATCTGGACAATTTTGAAGTGTTAAGTCCATCTCATTTACTCCATGGCGAAGGCTCGAACTGTTCCTCCATGAATGATAAGAAATCATAGAGGATCCTACTTATTTCGAACCTGAGCAACTCAGACGTAAATTCAAACACCTTATAAAGTGATTGAACGTTGGGAGAAAATTTGTGCGAGAAGACCTATCTCACTCATTGAGAGAACACTTCTATGGAGCTGATGTTCCTGAACATTCATATGTCCTTTAGACCTGGTGACTAGTGATTATTGACAATGATGGTCGAGGTCCAATGGCCACTTGGAAAAATTGTGCCATATATCCTGATGCAATGGAATCATCAGGACAGTTGGATGTTTGAGACAATGGTGTAGTGAATAAGCGGACAATAAATAAACTAGTACCGTTAGAATTACAGTGTTGAAACAAAATTTAGTGATTCTCAGAAACCCACAGACTAAAGCTGTTCAGAAAGACAAGCAGCAGTGGTGGCGAGTGAGAAAATCAAATTAATGTTAAGTGATGAATAGTTCACCTGCAGTGAACCTCTGCCGCCCCCCAGTGTGGAGAAATTTTCTCCAGGAGGGGGTTATCAGTGCCCTTCAGCCCCCTTCAGCCCCTTCAGCCCCCTTCAGCCCCCTTCGCCCCTTTCAGCCTGAGGGGCCAGCCCTCTCAGAAGGGGCAAGCATCTTGTTTACTGCTACAGCGAGTAATTGATAGCAGATGCAGTATGAGTATGGGACGTGGTAGCTTCGACCGACACTCCTTGCAGTGTTGCAAAGTGTAGCTTAATAAAAAACAGTTCATCTCTTACCTTAGCAGGACAATTAAGGAAAATCCTGCTCTCACTTTATTACCATGGTAAAAATAGTGGACATTGTTGTCTATGCTTAAGACAGCAAGATTTAAACATTCTGCTTTGCCTCATGGAGGAAGTGGCAAGGAAGCAAAGGTACTAGGTCAGCTTTTTCTTTGTGCTGGGGGCAGTGACGGCGTGGGGCGTTGTGGCATCTTCAGATTACTTTTGACTCTACTGAGAGTGACACTGACGCCAGGATAACCAATAAAGAACGATCTGTGTGTTAGTGTGAACAAAGTGTCTCACAAAACACAATAAACACTTACAAAGAAGTGTGATCAGCTTCTTCAGTGATACTGTGTGAACAATTATTGATGAACAGTGTAACAACGAGTGTTGCGATCCAACAGAGTGTAGTGCGATATTTCTTCAAAGAACACTATTCTTCAATTCAATCAACGGATATCCGGGCGTAAATTACGGGTCAGATACATATACCCAGGTAAGTGTTCTAACTCGTGATGTGCTACTATTGACTGCACAGTTGAGTATAAAATCGTGAGTTAGTCACTTATCATAAACCCCGGTGACATGCAAACCTTTGAGTCCACACACGTAAGTTTGTCAGCAATCAGTGAATGAAATATGCTGACATAACACCCCCTAGGGGTAATTTATAATCTTACAAATTATAACTCATTTACAGCCCGTTGAGAGATGACTTCAACAGCTTCTCAAGACCTCGTCTGCAGGGGCGGCTGTGCATGCGATGAGCTGTCTTTCTAAGTTAAGTTTCCCTATATTTAAACTTAGCTGGTAATACCATTTCTCAACACCTTGTGTTCTGGTAAGCCCCTGATGCAAGCCCTCACGCATAAGCTGTTGCTTCAATGCCCTGAGAGACCCCAAAGTCAACTTGGTTTGGCTGAAGCAAACTGGCGGCTTCTGTACAAATGTTTCTCACGGCTGCTTGGCTAACGAGACGAGCAAGGCGAAGGATGTTACCAACAACGATGGGTATGATTTCCATTTCTTTCTTTTGTCAAAGTAAATAATGAGGCTCCGAAAAAGATTTAATTTCTTCAGGAAACCGCCCCACCGAGGAGTTGCTGATGAAGGTTAACTCCGAAAGGAGAATAGATGCATCTGTACCAAGCATTGGATTTACCATCTCTTTGATGTGTTGTAGTCGTTTTCCAGTGTAACATCTGCATAGATCCTGCTGGAAATGACACTCGCATTATAAACTTCTGATTCTGGCAAAACTTGCAGTCCAGTGATGGGATCATCAGAAGGATTGTTGTTAGTGTCATTGGTCTTCCAGGGAGGGAAGTAATTGTGGTGGTAATATTGCCAGGTTCAGCACTTTACCACTGAAATACGGAGCTCCTTTCTAATCGGAAACTTTCATAGACAGCACTGCTGTGTCATGTCTGTGTCAGAGGCCAACATCTGAGACCCAAATATCCCTTCCCACAATCTCAGTAAATCTGTCGATTCGCTGCCTGACCACGGTAGAGTGCGGTTGTGCTCTGCACCCCTCTGCTGTTTGTAGGCGAGCTCCCTTGTCAGTTACCTGGCTGCAGCGGTGTGAAGTGGTGCTGTCACGCCTCTGTTAACAACATAGGTGCACTGTGAGTGTCAACATGGCGGTGAGACGCAGGATAAATACTGTAGGCATTGAGCTACTTCAAGGAACGATAACGCCTAGTTCTGCGCAAGTCTTATTGCCAAAGATCATCCGGGAGACATATGGCGAACAAGATGTGACTTGTATGGGAAAATTAAAGGGAAACCAAAAAATA
>NC_069450.1:32348870-32407778 GCF_026875155.1 Cherax quadricarinatus
AAAAATTTGAAACGATTAGATGGGTTTAAATCTCCATCTATGGCACGGATTCCAAACATTAAATTCTTTCATTACTTTACTACATCAACAAATTTGCCAGCAGGTGAAGGAAAACTGGTACGTACCCTCCTAGCACTAAGATGCATCATCATTAAGTAATAGGTACCCTCCTAGCACTAAGATGCATCATCATTAAGTAATAGGTACCCCTAGCACTAAGATGCATAAATCATTAAGTAATAGGTACCCTCCTAGCACTAAGATGCATCATCATTAAGTAATAGGTCCCCTCCTAGCACTAAAAATCATCATCATTAAGTAATAGGTACCCTCCTAGCACTAAGATGCATCATCATTAAGTAATAGGTACCCTCCTAGCACTAAGATGCATCATCATTAAGTAATAGGTACCCTCCTAGCACTAAGATGCATCATCATTAAGTATAGGTACCCTCCTAGCACTAAGATGCATCATCATTAAGTAATAGGTACCCTCCTAGCGCTAAGATGCATCATCATTAAGTAATAGGTACCCTCTAGCACTAAGATGCATCATCATTAAGTAATAGGTACCCTCCTAGCACTAAGATGCATCATCATTAAGTAATAGGTACCCTCCTAGCACTAAGATGCATCATCATTAAGTAATAGGTACCCTCCTAGCACTAAGATGCATCATTCATTAAGTAATAGGTACCCTCCTAGCACTAAGATGCATCATCATTAAGTAATAGGTACCCTCCTAGCACTAAGATGCATCACATTAAGTAATAGGTACCCTCCTAGCACTAAGATGCATCATCATTAAGTAATAGGTACCCTCCTAGCACTAAGATGCATCATCATTAAGTAATAGGTACCCTCCTAAGCACTAAGATGCATCATCATTAAGTAATAGGTACCCTCCTAGCACTAAGATGCATCATCATTAAGTAATAGGTACCCTCCTAGCACTAAGATGCAATCTCATTAAGTAATAGGTACCCTCCTAGCACTAAGATGCATCATCATTAAGTAATAGGTACCCTCCTAGCACTAGATGCATCATCATTAAGTAATAGGTACCCTCCTAGCACTAAGATGCATCATCATTAAGTAATAGGTACCCTCCTACACTAAGATGCATCATCATTAAGTAATAGGTACCCTCCTAGCACTAAGATGCATCATCATTAAGTAATAGGTACCCTCCTAGCACTAAGATGCATCATCATTAAGTAATAGGTACCCTCCTAGCACTAAGATGCATCATCATTAAGTAATAGGTACCCTCCTAGCACTAAGATGCATCATCATTAAGTAATAGGTACCCTCCTAGCACTAAGATGCATCATCATTAAGTAATAGGTACCCCCCTAGCACTAAGATGCATCATCCATTTAGTAATAGGTACCCTGCTAGCCGTAAGATGCATCATCCATTAAGTAATAGATACCCTCCTAGCACTAAAATGCATCATCATTAAGTAATAGGTACCCTCCTAGCCCTAAGATGTATCATCCACTAAGTAATAGGTACCCTCCTAGCCCCAAGTTGCATCATCCATTAAGTAGTAGGTACCCTCCTAGCCCCAAGTTACATCATCCATTAAGTAACCAAGCCGTTCAGAAGAGGTAAACTAAATTTTTTAACTTATATAGGGAATAAAGTTTACATACGATTTTACAGATAAAATCTTCACTGTACACAGTCCTCGAATTTTTGGCATCTTTTTCGAGTATTTGAAGATATGCCACTGAGAGTATCGGATGTTTTCCCAGTCATTCCAGGATGCTGAGAATGATTTCAACAACTTCACTCATAAGGAACGTGAATATACCAAACATTTGGTCACCTTTACAGTAGGCAAGTGTTGAAAATCTGAAAGTCACTGCATGAGGCGTTCTCGAGTCATGAGAGAAATATAAACGCAGGCAGACAAAAAAAATCAGGCAGCCTCTTAAAGGTACCTTCAATGCAAGTGATTGGAATAGATATAGGTGTACTTAATGAAGCGTCCACTGAGTATTGATTAACGTGCACTACCGATGTGTCCAATTTTGCTAAATAAAAGAATGGAAGTGATATTATTATTAATACTTAAATTTAAGTGGCAAAATTATGCATCTATAGCATGCTACAATTAATAAAACATTAACATTTACGTATAATTTAATTTCTTGCGAGTAAAACTGACTTTGCCAAATTTATCAATATGCAAAACCTGTCGACTTCCTGGTAATGCACTGGCCAGATAACTTGTAGATATCATAACACTAACCTTTATAACAAAACGGGACGTACGTTGTCGTATCTACACTTATATGTTCACTCTTTTAAGAGACGACAATAAAACAAGGCGAACTACACATACGGTTTCAATTAGGAGCCTATTAAACAACACCAACTGGTACACCTGCATGCATACTCATGATACAATTCAACGTGAGGTACAATCCAAGTTCCCTCATGAGCCGATATAACAACAATGTAAAGAACACTTTCAGGCTGTCATAGCAAAAACAAGGCTAGGTATACCCCCCTCCCCCAGGTTCACTCAAGAGGCTGTACTTCGACACAGTAGGCTCTTCTTCAGGTTCAGTCAGTAGAGATGACCTTCTAGGTACACTTAGAGGTTCGTACAGCCTCCAACAAAACAGCAACGAGAGAAGAGAGTGATCTTATATTACGTATGTCCTCTGCTCGCTGCTTTGCATTAGAATTAGTGTACACTTCTTGCTATAACTATCACAACAACACATTGCCATGTGACTAGGCTCTCAAGCAGTTTCCACCTATATATATCTTAGTACCAAATATTATCTTGTATCTCTCCTCCGTTCAAGAGAGATAACTGAGGAGACAACATAACAAGGTGAGGAACCCCTTTATATAAAGGAACACCAACAGAGTTGTAAAGGTAATTTGAGTTCACTATTAAATTCCCATGTCAGTTTCTCACTGATATCAGCTATAGTCAGAATGTCGTAATCATGTATTTAATATAAATAATCATATTTGTAAGGTTAACAATTCCCAAAAGCCTGCAATGACATTTTTCACAATGCTTCAGTCTACAAACAAATAAGCATTATATTTTCTTTCCATGTTCTCCAATACAAGGAGCAGAGTACTCAATTATATACATTTTCTGCCTTTTAAGTATGAAAGGGCTTATCAAACAATGGTCGAATAGCAAGATTGGGTTCCATATTCTACAACTGAGTACTTGCATTCTACACCACCTACAGCAATCAAAGAAAAAAAATGAGTGATTGCATTTATCATCCACAAATAAATTGTATTAAATTCAAAGGGAAGCGGTAAACCAAAACGGATAATACAGAGCCTGTACAGTAGGGAGATAGTATTTAGAACTGATCCATGGAAAACGGCAGCTTAATTAAATGCATTGAATCAAGAGTCACTCATTTTTTTTTTCAACAAGTCGGCCGTCTCCCACCGAGGCAGGGCGACTCAAAATGAAAGAAAATTCCCCGCAAAACACTTTCATCATCATTCAACACTTCCACGACACTTTCACATAACCACTGCCTTTGCCAAGGCTCCCAGACACAAGTTTAGAAGCATATATAAAGATATATATAACACCCCTCCAAACTGCCAATATCCCAAACCCCTCTTTTAAAGTACAGGTACTGTACTTCTCATTTCCGGTACTAAAGTCCGGGTAAATGAAAATAACCGGTTTCCCTGAATGCCTTCACTAAATATTAACCTGCTAACACTCCAACACCTCGCCAGGTCCCATAAACCATTCATTTCCATTCACTCTTATCTGGCACGCTCACACATGCTTGCTGGAAATCCAAGCCCCTCGCCCACAAAAACCTTTACCTTCTCCCACAAACCTTCTCGAGGACGACCCCTACCCCACCTTCCTTCCCTTACAGATTTATACAATCTCCAAGTCCATGGTCCATTCTCTCTAAATGACTAAACCACCTCAAGAAACCCTCTTCAGCCCTCTGACTAATACTTTTATTAACTCCACACCTCCTAATTTCCACACCCCGAATTTTCTGCATAATATTTGCACCACACATTGCCCTTAGACAGGACATCTCCATTGCCTCCAGCCGCCTCCTCGCTGCAGCATTTGCAACCCAAGCTTCACACCCATATAAGAGTGTTGGTACCACTATACTTTCGTACATTCCCTTCTTTGCCTCCATGGATAACGTTTTTTATTTCCACAGATACCTCAATGCACCATTCACCTTTTTTTCTTTATCATTTCTATGGTTAACCTCATCCTTCATAACTTCCAAATATCTGAAAACATTCACTTCTTCCACACTCCTCCTCTCCAATGTGATATCCAATTTTTCTTTATCTAAATCATTTGATACCCTCATCACCTTACTCTTTTCTGTATTCACTTTCAACTTTCTACCTTTACACACCCTCCCAAATCCGCCCACTAACCTTTGTAGCTTTTCTTTAGAATCTCCCATAAGCACAGTATCATCAGCAAAAAGTAACTGTATCAACTCCCATTTTGCATTTGATTCCCCATAATTTAATCCCACCCCTCTCCCCAACCCCATCTGTAAATATATTAAACAACCATTTTGATATTATACATCCTTGTCTAAGACCTACTTTTACCAGGAAGTAGTCTCCCTCTTTTCTACACACCCTATCCTGAGCCTCACTATCCTCACAAAAACTCTTTACAGCATTTAGTAACTACTACTTATTCCATGTACTTGCAACATCTGCCACATTACTCCCCAATCCACTCTATCCTATGCCTTTTCTACATTCCTAAATGCAATGAAAACTTCCCTACCTTTATCTAAATACTGTTCACAAATAAGCTTCAATATAAACACTTGATCTACACATCCCCTACCCACTCTAATGCCTCCTTGCTCATCTGCAATCCTGTTCTCTGTCGTACCTCTAATTCTTTCAATAACAACCCTACTGCACACTTTTCCTGGTATACTCAGTAAGCATATTCCCCTATATTTTTTACAATCTCTTTTGTCCCCTTCACTTTAAATAAAGGAACTATACATGCTCTCTGCCAATCCCTAGGTACCTTCTCCTTTTTCATACATTTATTAAACAAAAATACTAATCATTCCAATACTATATCCCTTCTGTTTTTAACATTTTTGTCATGATGCCATCAGTTCCAGCGTATTTACCCCCTTCATTCTGCATAATGCCTCATGCACCTCCCCCACACTCACTTCCTTTTCTTCTTCACTCCTAAAACATGTTGTACCTCCCTGGCAAGTGCATGAAATTACCGTCTCCCTTTCTTCATCGACATTTAAAAGTTCCTCAAAAATTCCCGCCATCTATGCAATACCTCCAACTCCCCATCTACTAACTCCTCTACTCTGTTTTTATAGGCTTTCTTAACTCGTTTATCTCACACCAAATTTTTTTCTTATTTTCATTAAAATTTCTTGATAGTGCCTCTCTCACTCTATCATCTGCTCTCCTTTTGTACTCTCTCACCACTCTCTTCACCTTTCTTATACTCTCCATATACTCTGCTCTTCATATAACACTTCTGCTTTGTAAAAGCCTCTCATAAACTTTTTTTCCCTCTATTATCTCATCCTTTACTTTATCATTCCACCAATCACTCCACTTTCCTCCTGCACCCACTTACCTATATCCACGAACTTCTGAACCACATTCTAATACTACATATTAAAACTATTCCTACCCCCTTCAGCCCTTACCCCCACTACTCGTACTTGCACTAGACAACCTTTCTGTAAACAGTTGCTTATGTCTCACCCGAACTTTCTCCTCCCTTAGTTTATAAACTTTCGCCTCCCTCTTACTTTTGGTTGCCATTTTCCTTTTGTCCCATCTACCTCTTACTCTAACTGTAGCTACAACTAGATAATGATCCGTGTGATGAATGGTTTTGAAAATCACAAGTTGAAGAATTGAGACACTTATGCAACATATGGGAATCTTTACTGAAGAAACGGCTCGCCACACAGAGGCTTCATCGGTCCAATACAAAGTAGAAATTGGTAAGGAGAGGAGGAATTTGAGGTAATCAGTCCCTCAATCTGGAATCGATGTGTTCAGTCCATCACTCTTGTAGGAAGTACAGCATAGTGCCAGAGAGGTGGCTTATATACTGCAGTCAGATGAGTAGAAGCAGGAGGTGGCGGGATCACAGTGGGACCTGCCGCCAGTGTAAATAAGTTGTCTTCCAAAGGCTGGACAAGCGTTGAAGTCTTTGAACCAAGATCCCATGATGTTGCAGTGTCTGACAGATGTGATGAATGGTTTTGAAAACCGACAAGTTGAAGAACTGAAGAATTGATCCGATACATCAGTTGCCCCTCTATAAACATGAACATCCTGAAGCCTACCCATCGACCTTTTATCTACCAATACATAACCTAACAACTTTCATTACATGCTGTATACTTATTAATCCTCTTTTTCATAAAATATATATTACTTATTACCAAACCCCTTTCTACACATAGCACAATTAAAGGCTTCCCATTTTCATTTAACCCTGGCACCACAAATTTACCTTCTACTCCCTCCACAATATTTTTATCCACTTTAGCATTGAGATCCTCAACCACGGGTACTCTCTTAGTTGGTTCAAAACTCCACGCACTCACTCAACATTTCCCAAAATCTCTCTCCTCTACACTTCTCTCTTCTCCAGGTCATATAAGCTTACTATAGCCCACTTTTCACATCCAACCCCTATTTTACTCCACATAATCTGTGAATTTATAACTTTAAATCCTCTCTTTTCCTTCCATAACTTATCTTTCAACATTATTGTTACTCCTTCTTTAGCTCTAACTCTATTTGAAACCCTTGACCTAATCCCCATTTATTTCCCCCAACTAAAACTCTCCCACCCCGTTCAGCTTTGTTTCACTTGAAGCCAGGACATCCAGCTTCTTCTCATTCATAACGTCCACAACCATCTGTTTATCATTCGCACAACATTCATGCACATTCAAACATCCCATTCTGAGGGTTTTCTTCTTTAAATATTTAGTAGGCTATAGGGGAAAAGGGGTTACTAGCCCATTGTTCCTGGCATTCTAGTTGACACCTACAACATGCATGGCTAACAGAGGAAATATTCTTATTTCACTTCCCCATGGTTATGAAAGGAAAATCGATAAGAACAAGAACTATTAAGATAAAATCAAAGAAATCTCAGATGAGTGTGTATACATAAACGTGTACAGGTATGTGTAGTGAGACCTAAGTGTAAGTAGAGGTAGCAAGACATACCTGAAATCTTGAATGTTTATGAGACAGAAAAAAAGACTCCAGCAATCCTTCCACCATGTAAAACAAATACAGGCTTCCTTTTTACACTCACTTGGTAGGGCGGTAGTATACACTAAAACCAGGGCTTCTTTTTTTATGGTTGAATAAGATCTTTGACATTCTTTCAATTTATAGGAAAAATAACATATTGGATGCAGAATATTACCGTTTTGGAAAGATTGCAATAAGACAGCACCTATTGCGGCATCACTGGCGTCAACATGGAGGGTGAAAGGGACTTGGAAATTGGGTGCTCGCAATACTGGGGCGGAGGAAAGGAAACGTTTTAAACGTTTAAAAGCTTGCTCACAATTCTCGTCCCAATTAAATTTATATTTAGGACTGGTCAATCTAGTAAGGGGGGAGGCAACTTGAGCAAATTTGGGAAAAAACGCCTGTAATAAGTAGCCATTCCCAAAAACCGTTGGAGAGCTTTCCTGTCCTGAGGTGTTGGAAAATTTAAAATAGCTTGGACCTTTAATTGGTCGGGGGCTACTAGTCCCTTCCCTATTTTAAAACCGAGATATTTAATCTGGGCTTTACCAAAGTCACATTTTTGTAAATTTACAGTGAAATTGTATTTCTGCAACGCTTTCAGTAGTTGCTCCAATCTTTCTAAATGAGACTGCCAATCATCACTAACAACCACCAGGTCGTCCAAGTATGCCTCCACACTTTCTAAGGGTTGGACTAAAATGTTCATAATTCTGTGGAAAGTGGAGGCGGCGTTACACAAGCTGAAAGGCATAACCTTATATGTAAATAGTCCGTTCTTAACTACGAACCCGGAAATTTCTTGGGCCCTAGGAGTTAACGGTACCTGGTAATATCCTCTCAATAAGTCTAATCTGGTCACAAAGTTGGCACCGGCCACAGCATCTATTAAATCATCAATCCTGGGTAATGGAAACCCATCTGGCTTGGTGACTGAATTTAGTTTACGATAATCCGTGCATAGGCGTACGGTACCATCGAGCTTTGGGACTAATAAACATGGAGAGGCCCAAGGAGTCCAACTGAGTTCTATTAAATTATATTCCAGTAAGGTGTTTATCTCTTGTTGAATCAATTCTTGCTTAGCAGGAAAGACCCGGTAAGGGGATTGCTTTATTGAACTATCTTCTAACAATTCAATATCGTGAAAACCCAAGGTACAAGGAGTAGGGATATCTTGGAAGATGGAGTTATATTTAGTGATTAACTCTTTTATTTGAGATTTCTAGGGGGTAGGAAGAGCTTCCAGGAAAAGGTCTAGTTGTTTCAAAACTTCAGAATTATGTAGTCGAAATTCTCTTACTTCCCTAACAGTATCATTCCTAATTTCTGTGGATGTAGGTTGAATAGAGGTGATATTAGTAGGGAGAAGGTTAGACTCATACTTCTTTAAGTTATCTATGTGATACCTCTTAATTTTCTTGCGACGTCCTGGTTCACGGACCAGATAATTCACCTCATTTTCTTTGTCTACTATCTCATAAGGCCCCATATATCGAGGTTTTAATGAATGTCCTGGAATTGAGTTTTTTACTAACACTAATTCATTTGGAGAGAATGAACGTGATTTAGCTTTTTGGTGGTACGATTTCTTCATTTTGGCTTGTGCTTCGGTCAGATTCATAGCAGCTAAGCTTTTCAATTTGGAGAGATGTTCTTTCCAAAGTAGAAGACTGGGATGAAGAGGTCCTCTCTTCCCTATCCAAGAATCTCGTAATATTGCTAGGGGGTCCTCGTACCTGATGTCAGAAAATCAAGTCAAATGGAGAGTATTTAGTGCTTTCCTGTTCAGCTTGGCGAAGGGCGAAGAGAAGAAAGGGTAAACCTTCATCACATTCACGAGAATATTGCTCACAGTAAGCACATAAAGTAGATTTAAGTGTTTGGTGGAATCTTTCTAGCACGCTTGTGACTGGAGATGATGGGCTGTAGACACCATCTGTCTCACTCATAATCGTGACAGCCTCTTTAAAAACCTTCGACGTAAAATTCGAACCTTGGTCAGATTGAATTTCACGTGGTATGTCTACTTGTGCTAAGAAGCGTATTAAAGCTCTTACTATATTTCTGGAATTAATTTTGGACATCGGAATAGCATCAGGATACCGCGTTGCCATGTCTATGAGCACAAAAAGGGGTAACCAGTAGGTTACCCCTTTTTGTGCGGGGCAACGGTCCTACACAATCAATAACTAATCTTTCAAAAGGTTCTTCAGGGCTTTTTATTGGAAGTAAAGGAGCAGACTCGGGGTTGTGCGCCCTTTTGCCTATTATTTGACAAACATGGCATTTCCGTAGTTTGTCAGCAATATAGATCCTCATCTGAGGCCAATAAAAATATTCCGAATCTTCTCGGTCTTACTGGATCCTAAATGACCTCCCAGTGGATTATCATGTGATAGTTCAAATACCATATTACGCAACGACGATGGCACCACTAACAAGTTTCCCTTTGAAACAGAGTCATTGTCATTATTTCTTTTCCAAAGAAGACCGTCGTCCTCTAAAAGGAAACCTTCGTCTCTATCCTTATTGGTTAAACTTTTGTCGTCCTCTAGAGCTATAAGAAATTCTTCTTTATTACATTTTCTAAATAGGTCCGCAGGGACTGGTAAAACATCCTTAGTGTCACCTGTGGGTCAGGACTGAATTGCTTCGCTAAACAGGAAGTTCAAACCTAATTCGTCGGATATTTCTAATGGCTGTTGAATATCCACATTCTTAGAGTTTTTAGCCATGGCTCTGGTGATCACATTAAGGGGAATAAATCTAGCCCTGCCTCAGAAGCTTCTAATGCATAATTTATATCAGAAGGATTATCTAAAACCAGAGGCTCTTTGGGTATCTCTAATTGATCAATTTCGTTCCCGATTAATAGATCTAAGCCGGCAATGGGGAAAGGTTTATCTGAAAGTCCCACATTGATCCAGCCTACATATCCACGCAGTTCTACATAAATCCTTATAATGGGGACCTTTATTATTGTGCCTCCGTAAGCCTCTAATAATACGTCCAGCCGGGGTTCGTTACTAGTAGGTAACTTTACCAGGTTTGATCTTAACAAAGAGAGATAGCTGCCAGTATCTCGAAAGGTTGCGATGTTTACTAACCTCTCTTTACAGAGTCCGAACTTCCCCTGGGAAAAGTAGGGTTCCATAGCTGCTCGGACCTTTTCTTCTGAAGTACTATCGTGGTAAAGTCATCTATTAGACGGTCTGCTAGACGAGGCCTGTAAAGGTAAAGATTCATCATCCAGAGCTTTATACTTCCGAGAGGAATTTATTACCTGAGTAGGATATCTCCCTCTTGGTTGGGTTTTATCTTCCTGCTGTTTATGCCAACACTGGAACTGCCTATGACACAACTTATTACAAAAAAAAGGCACAGTGGTAATTAATCTTTAAGGTAATGCCTGGAAAAAGAGCCGTTTGTCACCTGTTTTTTTTTCTGAAAACACTTTCATAGGTTCGCCAGCTGGAGCTTTCCTAGTAGTCATTCTTGAACTAAAACCTTGTGAGGCAGATTTCTTTTCTGGGGTCTTAGCCATTTCTACGGTTATAGCAAGGAAAAATTTCAAAATGATCTGCGTGGGCGGCAGTATCTAACAAGTTAGTAGTAGGAAATGAACCCTCTCCGGGAAATATTTAAAAAGGTCTTCATGTAATATCAGCTGGGAAAGTGACTACCGAGGCGGCTCCCGCGGCCCTACACCAACGCTCGAAAGCTGAGAGCTTTTCTCTGGCAAAGTCCACCCAAGACTGCTGAGGATATTTCTTCAGAGTTCTAAACATCTTTAAGTAACTAATATGTAACAAATCATAGGCTTTCAAAAGACAATCTTTAACCTGAGTATAATCAGAATATTGTTCGAAAGGTAAGTCTGTAGTTATGGTTTGGACTTTTCCTATTAACGATGAAGGTATTAAAGCAGCCCAATATTTAGGAGGCCATTGCATCACTTTCGCCTGATTTTCGAATGCCTCAAAAAATGAATCTACATTATCCTCAGTATATTTAGGCATTAAAGAGGCTGCTTTACTAAGGTCGAAAGAAGGGATTGTATGCATATTACTCGATTCTCTTTTCTTTCTCAGTACTTTCCGTTCATAGAACAAAGATTCGCGTTCAAAATTCTCCCTTTTCAGTATTATCTGGGCTTCTACAAAGGAGGTTTGAAGCGATAAAATACGTTCTAGACGTTCGAAATTCTCCTTTGATTGAATAGTAGTCAAAAGGGATAAGGAGATTTGAAGTGGAACGTGTTCATCATCCAATAGGACTTTCTCTTGTTCCTTGTTGGAACTGGAGTCGTTGTAGCAGCGTCTTTCCGAGTACCGGGAACTTTATGTCCGTCATCTCTATTAGGGGTTGTTAACATCATAGTTCCGGCCTCGGATGTCTGTAGCAAAGAATTCAAAAGAGGAGGAATATCTACTTCTCCGTTCTCAGTCTCTGGATCCTGTTCGTCTGGAAAAAGGACATTCTGTATCTTACATCTGACTGTCTGGGCAGTAAAATGTCTGTCGTATTTTATGCCCAAGCTTCGTGCTAATTGCCAACAAGACTGAAGCTTCAATTTCTGTAATCTCTCCGTTGTTATGTCTTCAAACCTCTCCCATTTCTGTATTTATTTTAAATGACATTCAGTGTTATGCTCCCGGACTCAGGCCCCCACTTGTTATGCTCCATGGGTTGTAACCACTCCGATAGTTTCCTTCTGGTTAGAGCATAACATTGGTCAGAGAGGTTGGGGTAATAATAGTAATCCTCCGGAAATCTTACTTTAAGATGATGATCAAACTAAATGTAAATTATGTGATCAGGCATATGGTCACTCTCTTGAACACTATGTGCTTAATTGTCCACTTATTGAGGAATACAGAGACAGACAGTATAATAACCTATGTGACATGTCAAGATATCTTATTAATGAAAATAAGATACCAGATATACTAAGCAAATTTCCTAAATTTGCTTGTAACAGATAAGTGAACTATAGATATGTAGATATAAATCCATATGTATTCCTGTTAACCCTTTGGGGCCTAGTTCCTAGGCCTTTTGTGTATCCATATGCTCTCGCGCTACCGTCCACAGGATGGATATGGGCTGCACAATTAACTAGCCACTTCGGTGGCAAAATCTAAAATCTAATCTTACTTTAATGAAGTATATTTATAATACAACATAAAGCCAATAATAATATTATACTTAAAAATGCTGTTATTTGTCTAAATATAATATATATATATATATATTATATATATTTATATATATTATATTCATGATATATATATAATATATATATATATACTAGGTGTAGGTTGGTAGACAGCAACCGCCCAGGGAGGTACAACGTCCCGCAAGTGAGTGTAAATACGAAAGCCTGTAATTGTTTTACATGATGTAGGATTGCTGGTGTCCTTTTTTTCTGTCTCATGAACATGCAAAATTTCAGGTTCATCTTGCTACTTCTACTTACACTCAGGTCACACTACACATACAAGTACAAGCGTATATATACTTACCCCTCTGGGTTTTCTTCTATTTTCTTTCTAGTTCTTGTTCTTGTTTATTTCCTCTTATCTCCATGGGGAAGTGGAACAGAATTCTTCCTCCGTAGGCCATGCGTGTTGTAAGAGGCGACTAAAATGCCGGGAGCAAATTCAAATTCAAATTCAAAGTTTATTCTCTATAAGGATTACAATGCTGAGTTTACAGAAATTTGGTTATTGTTTGGTTTAGCATGTAGTAAAATTGAGATTACAGAGTGTACCACTAGAACGCTTAGCATGGCTAGGCATTTCGGGCATACTTAGTTTTATTCTTAAATGTAAAATATTACGAATTATGAGGTAAGTTGGTATTATGGCTAAGTGACTAAATACTATTTTGTGAGTTTAGCAGTGTGAATGCTTTTGTTTTGGCACAGTATATAGTTTCAGTATTGGAGTATCACAGGATTCATTATATTAAGACTGAGATTAATATTTCTGTTTATGGTCAAATGAGTGTGCGAGTGTAAGTGTGAACCACCAGGTGGTATTCGTGAAGTTAGTTGACGGGGTGTATCAGGGAGATAAGATGTTTTCTAATGGTAGTTTTTGAAGGTGATGAATGTGTCTGCAGTTCTAGAGTTCTCAGGTAGGGTATTCCAGATTTTAGGGCCTTTGACATACATTGAATTTTTGTAAAGGTTTAGTCGGACACGGGGAATGTCGTAGAGATGTTTGTTTCTGGTGTTATGCCTGTGGGTTCTGTCACAACTATCAAGAAAGCGTTTAAGGTCAAGTTGATATTAGAGTTTAAGGCCCTGTAGATATAGATTGCACAGTAGTAAGTGTGGATGTACTGAACTGGGAGTAAGTTTAGATCTTTGAAGAGTGGTGGGGTGTGCTGCCAGGGATGGGATTTAGTGATTATTCTTACTGCAGCTTTTTGTTGGGTTATTATTGGCTTTAGGTGTGTTGCTGCAGTTGATCCCCAAGCACAAATAGCATAGGTGAGGTATGGATAAATAAGTGAGTGGTATAGTGTGAGAAGGGCATTTTGCGGCACGGAGTATCGTATCTTGGAGAGGATCCCAACCGTTTTGGATACTTTTTTGCCTATATGCTGGAAATGGGTGCTGAAATTCAGGTTATTGTCAAGGTATAAGCCTAAGAATTTTCCCCCATTATTTCTGGTAATTAGAGAGTTGTCAATCTTAATGTTAATTTGTGCATCTCCTGCTCTGCTACCAAACATAATATAGTAAGTTTTGTCAGTGTTAAGCGTAAGTTTGTTGGCTGTCATCCAAGTCGATATTTTAATCAGCTCCTCATTCACAATGGTGTTAAGGGTGGCAAGATTAGGGTGAGAGATGACATAAGTCGTGTCATCAGCAAAGAGAAGGGGTTTTTTAGGTGTTGGGATACGTTTGGTAGGTCATTGATGTATATGAGGAAGAGCAGGGGACCAAGGACACTTCCCTGCGGAACTCCAGTATCAAGTGGCCGTGTTGCTGATGCTGTGTCTTTAATGGTGACGTACTGATACCTATTAGTAATGTAAGATTTGAAATAAGCAAGCGCATGGCCTCTTATAAACCCTAGTGGTCAAGTTTGTGGAGTAGGATTTCATGGTTTACTGTGTCAAAAGCTTTTCTTAGGTCAATAAAAATTCCTAGTGGATATTCCTTATTTTCCAGTGCTGTGTAAAGCAGATCTAGCATTTTTATGATTGCATCATTAGTGCTTTTATTTTTCCTGAATCCAAACTGGCAGGGGTTGAGTATGTTTTGAGCCGTTATAAATGAATACAGTCTCCTGTGCACAAGTTTCTCAAAGATTTTGGATAGCAATGGTAAGTAGTATTGGCCTATAGTTGTTTAAGTCTGTAGGGTCACCACCTTTATGTTATTGGTGTAACCCTTGCCATCTTGAGTAGTTTCGGGAAGGTGCTAGTCTCTATTGACTTGTTAAAAAGTAATGAAATAGCATGCGAAAGGACATGGGCCGCCTCGCTTGTACAGTAATGGTGGGACATGAGACAGATTCCCCGAGTTATTTTTAAGTGACTTTATGATCTCAATGACTTCCGTGGGCTCAGTTGGTGCAAGATAGAAGGAATTAGGGAAATTTCCATCTAGGTAGTCCCCGGCATGGGCATTGGTATGTGGGATTTTACTGGCGAGATTAGATCCTATGTTTGAGAAGAAGTCGTTTATCTTGTTAGCTGTGTCAGTGGGATGTAGTGGTGTTTCATTAGGTTTAGTTAGGACAATATTCTTGGTTTTTCTCAGTTTGTGGGTCCCTAGAATCTGAGAGAGTGTTTTCCAGGTCTTTTTTATATCTCCTCTAGTGTCTGTGAATCTACTGGAGTAGTATAGTTGTTTGGCTTTTTTTATTACTTTGGTGAGAGCTGATGAATAGTGTTTAAGAATATCTTTGTGTATTAAGCCCTGTCTATATTGCTTTTCATATTGGTGTTTCTTGTCAATGGATTTCAGAATGGTGCTGGTTAGCCATGGGCAACCAAGCCGTTTGTTTGTGATCTGTTTTGTTTTTATAGGACAATGTTTGTTGTATAGTCTAAGTAATTTGTTAAGAAAGATGTCTGTCCAGTCATCAATACCATTGGGGCTAGTAACCCCTTCTCCTGTATATATTACCAAATTTGGAAGGAGAAACTTTGGTTTTTTCTTTTTTTTACCCCCCCCGGGCCTCGGGGGGATACGGCCGGTGTGTTAAAAAGAAATATATAAACAGGGGCCCCCCCGAAATAACGATTACCTCCGAATGTGCCCAAATAGGTAAGTGTTTTTTTTTTTAATGTAAATTTCGTTTTTTACTTTATTTTTGGGGGCCTGAAAGGACAAAATATACTTCACAATATTTCTTAGGGGAAAAAATTTTGGGTTATATTTGGCACCTAACATATTTGGAGTGAAAAATACTTTAAACCCGGGGGTCCATGTTTATATATAAAATATATATATATTATATTTTATAAAATTAAAAATATAAAATAAAATATATAAAATAAAATTGGCTTTTTATAACACAGGTTAGGATGAGATCCTAACATAACAAAATTACAGAGTTTTACTTTGGTGTAATGTTCCTTACCCCCCAAAAGGGGAAAGCATCGGGATAAACAGAATAAGTCCAGGCCGGATAATAAACCCCTTTCCCATTTTCCCCAAAACGGGCAGGACCCGTTTTTGTTGGCGTTTACTTTTTTCCACTGCTCGTCCCCCAACCGCTGAGCATAAGGGCAGGTGGGGCACGTGACTACTCACCAACACTCAGTTGGTGGGGAAGGGGGGTATAACCATTGAACACCACAGCTTTTAAACCCTACACAAGTACACAGAGCGGCAGGCATGTTGCTATAACTCAATTTTCCCAATCAAAGGTCATGTATAAAATAATAACTAAAAAATAATAAAATAAGAAGAAGAATTAACAATATAAAAACGGGTTTGCTTTCCCAATTTTGCTAAATTAAAAAAATGACCGCAAAAGTAAAAATTAAAAGAAAGGCTAACAATAGGGGCCTGCCAAAATAAATATTATATATTTTATATATAATATATTATATAAATATATATAATTAAATATAATATATAAAAAAATATTTTTGGGGCGTGCCGAATAGGCAGAAATTGCCCTCTTGGGTTAAAAAGCAACGCTCATCTTTCCCTATAGGACAAAATGAAAATTTGTAAGCAATAAATTTTGGGCCCAAAACCTTCTGAACCTAACGAAAAAAAAAAATTTTTACTGTTTTGTTTAGTATTTAAAAAATGTAACCAAATTAAAATATATTTAGTTGGGTTTTTGGGTAAAATAAAAATTTTTCTTGTTATAATAAGGGAAAGGAAAATTTTCTAAGTTCCCTTTTTGGGGAAAAAAAAATAAATTTTTACATCAACCCTTTAAAGAAAAATATACATCTTTTAAAATAAAGAGAAAATTTTTTTGAAAAGGGCTTAAAATTTTTAAATTTAGTTCTTGCAAATTTTCCAGTTTTTCCCTATTCGGCACACAAAATATATATATAAAAAAAATATATATATATATAATAATATATATATATATATATATAATATTATATATATATATTAAAATATATATATTATATATATAAAATATATATATATGTCGGGCCCAAAGGGAAACTTGCGGGTCTTTGGGTTAAAAAAACAAAAGCTCATCTTTCCAAAGTACAAGTGCAAATTTGTGTAAGGGAATAATTTTTGCCAAAATCATTCTGAAACCCAACGAAAAAAAAAAAATATTTCACTGTGTTTTAGGGGTTAAAATTTTTGTTAAAAAAAATCTAAAATAAAATTTTGTTTTGGTTAGGGTAAAATAAATTGTTTTTTGTTTAAAAAAGGTTAGGTAATTTTAAGATTCTTTGGTGGAAAAAAAAAAAAAAAAAAAAAAAGAAAAAAAAATTTTAAAAAAATTTTAAAAAAAAATTTTAAAAAAAGAAAAATTTTAAAAGAATTTTTTAATTTTTTAATTTTCTTGGGAAGACCCTTTTAAATATTAAAAAAATATATATATTTTAAAAATAAAAATTAAATATAAAAATATAATAATATATATATATATATAAATATATAAAATATAAAAAAAAATTTTTTTTTTTATAAAAATATATAATTTTTATATATAAATATATATATATATAAATAATATATAAAAATATAAAAATATAAAATATATATATATTATATAAAATATGCAAAAGGTCACAGTTAAAAAAGGGGATTTCAAATATGCAAAACAACCCCCTCTGAAAAAATAGAGAAATTCCCCCAAACGCTTTCGTGACTACTCACTTATCAAGGGAAAAGGAAAGTAAAGCATCCCCAAAGGGAAAGGGATTTAAGGGGCTGGCGCCCCCCTCCCCTATCAATCCCACAAAAGGTTTTAAACCCCCTGAGCCCGCCGGGGCCCCACTGGACCCGGTCCTTTTGCCCCAACCCAACAACAAAAATATTTTACCAAGAAAATTTTAAATATTATTAAATTTTTCCAGTGTATTATTAAAATTTTTCCCAAATTCTATTTAATTTTTAAAAGGATCTAATTTTTTATAAACCCCAAAAAAAAATAAAAAAAATTCCCCCCCCAAAATTTTTGTCAAAACTCTGGGGTTTTTTAAAGAAAAAAGATTTTTAATTTAAACCAAATCCATGGTCGACAGGAAAAATTATCGAATCTTTTTTTCATAAAAAGCAGTTTTTGAAAAATAATGGAATATTTTCCTTTTGGGTTTTTATAAATTAGATCCATTTATAATTAATAGAATTTTGGGGAAGAATTTAATAATACACGGGACAAATAATAATTTTTACATTTTATTGGGTAGAATATTTGTGTTGGGTTGGCAAAGGACCTGTCCATGGGGCCGGCGCGCGTCGGGTTTTTTTAACCGTTGGGGGGATCGATATGGGGTTTTGGGGCCAGCCCCCCTTAAATCCCTTTCCCTTTGGATTTTACTTTCATATTTCCCTTTTGAAATTTAGATCAAAAAGCAGGAATTTCTCTATTCTTTCACATTGTTGTTTTGCACATAATATCACACACATATATAACACACATATATACAAATTTTAAAAAATATTAATATTATATATAATTTAAATATAATATATAAATAAATATATATATATATATATATATAAATATAATAAAAATATATGCAAAAAATCACAGTAAAACGGGTTTTTTCAGAAAAGAAAAACAACCACCTGAAAGAAAGAAAATTCCAAGCGCTTTCGTGACTACTCACATTATAAAGGGAACTATGAAAGTAAACACCCCAAGGAAGCTATATAAGGAAAAATCGGGCCAACACCTCCTATCAGATCCCACAACGGTTAAAAACACCGACACGCCCGGCCCAACTGGAAAGCCCCTTTGCACAACTCACCAACAAACCATTCTACCCAAGAAAATTTAAAAAATTATTATTTGTCCAGTGTATTTTAAATTTTTTTCCCAAATTCTTTTAATTAAAAATGAATCAAATTTATATAAACCAAGGAAATTTTCAAAAATTTTTTCAAAACTGCTTTTTTGAAACAAATCAATTATATTCCTGTCGCCATGGACTTGCTTGATTCCTTCTAAATTTTTTTGAAAATCAACGATGTAAAATCTCTTACATAAAAAAGAGCATTGGAATCTTGTCCGTTCAAATGCTATATTTATGTCGTTTAAATTTTAGTTCGAGATTTTTTCCCAGTTTGACTGAAAAAAACTTATCGCAAATTTACAAGGAATCTTTAAAAGACAATCCATCAGCTTTTTTGGGGGGAAAATTTTTTATCAAAATTTTTTTTTACTGATCAAGATTTTTGAATAAAATTTTAATATTAAAAGCCCTAGAAGAGAAGGCATTCCCAAATTTTTCTGGTAAGAAGCCAACATATTTTTAGTTCAAAAGGGGCTTTTTGCCCTTTTTGGATTGAAAAAAGCATTTCTAGAAACTTTAAAAGATTATCAATTTCTTTTCCTGGGTATTTAAATCTTACCTATTTCAAAAATTTTGGATATTTCCTCATCTAGAACTCAGACACAAATTCCGTAAAAGCTCTCAAAAACTTTGATGAGAAAACAACATTTTTGACCTATCTGAGCGAGGAAAATAGTGGACATAGGAAAGTTATTTGTAGGTTTCTGTAAATTTTAAATTTGAATTCATTATTACCCTTAATAAAAAAAAACATCTAAAAAAAGGAAGGTTTTTTTCTTCAAACTCAAAGTAAAGTTTTTTTAAATGGGCAAAGTTATTTTTTTTTCCAAGGAAATGGTTAATCTACATTTTGGGCAAAACACAAAATATCACAACATATCTGAACCATTTAGCCTATTAGGGAGGATTGTGTTAAGAAAACCGTTTAAAAAAAATTCCATGTATATTTTATAAGAACAGGTAAAAGGGGTTTTCCCCCTTGCCCTACCAAACTTCTGATTGTAAAACTTATCTTTAAATACAAATTTTGCATCAACAATGAAAGTTTAAAAATTTTTAATGAAGTAGGAACTGGCATGTAAATCAAGTTAACGAGTTTTTTCAGGTAAGAAACTTAATAAATCATAAACGGGAATTTCGTAAACAAGGAAGTAACATAAAAACAAACCATGTTAAAATCATAAAGTCAGTCAAAGGAGCTTAATTTATAAACCCAAAAGTCATGTTGTTTTTAACATAAAGTTAGAAATTTTCCAAACAATGGGGCTCAAAATATCAACAACCATTTGGAAAATTTATAAAACTGACCCTATGGAGCTAAAAATTGTCTGACGGATTCCCGGGTTTGTGGTTTTTATTATCCATACATGAGGGTAAAGATGGATTAGTGGAAGAAATTGTTTGATGTCTTACAAAGCAGACAAAAAATAATAAGAAAGAAAATGATTACCAAAAAAAAATGAATAATCTTTTAGATATACTGAAAACCTATTCAAACTTGGAAAAATCCCTTAGAAACCGTTAACAGCAATTTCAATAAAACAAAAAAATTTCCCACAAAAGGGAAAGTTGAATTAGTCAAACAATTTACTTCCACTAATCATTTTTAAACCTTACATGTAGGGGACTAATAAAAACACAAAAACCAGGGAATCCATCAGCCCAATTTTTAGCTCCATGGGGTCAGTTTCAATAAATTATCCCAAAGGGTTGTCGAATTTTTTAGCCCATTGTTGGCAAAATTTTCTAACTTTTTGTTAAAAACAACATAGACTTGGTTTAAAAATTTTTAAACTCCTTGACTGACTTTTAAAAGTTTTTAACATGGTAGTTTTTATGTTACTTCCCTTTTTTACGAAATTTTCCTTTGATGATTTATTAAGTTTCTTTTCAAAACTCGTTTAAAAGATTTACCCTTGCCTTTTCCACATCATTAAACTTTTTAAACTTTGCATTTTTAGAAAATTTGTATTTTTAAAGAAAGTTTTACACTCAGAAGTTTGGTATGGCAATGGGAAATCCTCGTTCACCGTTCTTAGTAACATACATGGGAATTTTTTGAAAAAAGGTTTTTAAAACAATCCTCCCCAATGAGCTAAAGGTTCAGAATGTTGATGATATTTTGTTCTTATCCAAAAATTTAAAATACACCATTTTCCTTGGAAAATTAAATAACTTTGCCTTCTAAAACTTACTCTTTAGTTGAAGAAACTAACTCATTGCCTTTTCTAGATGTTTTAATTATAAGGGTAAATTGAAATTCAAATTTTAAAAAATTTCAGAAAACCTACAAATAACTGTTCCTAGTACACTAATTTTTCCTCGCATCAAGATAGAGTCAAAAAGTCCCCGTTTTTTCATCAATGTTTTTGAGAGCTTTACGAATTTTTATCCTAGTTCATAGATGAGGAAATATCCAAAAATTTTTGAAATAGGAATGATTTTAAAAAACCCAAGAAAAGAATTGAAAATCTTTTAAAATGCTAGAAAAACTTTTTACAATCCAAAAGGGGCAACCACCTATTCAACTAAAAATAGTTGGTTCCCCTTTCCATAAAACTTGGTGATATGCCCTCTTCTTTAAACTTTTTAATATTAAAGTTTTATTCAAAAATCTTTATCAGTAAAAAAATTTTTTTATAAAGAATTTCCCCCGAAAATGCTAGGATTGTCTATAAGATTCCTTGTAAAATTTGCGACAAGTTTTTTTTACGGCAAACGGGAAAAAACTCGAACTAAGATTTAAAAAAACATAAAAAATACATTAAACTGGACAAGATTCCCAAACCTATTTATTCATGTAAAGATTTTTTTAAACCCCCAATTGATTTTCAAAAAAAATTTAGAAAGTTATCAAGCAAGTCCCCGGTCGACAGAAATATAATTTAATTTTGTTTCATAAAAAGCATTTTTTACAAAAATTGAATATTTCCTTTGGTTTATATAAATTAGATCCTTTATAATTAATAGAATTTTGGGGAAAAATTTTAAAAATACACTGGACAAATAAAAATTTTTTAAATTTTCTTGGGGGAGAATAGTTTTTTGTGAGTTGGGAAAAACCTGTCCGATGGGGCCCGCGCGCATCAGGGGTTTAACCGTTGTGGGATCTGATAGTGGGTGTTGCTAACCTTTTTAATAATCCTTGGTGCTTTACTTTCATAGTTCCTTGATAATGTGAGTACACGAACGTTTTGGAATTTCTCTATTCTTCAGAGTGGTTGTTTTGCATAAATATATATTAATAAATTAATATATATTATATATATAATATATATATATATAAATTTTATATATTATATAATTATAATTTTATATATGCGTGCCGAAATTTCAGAAAAAACTTAATTAAATGAGTTCTTGCAACTGACCAGTTTTACATATTTGGCACGACATATTAAAAATAAATACAAAAATATATATATAATAATATATATAATTATATATATATATATATATATATATAAAAATAAATATATATATAAATATATATTCAGCCGAAAAGCAAACTTTCGATCTTGGCTTAAATACCAAACCCATCTGCCATATAGACAATGAAAAATTTTTGTATGAATAATTTCGCCAAAATCATTCTGAACCTAACAAAAAAAAATATTTGATTGGTTTGTTTTTATTAAATTTTTAAACGTATTTAAAATATATTTAGTTAGGTTAGGTTAAAAATAAAATTTCTTTTTTTATAATAAGGGCCCAATTTTTTAAGTTCTTTTGGGTGCAAAATTAAAATTTTTTTTCAAGGCTTTGTTGGGGCAGGTAGCATATGATTAAGTGGGGGTATGTCATGTTTAATACGCTATAGGGGATATAGGTTTTTGAAAAGTTTGGGTGGATGCACCCTTGTTAATATAAGTATATTTTCCTTTTATGCTAGGCAAAGTTTTCATAATGTTACTTAACAAGTAGTATCCTGCCTCTTATATTATGCATTGTTTTTTTTTTATTTGATGAGGGGGGGGGGGGACCTTTTTACTTCCAGAGCACATATGTACGACTTTATAAATGTACCTTTGATGAGGGGGGGGGTATCTTTTTACTTCCAGAGCACATATGTACGACTTTACCAAGCACCATGGCTTGTTGCAGTGTTTTAGAATCTCAGGTTCAAGTGTTGAAGAAAGAGATTCTACTTCAGGAGGAAAATAGGAGGCTGAAGCTTCGCATAGATGAGTTTGGGAGCGAGTGTGAGAAGGATTTAGCTGGTAAGGAAGAAATGGTCACCAGCAGTGATAGTGGCAGCCGCTCTAAGTGGCAAGTGATTCACAGTTCAGGAAGAAGGAAAATGAGGAGAGTTAATAGAGAAGATGTGAAGGTAGGAAATCGATTCTCTGTTCTCCAAGACGAGTGTACTTCAGTGGTTAGTGAGGTTGAAGGTACCACTGTTTTCCCCTGCTAATCAAGGTAAGAATATTTTAATAGTAGGCGATTCTCAGGTAAGATATATGGACCATGCATTTTGTAACAGAAACAGAAAGGTCAGACAGAGAGTGTGCCTTCCTGGAGCTGGTGCTGGTGACATAGTCAGCAGGTTGGATAATATTATGGCAGGTAATGGGAACAAGCCCATTATCTGTCTTAGTGCTGGGGGTAATGACATTGCGAAGGGCAGGAGAGAGGAGCTACTGGATAAGTACAGGTCAGCCATAGAGGTAATTAGGTCTAAGGGAGGGATCCAAGTCATATGTAGCATCTTGCCTAGAAAGGGAGTGGGCAATGAATGGATGTCTAGGGCAATTGGTATAAATTGTTGGCTAGACAGGTACTGCAAGGAACTTGCAATCCCATTCATTGATAACTGGGACCTATTCTTTGACAAACTTGATATGTATGCAAGGGATGGGGTTCATCTCTCTGGGGATAGGGTGGTTGCATTAGCCAATTCAATTGAGAGGGTAAATGATAACTTGTCTAGGAATTTAAACTGATAGATTATAGAGGTATGGGTGTGTATGTGGGAAACAATCAGGCTGCAGCATTAGGGTTAAAAACAGCAGTTATTACCGGGATACCTCAGGGATATGTTTAAAGACAATATTAAAAAAAAAAAGTTGTTAGTAATGGCAAATCAATTGATCAACAAACAAAGAGGGATAGTAGAGGGCAACGAGTGACTAGCTCAATTAAAGTTTACTATACAAATAGTAGGAGTCTAAGAAATAAGATAGATGAGCTAAGATTACTTGCAAGTGTAGGTAATGTAGATATTATTGGTATAACAGAGACCTGCTTCAAAAGGAAAGATAGAGAAAGGCCTTCTGAATGCAACATACAGGTTATAAACTATTCCACACTGACAGGGTCAACAGGAAGGGTGGTGGGGTGGTGATGTTTGTCAGAGAAAATTTAAATTGATGTCTTAGACATGATATAAGTTTAGAGACATCGAACACAGAATCTGTTTGGCTACAGTTTCTCGAGGGACATGACAAATTAATTTTGGGTGTGATTTATAGGCCCCCAAACCTTGATAGAGGGGGCAGTAAGCTGTTATGGGACGAAATTCATAAGGCATCTAGATATGAAAATGTTGTTATAATGGTAGATTTTAACTTTAGACAAATTGATTGGAACAATATCACAGGAAATCTTGAGTCTAGTGACTTTCTTGATACGGTTCAGGATTGCTTTTTAGAACAGGTTGTGACAGAACCAACTAGAGGAAACAATCTGCTTGACTTGGTTCTTGCCAACAAAGATTCACTAATTAATAATCTTGAGGTTAATGATGAGCTTGGGGGAAAATGATCACAAATCACTTAGTTTTAATATATCATGAATTTTCTCAGATAACTGCAATCAAATCTCGTCCCCAATTTTCGCTTGGCCGACTTCATGGGGCTGAAAATTACCTGGGGTGGCTAAATTGGGATGTCCTAACATGGGTCAGGGAGGTGATCTTGGTTGCCAAATGACGTTTTCAGAGCATAGTTCTAGCTACCCAACAACTTTTGTTTCCCAGTAGGGAAATTAGATCTAACAAAGATGATCCCAAATGGATGAGCAATAGATTAAAACATCTCATTGGTCAAAAGAGAGGTGTAAAATAGACGTATCAAAAGAGGGATGGGCAGTTTTAAAAAATCAATATATTCAGTTAAAGAGAGAAATAAAGAAAGGAATAAGAAAAGCAAAAGGGATTATGAGGGTAAGGTCGCAAGGGATTCAAAAATTAACCCTAAAGGATTCTTTCAGGATACAGAAGTAAGATTAGGGACAAGATTGGCCCACTTAAGAGTAACTCTGGTCAATCACTGACAGTGGGAAAAGGGTATGTGTGAAATTCTAAAAACAACTTCCTCTCAGTTTTCACCCAGGGAAAAAACTAGCGATATTCCGAAATAATAGATTATGTAGAACAAATGATAATAAACTATGTACGATTGCGTAACTAGTGACATGGTCTTCAGACAAATAGAGAAACTAAAACCTAACAAATCCCCAGGTCCTGATGAACTGTTTGCAAGGGTGTTTAAAAGGGAAAGTAAAAAAGGAACTTAGCATACCTTTTGGCTAATCTTTTTAACATATCACTACAAACTGGCATAGTGCCTGATAAGTGGAAAATGGCAAATGTAATACCTATTTACAAGGCAGGTGACAGGTCCTTGGCTTAGAACTATAATCCAATAAGCCTTACCTCCATAGTGGGAAAATTTATGGAATCAATAATTGCCGAAGCAATTCGTAGCCATCTTGACAGGCACAGATTGATTAATGAATCTCAACACGGTTTTACAAAGGGGCATTCCTGTCTTACGAATTTACTAACTTTTTTCACTAAGGTGTTTGAGGAGGTAGATCAAGGTAATGAATATGATATTGTGTATATGGACTTCAGTAAGGCTTTCGACAGAGTTCCACACCAGAGGCTATTGAGGAAACTTAAGGCACACGGAATAGGAGAAGAAATTTTTTCCTGGGTAGAGGCATAGCTGACAAATAGACAGCAGAGAGTTTGCATGAATGGGAAGAAATCAGAATGGGGGCACGTCACAAGCGGTGTTCCTCAGGGGTCAGTGTTGGGCCAGTTGTTGTTCACAATTTACATAAACGACATAGATGAGGGAATAAATAGCGACATAAGCAAATTTGCTGATGACACCAAAATAGGCCGTCCAATTCATTCTAATGAGGACACTAGAGCACTCCAGGATGATTTGAATAGACTGCTGCAATGGTCGGTGAAGTGGCAGATGCAGTTTAATATTGACAAATGCAAAGTTCTAAACGTTGGACAGGTAAATAACCATGCCACATATAAACTAAATAATGTAGATCTTAATACTACTGATTGCGAAAATAATTTAGGAGCTCTGATTAGCAGTGATTTAAAACCAAGACAACAGTGCATTAGTGTTCGCAAAAAAGCTAACAGAATTCTTGGCGTCATATCTAGAAGTATAAATAATAGAAGTCCTCAGGTTGTTCTTCAACTCTACATATCCTTAGTTAGGCCTCATTTAGACTATGCTGCTCAGTTCTGGTCACCGTATTACAGAATGGATGTAAATGCTCTGGAAAACGTACAGAGGAGGATGACAAAGATTATCCCATGTATCAGAAATCTTCCCTATGAGGATAGACTGAGGCCCTGAATCTGCACTCTCTAGAAAGGCGTAGAATTAGGGAGGATATGATCGAGGTGTATAAATGGAAAACAGTAATAAAAAAAGGGGATGTAAATAGCGTGCTGAAAATTTCCAGCCAAGACAGGACTCGCAGCAATGGTTTCAAGTTGGAAAAATTCAGATTCAGAAAGGATACAGGAAAGCACTGGTTTGGTAAAAAAGTTGTGGATGAGTGGAACAAACTCCCGAGTACAGTTATTCAGGCTAAAACGTTGTGTAGTTTTAAAAATAGGTTAGATAAATACATGAGTTGATGTGGGTGGGTGTGAGTTGGACCTGACTAGCTTGTGCTGCCGGTTTTGTGCAGTGCTCTATCCTTGAGTGGAGATGATCAGACTGGGTGGGTCATTGGGCTAATCCAGGGGTGGGGGATCATTGGTCTAATCCGCGGGGGACATGGACCTGCTCCGCATGGGTCAGTAGGCCTATTGCAGTGTTCCTTCATTCTTATGTTCTTGTAAATGTACCTTTGGTGAGGGGTGGATGTATAGGTTTTAATGATATGTGGTGATGTTTTTACCTTTAAGAATTGTTTTGTATATAAAACTTGGCATAAGATGTATAAGTGTGCTGAAGTAGATTATCTGGATATGTTGTTGGTACACCTGTGTGAAGTTTCTTTTTCTTTTTGGATTGTGTATACGTATGTTGTACTTTAATTTTGTTGTTCCATGTCGATTGGTTTAGTGACATATGTTTGCTTCCATGTATAATGTATACTGTTGTTAGGTAAGACACATATGCAACAGTTAGGTATCTTTATTTCGAAACGTTTCGCCTACACAGTAGGCTTCTTCAGTCGAGTACAGAAAAGTTGATAGAAGCAGAAGAGACTTGAAGACGATGTAATCAGTCCATCACCCTTAAAGTTTTGAGGTGGTCAGTCCCTCAGTCTGGAGAAGAGCATTGTTCCAACGAGATGTTTTGATGATTCTTACCACCACTAATCGATGTGGTGGTGTGATGTATCTTACCGCCAGTACTCGAGGTGACGTGATGATTTTTACCGCCACTACTCAAGTTGTTGTTGTGATGATTCTTACCGCCACTACTCGAGGTGATGTTGCGATGATTCTTACCGCCACTACTCGAGGTGATGTGATCATTCTTATAGCCACTTCTCGAGGTGATGTTTTGATCATTCTTACCGCCACTACTGGAGGAGATGATGTTGATTCTTACCACCTCTACTCTAGGTGATGTTGTGATGATTCTTACCGCCACTACTCGAGGTGATGTGATGATTCTTACCGCCACTACTCGAGGTGATGTGATGATTCTTACCGCCACTACTCAAGGTGATGTTGTGATAATTCTTACCACCACTACTCGAGGTGATGTGATCATTCTTATCGCCACTACTCGAGGTGATGTGATCATTCTTACCGCCACTACTCGAGGTGATGTTTTGATTCTTAACGCCACTACACGAAGTGATGTTTTGATGATTCTTACCACCACTAATCGAGGTGATGTGATGATTCTTACCGCCATTACTCGAGGTGATGTGATGATTCTTACCGCCACTAATCGAGGTGATGTGATGATTCTTACCGCCACTACTCAAGTTGTTATTGTGATGATTCTTACCGCCACTACTCAAGTTGTTATTGTGATGATTCTTACCGCCACTACTCGAGGTGATGTTGTGATGATTCTTACCGCCACTTCTCGAGGTGATGTTGTGATGATTCTTACCCCACTACTCGAGGTGATGATGTTGGTTCTTACCACCTCTACTCGAGGTGATGTTGTGTTGATTCTTACCGCCACTACTCGAGGTGATGTGGTGATTCTTACCACCTCAACTCGAGGTGATGATGTGATGATTCTTACCGCCACTACTCGAGGTGATGTGATGATTCTTAACGCCACTACTCGAGGTGATGTGATGATTCTTACCGCCACTACTCGAGGTGATGTGATGATTCTTAACGCCACTACACGAGGTGATGTTTTCAGGAATCTTACCACCACTATTCGAGGTGGTGGTGTGATGATTCTTACCGCCATTACTCGAGGTGATGTGATGATTCTTACTGCCACTAATCGAGGTGATGTGATGATTCTTAGCGCCACTACTCAAGTTGTTATTGTGATGATTCTTACCGCCACTACTCGAGGTGAAGTTGTGATGATTCTTACGGCGACTAATCGAGGAGATGCTGTGATGATTCTTGCCGCCACTACTCGAGGTGATGTTGTGATGAGTTTGCGAAACACATTCCATCTTTTATGCGCCTCCTCTGTGACGTAAATCTACATTAGAACAAACAAACGAACATACGAGTGTGTATTTGTCCCCACACACACACACACACACACACACTCTCTCTCTCTCTCTCTCTCTCTCTCTCTCTCTCTCTCTCTCTCTTCTCTTACACACATATGGGGAGCCACACGAGGGTCCCGAAACATGGAAAGCCAAGATGATGGATGTGGTACTGGAAAACCTCATACATCAACATGTTAGGGACACTACCAGAGAGAAGGAGAGATGCGAGGATGAACCAGCAAGACTGGACCTTGTGTTCACTCTCAGCAGTTCAGACTTTGAGTACATCACATACGAGATGCCCCCTAAGGGCTAGTGACCACGTGGTTCTGTGCTTTGAATACATAGTAGAGTTACAAGAGGAGAGGGTAACAGGAGTTGAATGGGAAAATCCAGACTATAAACGTGGGGACTACATAGGCTTGATAAACTTCCTGCAGGAGGTTTAGTGGGACAGAGAACTAGTAGGAAAGTCAGAAAACGAAATGATGGAATACGTAACAACAAGACGCAAGGAGGCAGAGGAAAGTTTCTTTTCAAGGGCAATAGAAACAATGGGAAAACCAGAACGAGCCCTTGGTTTACCCGACAGTAAGGAGGCAAAAACTAAGTGCAAAAGAGAATGGAAAAAGTACAGAAGGCGAAGAACACAGGAAAATAATGAGATTAGTGGAAGAGCCAGGAACGAGTATGCACGGGTAAGGATGGAGGCCCAGCGACAGTATGAAAATAACATAGCATCGAAAGTCAAGTCTGACCGAAACTGCGGTACAGCCACATTAGGAGGAAGACAACAGTCAATGACCAGGTGATCAAGCTGAGGAAAGAAGCGGGGAACTTACAAGAAATGATCACGAGGTATGTGAGGAGCTTAACATGAGATTTAAGGAAATATTTACAGTATAGACAGGAAGGGCTCTGAGAAGACAACACGGAGGGGAACACCAAGAGGGAATATACCAGCAGGTGCGGATGACATACAAACAACGGAGGAGAGGTGCAGAAGTTGCTAAGTGACGTCGATACCTCAAAGGCGAGGGGTCCTGACAACATCTCCTTGTGAGTCCTTAAAAACGAGCAGAGACGCTGTGCGTGGCACTAACCACAATATTCAATGCATCCCTTGAAACTGGGCAACTACCTGAGGTATGGAAGACGGCATATGTAGTCCCCATTTTTACGAAAAGAGACAGAAATGAGGCACTAAACTACAGACCAGCATGGATTCATGGAAGGTAAATCCTGTGTCACGAACCTTCTGGAGATTTATGACAAGGTAACAGAAGTAAGACACGAGAGAGAGGGGTGGGTTGATTGCATCTTCCTTGACTGGAGGAAGGCCTTCGACACAGTTCTTCACAAGAGATTAGTGCAGAAGCTGAAGGATCAGACGCATATAACAGGAAGGGCATTGCAATGGATCAGAGAATACCTAACAGGGAGGCAACAACGAGTCATGGTACATGATGAGGTATGACAGTGGGCGCCTGTGACTAGCGGGGTCCTACAAGGGTCAGTCCTAGGACAAGTGATTTTTTAATGAATGTAAATGACATGATGGAAGTAATAGACTCTGAAGTGTCCTTGTTCGTAGATGATGTGAAGTTAATGAGAAGGATTAAATCGAATGCAGAACATGCAGGACTACAAAGAGACATGGTCTGGCTGGACATGTGGTCCAGCAACTGGCTTCTCGAATTCAACCCTGCCAAATGCAAAGTCATAAAGATTTGGGAAGGGCAAAGAATACCCCAGACAGAGTATAGGCTAGGTGGACAAAAGCTGCAAACCTCACTCAAGGAGAAAGATCTTGGGGTAACCATAACACCGAGCACGTCTCCGGAGGTACACATCAGCCAGATAACTGCTGCAGCCTACGGGCGTCTGGCAAACCTGAGAATAGCGTTCCGATACCTTAGTAAGGAATCGTTCAAGACACTGTACACTGTGTGCGTCAGGTCCATACTAGAGTAAGCAGCACCAGTTTGGAACCCACACCTGGTCAAGCACGTCAAGAAATTAGAGAAAGTACCAAGGTTTACAACAAGGCTAGTTCCGGAGATGAGGGGAATGCCCAACGAAGAATGGTTAAGGGAAATGGGACAAACGACACTGGAGGACAGGAGGGTCAGGGAAGACATGATAACAACATACAAAATACTGAGTGGAATAGACAAGGTGGACAGACAGGATGTTCCAGAGAGTGGACACAGAAACAAGGGGTCACAATTGGAAGCTGAAGACTCAGACGAGTCACAGGGATGTTAGGAAGTACTTCTTCAGTCGCAGAGTCGCCAGGAAGCAGAGAGACGACCTAGTAGCAATCAGTGAAAAGGCGGGGCCAGGAGCTGAGTCTCGACCCCTGCAACAACAATTAGGTGAGTACACACACACCACCACCCCACAACACACACACACACACAACACACACCCCACACACACACACACACACGCAACAATGTGCAAGGAGGCTGAGGAGAGGTTTGTACCCAAGGTAACAGGAATAATGAAAAACCCTGGATGAGCCCATAGTTCACCCAAAGATGCAAGGAGGAAAAAAACCAAGTGTGCTGGGGAAAATGGAAAAAATATAGAAAACAAAGGACCCAGGAGAATAAGGAGAGCAGTCGTAGAGCCAGAAACGAATATGCACAGATAAAAAGGGGAGGCCCAACGTAAATATGAAAACGACATAGCAGCAAAAGACAAATCTGACCCGAAGCTGTTATATAGCCACATCGGGAAGAAACAACCGTCAAGGACCAGGTAATCAGGCTAAGGAAGGAAGGAGGAGAGACAAAAAGAAATGACCGGAATATGTGAAAAACTCAACAAGAGATTCAAAGAAGTGTTCACAGAGGAGACAGAAGGGGCTCCAGAAAGACGGAGAGGTGGTGTACACCACCATGTGCTGGACACAGTACACACAACCGGGAAGAAGTGAAAGGCTTCTGAGTGAGCTAGATACCTCAAAAGGGAAAAGGGGCAGATAACATCTCTCCATGGGTCCTGAGAGAGGGAGCAGAGGCGCTATGTGTACCCCTAACAACAATATTCAATACAAACTTCGAAAAAAGGGGGATTGCCTGAGGCATGGAAGACAGGGAAATGTGGTCCCAATCTTTAAAAAAGGGGACAGACATGAAGCACTAAACTACAGACCAGTGTCACTGACATGTATAGCATGCAAAATCATGGAAAAGATGCAGGAGAAGAATGGGGAACATCTGAAAGGAATGATCTCATCACCACAGCCAACATGGTTTCAGAGACGGGAAATCCTTTTTCACAAACCTACTGGAGTTCTATGAATGGTGACAGCAGTAAGACAAGAGAGAGGGGGTGGGTAGATTGCATTTTCTTGGACTGCAAGAAGGCGTTTGACACAGTACCACACAAGAGATTAGTGCAAAAAAAATGGAGGACCAAGCAGGGATAACAGGGAAGGCACTGCAATGGATCAGGGAATACTTGTCAGGAAGACAGCAGCGAGTAATGGTACGTGGCGAGGTGTCAGAGTGGGCACCTGTGACCAGCGGGGTCCCACAGGGGTCAGTCCTATGACCAGTGCTGTTTCTGGTATTTGTGAACGACATGACGGAAGGAATAAACTCCGAGGTGTCCCTGTTTGCAGATGACGTGAAGTTGATGAGAAGAGTTCATTCGATCGAAGACCAGGCGGAAATACAAAGGGATCTGGACAGGCTGCAGACCTGGTCCAGCAACTGGCTCCTGGAGTTCAATCCCACACAAGTGCAAAGTCATGAGGATTGGGGAAGGGCAAAGAAGACCGCAGACGGAGTACAGTCTAAGGGGCCAGAGACTACAAACATCACTCAAGGAAAAAGATCTTGGGGTGAGTATAACACCAGGCACATCTCCTGAAGCGCACATCAACCAAATAACAGCTGCAGCATATGGGCGCCTGGCAAACCTCAGAACAGCATTCCGACATCTTAATAAGAAATCGTTCAGGACCCTGTACACCGCGTACGATAGGCCCTATTGAGTATGCGGACCAAGATTGGAACCCATCACCTAGCAAGCATGTAAGAAAACTAGAGAAAGTGCAAAGGTTTGCAACATAGACTATCTCAGAGCTAAATTATGCCTACTGGAAGGTTAAGGCGAAATTAACCTGACGCACTGGAGACAGGATGAGATTAAGGGGGACATTTGACAACGACTTACAAAATATGAGAGGAATTTTGACAAGGTGGAAAAGACAGGATGTTCCAGAGATTGACACAGTAAAAGGGACAACAGTTGGAAGCTGAAACTCGATAATCACAGGGATGTTTAGGAGTATTTCTTCAGCACAAGAGTAGTCAGTACGTGGATTAGTTATTGGAAGCGATGTTAGTGGAGCAGGATCCATACATGCTTTAGAGATGTAATGATAAAGCTCACGGTTTATACAGAAAGTTTGCCTAGTAGCGATCAGTTAAGAGGCTTGGCCATGACTCGACTCGACCCCTGCATACTCAACTAGTAGTACAACTTAGTGAGTTACATCAACACAATCACCCACACATCACGCACACACGTGAACCTCGTTTTCTATTATAGAAAGGTAATTTTATTTTCCAAAGAAAATATGAAAAAATGTAAAAATCATAGACATTTTCCTTGAACCTTAAAAGCAAATAACACATTATTTAACAAATAACATATGCATCATTTAACAAGTTGATAAATTTGTAAATAAATTTGTTTATCACAATTTTTTTTTTACTTTTCACGGATCACTTGGTTTATTTCTTTTAGACAGATTTTTCATTTTTTAACAGACAACATTCACTGCTAAATATCAAGATACCTTATTTTATTTTATTTATTTAATTGTTTATAACATATCCTATTTTGCTTATTTGTCTCTCTGGTTTATTATTATAGACAAATTTGCCTCTCTGGTTTATTATTATAGACAAATTTGCCTCTCTGGTTTATTATTATAGACAAATTTGCCTCTCTGGTTTATTATTATATACAAATTTGCCTCTCGGTTTATTATTATAGACAAATTTGCCTCTCTGGTTATTATTATAGACAAATTTGCCTCTCTGGTTTATTATTATAGACAAATTTGCCTCTCTGGTTTATTATTATAGACAAATTTGCCTCTCTGGTTTATTATTATAGACAAATTTGCCTCTCTGGTTTATTATTATAGACAAATTTGCCTCTCTGGTTTATTATATAGACAAATTTGCCTCTCTGGTTTATTATTATAGACAAATTTGCCTCTCTGGTTTATTATTATAGACAAATTTGCCTCTCTGGTTTATTATTATAGACAAATTTGCCTCTCTGGTTTATTATTATAGACAAATTTGCCTCTCTGGTTTATTATCATAGACAAATTTGCCTCTCTGGTTTATTATTATAGACAAATTTGCCTCTCTGGTTTATTATTATAGACAAATTTGCCTCTCTGGTTTATTATTATAGAAAAATTTGCCTCTCTGGTTTATTATTATAGACAAATTTGCCTCTCTGGTTTATTATATAGACAAATTTGCCTCTCTGGTTTATTATTATAGACAAATTATGCCTCTCTGGTTTATTATCATAGACAATTTGCCTCTCTGGTTTATTATTATAGACAAATTTGCCTCTCTGGTTTATTATCATAGACAAATTTGCCTCTCTGGTTTATTATTATAGACAAATTTGCCTCTCTGGTTTATTATTATAGACAAATTTGCCTCTCGGTTTATTATTATAGACAAATTTGCCTCTCTGGTTTATTATTATAGACAAATTTGCCTCTCTGGTTTATTATTATAGACAAATTTGCCTCTCTGGTTTATTATTATAGACAAATTTGCCTCTTTGGTTTATTATCATAGACAAATTTGCCTCTCTGGTTTATTATTATAGACAAATTTGCCTCTTTGGTTTATTATTATAGACAAATTTGCCTCTCTGGTTTATTATTATAGACAAATTTGCCTCTCTGGTTTATTATTATAGACAAATTGCCTCTCTCTGGTTTATTATTATAGACAAATTGCCTCTCTGGTTTATTATTATAGAAAAATTTTGCCTCTCTGGTTTATTATTATAGACAAATTTGCCTCTTGGTTTATTATCATAGACAAATTTGCCTCTCTGGTTTATTATATAGACAAATTTGCCTCTTTGGTTTATTATCATAGACAAATTTGCCTCTCTGGTTTATTATTATAGACAAATTTGCCTCTCTGGTTTATTATTATAGACAAATTTGCCTCTCTGGTTTATTATTATAGACAAATTTGCCTCTTTGGTTTATATTATAGACAAATTTGCCTCTCTGGTTTATTATTATATAGACAAAATTTTGCCTCTTGGTTTATTATTATCATGACAAATTTGCCTCTCTGGTTTATTATCATAGACAAATTTGCCTCTCTGGTTTATTATTATAGACAAATTTGCCTCTATGGTTTATTATCATAGACAAATTTGCCTCTCTGGTTTATTATTATAGACAAATTTGCCTCTTTGGTTTATTATCATAGACAAATTTGCCTCTCTGGTTTATTATTATAGACAAATTTGCCTCCTGGTTTTTATTATTTATAGACAAATTTGCCTCTCTGGTTTATTATTATAGACAAATTTGCCTCTCTGGTTTATTATTATAGACAAATTTGCCTCTCTGGTTTATTATTATAGACAAATTTGCCTCTCTGGTTATTATTATAGGACAAATTTGCCTCTTTGGTTTATTATCATAGACAAATTTGCCTCTCTGGTTTATTTATTAAGACAAATTTGCCTCTCTGGTTTATTATTATAGACAATTTGCCTCTCTGGTTTATTATTATAGACAAATTTGCCTCTCTGGTTTATTATTATAGACAAATTTGCCTCTCTGGTTTATTATTTATAGACAAATTTGCCTCTCTGGTTGATTATTATAGACAATTTGCCTCTCTGTTTATTATTATAGACAATTTTGCCTCTCTGGTTTATTATCATAGACAAATTTGCCTCTCTGGTTTATTATTATAGACAAATTTGCCTCTCTGGTTTATTATCATAGACAAATTTGCCTCTCTGGTTTATTATTATAGACAAATTTGCCTCTCTGGTTTATTATCATAGACAAATTTGCCTCTCTGGTTTATTATTTAGACAATTTGCCTCTCTGGTTTATTGATATAGACAAATTTGCCTCTCTGTTTATTATCATAGACAAATTTGCCTCCTGGTTATTATTATAGACAAAATTTGCCTCTCTGAATTATTATAAGACAAATTTGCCTCTCTGGTTTATTATCATAGACAAATTTGCCTCTCTGGTTTCATTATTATAGACAAATTTGTCTCTCTGGTTTATTATCATAGACAAATTTGCCTCTCTGGTTTATTATTATAGACAAATTTGTCTCTCTGGTTTATTATCATAGACAAATTTGCCTCTCTGGTTTATTATTATAGACAAATTGCCTCTCTGTTTATTATCATAGACAAATTTGCCTCTCTGGTTTATTATCATAGACAAATTTGCCTCTCTGGTTTATTATTATAGACAAATTTGCCTCTCTGGTTTATTATTATAGACAAATTTGCCTCTCTGGTTTATTATTATAGACAAATTTGCCTCTCTGGTTTATTATTATAGACAAATTTGCCTCTCTGGTTTATTATCATAGACAAATAAAACCTGGCACTCAACAACACTACAGTGAGCTTCCTGTTGTCTATTTTCGACTTCTTGCTGATTAATGTAACAAGTTACTGACTGATATTACATGACAACTATCAGTTTAAATTTTAATTACTCATAATTTTCAAATCCATGAAGATATACAACTCTGATATTCTGTGAGAGACTTTCCGATGCCAGAACTTTCTCTCAGCATATTTATTAGCTCTCCCTGAGATGAATTATTTTGCTAGAGATGTATGACAGGAAAGTATATCGAGTACCAGGTGTTTCTTTACTACGACACTAGAGTCCTCTCCTCTGCTTTGATATTAATGAAAACTTATTCTAGAATTTCTCAAGGTCACAGAAAAAGCATGAAAAGCTTAACAAATCTTTGCAAAATCGTGAGAACAAACCAAATTTTTACAACAAAGTTACTGATCAATTTGCTGGTAAACTAGGGAGAATTTTTATTGAGCTATGTTTACAATGGCAAGTTAAATAATATTTTTTTACTATTTGTCATTTTATTTGTTATATAGAATTGTTTTAATTGGCTTATTTATTTTTAATATTGATAATTTAGCTTTAACAAAGCTTAATACATCAATATCATTCGCCAACTCCAGAATATTTAACTACACGTTACTAATTATAAATATTATTAAGTAATATAAAGTTAATTGGATGTATTATCATCACTGCGTGATCCAAGTAAGGTGTCCCGGGAGTTCATATAGTTCCTTCACAGTTCCGTGCAAGAGACTGGTTCTGTAGCAGTCTCTTGCATGGTACTGTGTGAAAAGCCTTCCTACAGCCCAAGAAAATGAAGTCTACCCATATGTTTCCCACCTGTGTACATACGCATGCATATACATACATGCATGTATATATGTGTGTGTTCGAGTTCAAGTGTGAACTTAATTGATGGCTCAACAGCATTGATCCTATTAAGGAGGGCCTGAATATTGAAAGGTCTCGGGTTGAAAAACCAATATATCGTCAACGTATCTTAGCTGGAAACTGTTTGGGAATGAAGGTGATGAAATTCTCGGTCTCTAGATTCCCCATGAAGACGATGGTAAGCACAGCACTAAGGGGGCTGCATTGCCATCCTAAAGCTTTGTTTGTTGCAGTTGTCCTGATACTTGAAGAGATTATAATTAGCACAGAAATTCACTAGACTGAGGAGGTAATGGGAGGTCGTGGTTATTGGTGAACCTCTGTTTCAGAATATAGATTACAACATCAGTAGGAGCGTTGATAAAGAGGGTTGTGACATCGAAGGAAGCCATACTTTTGTTTTTGACATTCAGACTGAAAATTCGAGAGAAAATCACCTGAGTGTTTGAGGTGAGACTGGTTTATGGTGCCTAAAATGCTGAGAGGTATTTGGCAAGGTGGCCAGCTAATCTGTGGTGCGTTCCCTATGCTCGAAGTGATAGGAAGTAGGGGAATACCAGGCTTATGTGTCTCAGGAAGGCCTTAAAGGTGTGCTGGTTTTAGTTGACAGAAGCCCTTAACCTGGGACTCAAGTTCACTACCTGATAACGAAAAACACCATCTCCTCGACATGGTAACCAAGATGTAAGCTTAGGGGACTCCGAATTTCATGAGGGTTTCTTTTAACACTTTATGAATGCTGAGTTTACTGAGCCTTCAAGATCGGTTGGCAAGTGACTATGACTTCCGATAGATCACTCACTACTTGGTGAAGGAAGGAGATGTAAGTTGGAAAATCAACAAAGTTTAACAAGTCAAACACTTGAAGAAGGTCATGAATACCCCCCTCTAAAAGACAGGTGAGATCACCAACAATTATAATATGTTAACATTTGGGTTGAACAAGAAGGGAGTCCACATTTCCCATCAGGAAGTTTATGGGGACTGAACATTGCCTCACAGCAACGCCTCCTCCTTGTCTTTGTGTGTCACTTCTCATCCATAAGGTGTAGTCAGCAATTCTAGGAAAATTTTAGGAGTTCTAGCCTTCAAAAATATCTCAACAACGGCGATCATGTCGGGCCGTCGAGTGTTAACGAAATCGTGCGTTAGCTCTCCAACATTGGCAATGAAACCTCTAACGTTAGCGAGCAAGACACTGATAGACTGGCTCCTCATGATTGCGGTCAGCTTGAGTTTATGGCTGTGTGTAAGTTCACTGCCCATAAGACTTGTTGGACAACCGGGCAGCAGATAGGACGTAGCTCTCTAGTCTTATTTAAGTCAAAAATCCACCTGCTGAGCTGAGATCTGTCTGTCTATTTGTCTGCCTCTCTCTCTCTCTCTCTCTCTCTCTCTCTCCTTCTTCTTCTTCTGCTCTCTCTTCTCTCTCCTCTCTCTCTCTCTGTATCTAAATATTCTGAGACAGAGGCTCACCGATAGCCACAACCTCCCATGAGGGAGAGAGAGAGAGAGAGAGAGGGGGGAGAGAGAGAGACAGACAGACAGATAGACATACAGACTGACAGACAGACAGACAGACAGAGAGATAGACAGACAGATCTCAGCTCAGCAGGTGTTTTTTTTGTCTTAAATAAGACTAGAGAGCTACGTCCTAGCTGCTGCCCGGTTGTCCTACAAGTCTCATGGGCAAGGAAGTTACACACAGCCATAAACTCAAGCTGACCGCAGTCATGAGGAGCCAGTCTATCAGTGTCCTGCTCGCTAACATTAGAGGTTTCATTGCCAATGTTGGTGAGCTCACGCACAATTTCCTTAACACTCGACGTCCGACATGATCGCCGTTGTTGAGACATTATTGGAGGCTAGAACTCCTAAAATTTTCCTAGAATTGCTGACTACACCTCATGGATGAGAAGTGACAAACAAAGACAAGGAGGAGGCGTTGCTGTGAGGCAATATTCAATCCCACATAAACTTCCTGATAGGAAATGTGGACTCCCTTCTGGTTCAACGTAACATATAATTGTTGGTGATCTCACCTATCTTTTACAGTTTTTTTTTCATGACTTTCTTTAAGTGTTTGACATGAAAACTTTGTTGATTTTTCAACTTACATCTCCTTCCTTCACCAAGTAGTGAGTGATCTATCGAATGTCATAGTCACTTGCCAACCTTTTAGCTATGTTGGATCATTTGATCACATGGCTGTCTTTACGACATTCAGGAGTCCAACAGAATGAGGGGAAGAATCTACTACAAGGACAACCTGTTTGTGGGTAAGAGGAAACTGGCCAGCTCTTTGCTCCGAGTGATGTCGACAGCCAAGCGAATGCCTTCTTTGAACACATCCTTAATCTCCAACATAAACACGTCCTTCGTACTGCTAAGTACGAGGCTTGATGAAAATATTAGAGGAATCCCATTAGCTATAACAGGAACCTGTACAGGCAAGTCTGTTGACAATTGTTAAAAGTCCAAAAGTGGGCCATCTCTAAAATGGAGACTGACACAAAAAGAAAAGTGTCGTTGGGGAGAGTGAACTCAACAACTTAGTGGTCCTTAGTCAAAGACCGACCAGGTTAATATCATTAGATGAAAAAAATCCACCTTTAAATCGGCAGAGAAAACCATCTTTACTAGCAGGCAAGAGAAAGCTGACCTCTTTGCCGAACACTTTCCTGCAAAGGTGCAAGTTGTTTCTTCTTAAGCTGAACCAAGACTTCAGGGTAGATGTGCAGACCAGCTAGCAGCACTGACAATCTCTGTGGAAAGAGGAAAATATAGTCCCTGTTTACAAAAAAGAGAAACGCGGAAATAAGAACATAAGAAAGGAGGAACACTGCAGGAGGCCTGCTGGCCCATACTAGGCAGGTCCTTTACAATTTATCCCACTAACAAAACATTTGCCCAACCCAATTTTCAATGCCACCCAAGAAATAAGCTCAGCAACTACACACCAATGTTACACCTGTGAATCACTGACAAGAAAAAGTCACTCTGCTGCTGATCTGTTGTTAAGCCTTTCCAATAAGTGGCAACAGTCACTGCATAAATCCAAAGTCAGCTGTGAAGTAGCACTGGATATTGGTGGCGCTTTCGACAGAGGTACTCTTGGCAAAACTGCAAGCACTGGGAAACGCCGAAAGCTCACAACTACATCACTCAATGTTACACGTAGTGATCACATGACAGACAGAAGCATCTGCATTGTGCAAGCCTTTCCAATAGTGGCAACAGTCACTGCAAAAATCCAAGTTATGTAATGCACTGGATATGTCAGCATCGACCAAGTACTCTTGGAAACTCAACAAGAAATCACCGGATCTACATAACCTTCTAGATGACATACTGCGAGTTAAAACAATAGCGAAAGCATCTATTGGGCATTTGTTCCAGAGGAACTATTGGCACAAATGTATAGATGGTCTACCAGCACCATTATGTAACTCTTCAAGATGTCAGATTCATATGGGACGACAGTCCTTGAGACAATGGCAAGAGGGAATGTGTTGCCTAGTACAAATGATGATGGTCTCCAGGACCATTGTTAATACCAAAGATGGAAATGAGGGAGAGTGTTGATACAAGTGGATGAGGGGAGTGTTTGATACAAGTGGATGAGGGAGAGTGTTGATACAAGTGGATGAGGGAGAGTGTTGATAGTATACAAGTGTGAAATGGGATGGGAGAGTGTTGATACAAGTGGATGATGATAGGGATGAGTGTTGATACAAGTGGATGAGGGAGAGTGTTGATACAAGTGGATGAGGGAGAGTGTTGATACAAGTGGATGAGGGAGAGTGTTGATACAAGTGGATGAGGGAGAGTGTTGATACAAGTGGATGAGGGAGAGTGTTGATACAAGTGGATGAGGGTGATATTCTTTGGGTGAAATTGGAGTCCTAAATAAATATGAAGAATTACTTTGAAATCTTGCAAAAAAGTGGCCAGGTAGCACACAACACTTATACGTATCTCTCATTTGCCTGACAATAGAGGTTGCAAGTTTCTATACCAGCCAGAAGTACGCTCACACCTTGGATTTTCTCCACTTTCTTGGACTGACTGCCATCCATCTCATCTGCGACTTCTTGACAGAACAAAGAACAGAGCAAGACGGACCATCTCTCGCCTGGACCCAGCCTGGATAGATCTGTCATTTCAGCAGAACCTTCAACACCGGAAGCATGTGGATGGCCTTACTGTTATGTACAAGCCAATTATTGTTAAAGTACCACACTTGGCTCCACTATGAGGACAGCGAGAAGTGAGCTTCTACACAACAAGACGGTCAATGAACTACACACCGTACCCTTCTCCAGAATATCATATCATTTGAAATCATTTATTCCTAGGATGACTCGAATCCATAACATGTTCGTACAATATAATTCCATCAACGAAATAGTCAGTTGACCAAATGAAATCGCTGACCCACAGATGGCTCCAACTTTATAACGAAATTAAATCAAAATCAAAATCAAAACTTCATTTCTTTGCTAAGGTTACAATGTGTGTTTACTTTTCATAATCTGATTGGTACAAAGAAAGCCACTATCATGCCGAGGCATTTCAGGCAGAATTAACCTAATAGTTAAAGACTACTTAAATCTAGACATATGAAGAGTGGTAGATTACAAATATTCAATAGTTTACTCTGTTATTAATATAATTAATATAATATAATATAAGATTTGGGAGAGTTGTTTTAAATATGGTTAGTTTAGCAAAGCATGGGAATGGTTGTTATTTAGAGATAAGGTGATTTTTTAGTGTAGTTCTAAATTGATCTGTGGTCAGGGGACCTCTTGTTGTTGCGGGCAGAGTTCCTGATATTCGAGCCCCTTATGTGCATTTCATTTTTACATAGTGTGAGACGGATATGAGGGATATCAAAGAGTTTAGTGCCTCGTGTTATGCCTGTGTGTTCTGTTGAAGCTGTCTAGGATAAGTCTGAGTGGAGAGTTGACATTGGCGTTTAATGTTCTGTATGTATAGTAGGCACTATAATAAGTGTGTATATTTTGTAAATTAAGTACGTTCAAGCTTTTCGAGAGTGTTGGGGGTGTGTTGTCTGGCGCAGGAGTTTGTGATCATCCGCACTGCCGCTTTTTGTTGGGTTATTAAAGGTTTAAGATGACTGGCCGTGGTAGATCCACAAGCATAAATATCATAGGTGAGGTAAGGGTATATTAGAGAGTGATATAAGGGAAGAAGGGCCCTTTGGGGTACATAGTATCTTAGCTTGGAAAGGATGCATACTGTTTTGAAAACTTTCTTAGTTATATGCTGGATGTGGGTCTGAAATTTAAGATTACAATCATTGAGGAGGCCTAGAAATTTGTCCTCATTGTGTTTTATAATGGGTGAACCATTTATCGATATGTCTAGCTGGATATTTAATACTGTTTTCAAAAAAAAACTGAGGTAGGTTTTGTCTATATTGAAAGTAAGTTTGTTGGTCTTCATCCAGTTTGATTTTTTTTATGTAGCTCGCTGTTTACAGTGTCACTAAGTATAGCCGGGTTTGAGTGGGAGAAGACGTAAGTGGTGTCATCTGCGAATAGAAATGGTTTAAGGAGTCACGATGCATTTGGGAGGTCATTGATGTAAATAAGAAAGAGTAGAGGGACCTAGGACACTTCCCTGTGGCATCCAACATCTACAGGCTGAGTATTGGAGGTCACGCCATTTGTGTATACATACTGGTGTCTAGCACTAAGATAAGATTTTAGGTAATTGAGAGAGTGTCCTCTGACCCCGTAATGCTCTAGTTTTAGGTGTAAGATATTGTGATCTACTGTATCAAATTATTTCCGTAGGTTTATGAAGAGTCCCAGAGGATATTCATTTTTTTCAAGTGCTGTATATAGTAATTCGAGTATCTGAATAACGGCGTCATTTGTCCCTTTTTCCGGCCTAAACCAAAACAAGCAGGGTTCAGTATGTATGTCTCATAACATTAAAAATGAGGTGATATGGGTAACAGCTCTTATCTTGTAAATAAAGTTAGGAACCTAACCCTGTAAAACTCTGTTTAAAGAGAGAGAGAGAGAGAGAGAGAGAGAGAGAGGAGAGAGAGAGAGAGAGAGAGAGAGAGAGAGAGAGAGAGAGAGAGAGAGAGAGAGAGAGAGAGAGAGAGAGAGCAAAAGTCAAAGATTATATATATTGTCAGAAAGAACCACTGATAGTTCTTTTACAACATTAAGAGGTTCTTGACAAAAAAAGAGGAATGTGGCCTTAAAGCGTCTTTAATGTCACAGAAAAGTTTCAGAGACAATTTGCATATTTTATTCTTCTTCTTCGTTTACATAAATATAAAAGTATATATTGTTGTTTATGTAGTATTTAGAAAAACCTCAAAAATTAAAAAAATAGTGAAACTATCAGCATATTCCTGAAGACTTTCTAGCTTTTAGTATTTTTTTTCTATTTCAAAGAGAGAGAGAGAGAGAAGAAGAGAGAGAGACAGAGAGAGAGCTGATGTAGGTAACAGCTCTTAGCTTGCCAATAAAGTTAGGAATCCTTAACCTGTAAATAGCTGTCAATAAAGCTATGGATCCTTAACCTGTCAAACCCTGTGTAAAAAAAAAAAAAAAAAAAAAAAAAAAAAAAAAAAAAAAAAAAAAAAAAGAGAGAGGAGAGAGAGAGAGGAAGAGAGAGAGAAGAGAGAGAGAGAGAGGGAGAGAGAGAGAGAGAGAGGGCATAGAAATACATGGGAAAAGCAAATATCAGAGAACTTGAGAGACGACAGTGATGGCATCTGCTAACATGAGCTAACTTTTTCTATGTAGTTTATAAACTACAGTGTATTGTCTAAGTATTAAAGACAAGGATAGAGGACAGAATTATAGAATAGTATAAGAATAAGAAAAAAAAAAGATAATTCAATATTTAATCGCTGTATTTTTTGCTTTATGGAACAATATCAGTTTAGAGAAATGGACTTATAATGCAGTTACAATAGTCCTTCCGGTGATCCGGTCAGACACCGTCAGCAGTACTGGGTTCTTCCCCAACTCGGGTAACTGGGCCTTCATCTGGCAGTAAGTCATGAGGTAATTGGTGGGTAAATGTGGTTTGTTTACCTTCCATGGTAGCCAGATCCAGTACTGTCCATTCCGGTATTCGAAGGTATCGAAATACCGTTGGTACGTCTCAAGTCTCCTCAGGGTCAGGCTTACTCACGTCAATACTAATATTTTCAAGATTCCATAATTTATCCACTGGTTCTGTTTTCTCTTCCATCAACAGAGATTTCTGTTGGGGAACGTGACTGGCCTTCATTTTGGTCACTAGGACACTATCAGCAGTGTCACTTCCCCACGGTCACTTCCCTCCTGATCGCTTCCCTTTGAGGTCACTTCCTGGGTGATAACCCAGGCAGCTGTTACTTAAGTACTTAAGAACATAAGAAAGAAGGAACACTGCAGCAGGCTTACTGGCCCATGCGAGGCAGGTTTAAGTCTCCTACCGGATTAAGCCAATGCCCTAACCTAGTCAGGTCAGGTCACATTCACTTATGGAAGGAGCACAGCATCTGATCTAGTAGCACAAGCTAGCCAGGTCCAACTCTCATGTTCCACTCATCCAAAACTCTGTTACCAAACCAGGGCTTTCCTATATCCTTCCTGAATCAGATTTTTTCTAATTTAAAGCCACTGCTGCGAGTCCTGTCTATGCTAGATATTTTTAGCACGCTGTTTGCATCTTTATTTATTCCTGATTTCCATTTATACACCTAAATCATATCCCCTCCTAATTTAAATTTCTTTCTGGAGTACAGTTTCGGGGCCCTCGTCTACCCTCATAGGGAAAGATTTCTGATACAGGGGATCAATTTTGTCACCCTTGTAGTTTTCCTGAAATTTATCCCCTTCTGAAATCGGTCCCAAAAACCGTGCGATAATCTAAGTGGGGCCTAACAGGAATTAAAGTTTTAAAGAACAACCTAAGGTTTCTATTAAAATACTTCTTGATAAGAACCCAAGGATTCGTTGCTATATTGTGAAACTTTGCCTGTTCTTGGGATAATTAGCTAACCAAACTCCTTTAAAATTTTTTTACAAACAGTAATTTAAGATTTTCATTATTTTGTTTATATGGGATGGGTATTTTCTTGCCCCCCATTTAGAAATTTTTATTTTTTTTATTTAAAATGCATCTGCCATTCTCCGACCACTTGCTCAGTCTTTTCAAATCATCCTGGGGGTCTTGTGTCCCCATTAGAATGAATTGTGGGGTGTTTTTGGGGTCATCAGAAATTTTTTCTTATGGCTTTTTTTCCCCCATCTATGTCGTTTTTTTTGAAAAATGGACAATAGGGGCCCCAAAATGACCCCGGGGAAAACCGTTGTGACTGTTCCCTTTTGATTTCTCCCCATTTATGCAAACTCTCTGCTGCCTATTTGTCTACCAAGGAAAAAAATTCTACTATTCCGTGTGGCTTAAGTTTCCTTAATAGCCTCTGATGTGGAACTCTGTCGAAGCCTTACTGAAGTCCACATACACAATATCATGTTCAAAATCATAATCACCCCTTTCAAATACCTTAGTGAATAAGTTAGTAAATTCGAAAGACAGGAACGCCCCTTTGTAAAACCGTGTTGAGATTCATTAATCAATTCGGGGCTTTCAAGATAGCTACGAATTGCTACGGCATATTATTGATTCCAAAAATTTTCCCTCTATGGGTGTAAGGCTTATTGGTCTATAATTCGAAGCTAAGGACTGTAACATGCCTTATAAATAGGTTTTACAATTGCCATTCTCCGCTTGTCTGGCACTATGCTAGTTTGCAGTGATGTATTGGAAAGATTAGCAGGTTTGCTAAGAGTAGTAGGGAAGGTGGATGTATGACTCGGAAGTAACACCTAGTTGTTACTTCCGGTCTCTCCTTCACCCCTACATAGGTGTGAAATTTCGCACCTTTGTGCTAATGGCCCTGACCTCACCCTCCACCACCTCACCTCCGCCCGCGCCCCCCGCCCCCCGCGCCCCCCCGCGCCCCCCGCGCCGCGCCCCCCCGCCCCCCGCCCCCGCGCCCTCCCGCGCCCTCCCGCGCCCCCCGCGCCCCCGCGCCCCGCGCCCCCCGGGCCCCCGCGTCCCCCGCACCCGCACCCCTGCGCCCCTGCGCGCCTGCCCGCACCCACCCACGCCCACCCGCGCCCACCCGCACCACCCGCGCCCACCCGCGCCCAAACGCGCCCACCCACGCCCACGGCGTTCCTGCAGCGCCTTCTGCAGCATCCACGAAATCGCCCCCGCTCCCCGATTTTTTCCGATTTTTTTTCGATTTTTTTTTTAATTTAATTTTCTTGTGCTCTCTATCTCCTCGGATCAACACTCTATTCCCACACCTCCCACCGTCCACTTCTACCCTCTATGTGCAAATATTCCTGCTCTACTTCATTGGATCAAGACCTCCCTCTCCATCCCCCCTCAAAAAAATTTAAATTTTCCTGTAATCTCTTGCTCTTCGTATCAACACCTCTCTCTCACCCACACTCCCTCTTACACCCCATCCCAAAATTCCTGCTCCACTTCCTCGGATCAAGATCACCACCATCACCCTCTCAATCACAATTTCCCTGCTCCAAATCCTCAGATCAAGAACACCCTCTTCATCTCCCCCCCAAAAAAAACTTCTAACTTCTACATTTGCTTTGAAGGAAAGTCTCTGAGGTTTGGCCTAAGTAGCGATATTGGGCAGTGCAGAAGCAGCTGATATAGACCAGTGTTTGCTTCACAAACTTTTATGCATTTATTATTATTAAGTTGAATTCCCCCCTGGGGAAAAAGAACTCAAGGCCCTTCAATACAATTTGAGATTTCTATATCAATAATACAAAGATTTTCCCTCCACTTCCTTGGATCAAATTTTTGGGTCTATGCAGGTCTAAACAAGTAACTTCCTCACATGCATGACGTCACCCCACCTGTGTTTACTCAGCGGTCACTGACATCATGTGATGACCTCACACACACATACAAGCCAACAGGCAGAATCCGGTCTGTCACCATAACAACCTCAACAACCCACAACTTATAACCTTTTTTTTCGGCATCTCAAGTTCAACATACAATACCCACAACCCACATCATTTTCCATTTTATTTCACAATTTTTCCCCTTCGACACAATTTTTGTCATAAATGACACTAATACAAATTTTCACTCTTAACCAGGATAACCCAGATAATTCCTCATTTTCGTTAATACCCAAAACAATCCAAAATTTTTTCAACTACAAAAAAGATTCACTTCCTCACCCATGTAAAGGACTGCCCAGGGTTTATTGACGACCTGATACAGATCTCAGGTCAGCCCCACGAATAACCTTTCTCTGACCTTGTTTACAGACCCAGGTCGACCAAACAAACCCTTCTCTCTGACCTTAGATACAGACCTCGGTCGACCACGAAACTCCCTTCTCTCTCTCCCTCAACAATACACTCTTTTTCCCCATAGAGAGAAGTTTAAGCCTGATATGCTTTACTCATCCATTCTTTTAAAAATATTCACAAATCCCTTTAATTTTCAGTAAAATTTTTTCCCTATTTCTTAAATTTCAAATACAATTTCTTTTCCCTTTCTCCATACCCCCTAAACCTTACTCTTCACATCCACCCAGCATCTAAAAACTTTCTCTTCCCCCAAAATCACACAACAAGGGCAGAGTTTTTTTTTCAAAACCTACAATTTTTCTCGTTTTATCTTTTTCATCAGAAAAGTCCCAAAAACATTACAACTTAAAAACACTTTTCGATAAATTCATGTCACATTTTACTATTACGAAGTTAATAAAATGCACACACCACAAACACACACCACACCACCACACCACACCACCCCACCACACATTTTACCCAACACACAACAAAAGTTTTTTTTTCCCGTCATAGAGTTTTTAAGGGTGGAAAGCTAGAAAATGACGTGGGAGGCGGAAAACCATACACTTTTTTAAGACGGGGTTTTGAAAAAAGCTCAGGGAGCAGGGAGAGAAGGGCCCAGTAGCAACGGTGAAAGGCGGGCCCGGGTATGACTCGCCCCTGCAACCCAAATAGGTGAGACAAAAGGGGAGTACACATGCACGCATCACATACTTTTTCAAAAACTGTTTTTAAAAATTTTTCTTCAACATCCTTTTTTTCCATTTCGAAAAAACCCCCGAATACTTTGAGCACATCAAAACACCATACATCATTTTTAAGACCCAAATTCCCCTTAATACTCCCCAAAACCCTGAAAACCTTCAAAAATACTCTTGCACATAATTTGAAAACCTTTGTAGTCTCAAACACCATTTGGTATCCTAAAAACACCCCTGAATTCTTCCAAAAAACCCCAAATCACCCCTAAAATAAAAATCACCAAATAACACCAATTTAACCCCCAAAAACCCCTCAAATCAAATTAAAACCCAAAACAATTACCCAAATTTCTATATTATTCACCTCCAATAAGTAAACGTGTGAAAAAAAAAAAAAAAAAAAAAAAAAAATGAACACAAAACCAAACACAAAAACACTTACATAGAATCATATTTTCGGCATCCTGTTCGACAAAACCCAAAAACGCCCCAAAACACCACAATCCATCCCCAACCCCCAAAAACCCCCACAAAACTACCCAAACTTAAAACCCTCTTTTGGATTCTAGTTGACAATAACACCCAAACCCAAACAATGTCCCACAACCCACAACACCCCACAACAACCCCCCACTATTTAACCTCTTTTTTGGTATCTCTATTTCGACAACAATCCCCACAACCCACTCACCTACCATTTTTTCTTTTTTTCCTCTTTCGATACAATTTTTTCAAAAATCTTAAATTAAGCACAATTTTCCCCTACAGTCAAAAAATTCTAAAAAATCCTCTCCATCCCCATCTCTTGTTACATGTTTAATATTATCTCACAAAAACTAATATCTCACTACCCAACTATCGGCATGTTTCTAAAACCCCCAAAGTCCCAGGTATTGGGATTCCCCTCCATTCTTTTCCGTGTATCGTAATTCTATTCCTATTTTTTTTTTTTAAAATTCACAATTACCCTTTTTTTTCGTAAAAATTTCCCCTACTGGGTTACCGGGAGGTTTCAGGGGTCAAGCCCCCCCGGACGGTCTGTGACCCGGCCTCCCGGGGTGACCCGATAACCAGGTGTTATGCTGGCTGCACGCAAACTAAAATCGAGCCCGCCCCGGGTGGGTGTGTTGTCCGTGTGCTTTAAGACACCAGGGGCTGTTGGTAATCCCCCTTATGTATGTGGGGGCAGTTGAACTTCTCGGGCCCCCTTGAATTATTGATGGTCTCTTAAGTGTAATGACATCCCTGCTTTTCATTGGGGGGTTTTTTGCACGTCTGCCCGTCTTTTGCTTTTGTAGTGAGTGATTTTGTGTGCAAGGTCCGGGCTGGTCTTTAGGTTTTCCCGGTATATTAATCATGTTTCTCCCACCTGCATTAGGGAATACAGTTTTAGGAAATTCAAACGCTCCCGGCTCCCAGTAAATTGAGGTGTTTTATCTCCGTTATGTGCGCCGTGAAGGTTCTCGTCATTTTCTAGGTCAGCAATTTCACCTGCCTTGAGAGGTGCTGTTTTTTGTGAGCAATTTCCAGCCTGATAGAACGGGGACCTGATAAAGGTGTCATCATGGGCTTGGTTTGGTTTTGGGAAGATTCTCAATCCACCCTTTTCTTTTTTTTAGCGATGCGTTTGGGTTAAAATTTTTATGGTCCTTGAAGGTGAGATCCTCCGACATGATCACCCCCAGGTCTTTGGACTTTGGTTTTAAAGCTTTTATTTTGGGGCCCAAAATTTGTTTTGTACTTGTTTGAAGATTTTTTTTTCCTTTCGGTTTACCAATCGAGAAATTTGAAATTTTAATCTTTTTGAATTCTATTTTTTTCTGCAACCCCCCTGAAGTTTTGGTTTGTTTGTCCCCCCGGGAAAGCCTTGAAAGTGTCTGAAATTTGAAAGACATGTCATGCAGTTGGGGGTGCCCATCTGAAAAGGAAAGCCGGTGCTGTGGCTGACATCCTTATCTATGTCAGATTTTGAGGTTGGGGGAAAGGATGGGAAAAAGTACTTTTCCCTTGGGGGAAACAGGGGCTTTCCCCTTTAGCTGCCTGGGACTTTATTTATTGACGACAACTCTCTGTGTTTTTTAGTGAGGAAATTATAGACCCATCTCCAAATTTTTCCCTGTTTTTTTTAGCAGCATTTTGTGTGCTATTACCCCCCCATGGTCCATTTGGGTCAAAGGGTTTTTGCAAAGTCTTTTTATATTTATATCTGCATTTTTTTTTGTCTTCTAGTGCCACTAGGCCATTCGTAGTATCCTTAGTTGGGAAAAAGACAGGAGCGACCGGGTTTTAAAACCCTGGGCCCGGGGGTTTTGTAATTGATGGGTTTCTAGAAAGGGTGGGGTTTTTGCTTCTTAGGAACCCCTTTAAAGTTTTTTTTGAAAATTTTGGGATGTTAGTGCTATCCGGGGCTGTAAATTTTTTGTATTGCTTTACTGCCCCCTTTTGTGGAGTGGGGCTTTGTCTGTTGTTTTTTTGTAACTGTGGGGCGACCCCCGGTCCATGCTTCCTTTTCCCCTAGATTTGGAAAAGCTTCGTGATTTTGGGGCTTCTTTGCGTTCTTGTGAAAAGGGGGTTCCATGGGCTGGGCCTGGGGCAGAGTGTATGGGCAAAATCATTTATCGCATGCATTTTGGGTCAGGATTAAAATTTCCCCGACAGGCTTTTTTGTTAACCAAATTCTGTGGCTTTCATTTTAAAAAAATTTATTTTTATTTCGACTCTAAATCTGGTTTGCGGATTTCTTTTAAAAAAAGGGGGTATATTGGGACTTGAGTAGCTCATCATTTTTCCCTTTCTGTCACCCGTGTAGGGCCCATCTTGTTTAAGTAGGGGGCCCAAAAATGCATTGTTCTCACTTTGATTTGGGATAGGAGAAGAAAAAATTTTTGGTTTCTTTTGATTTCATTTATAGTTTTTGGGTTTTCCCGCGATTCCTGGCTCCTTTCAAGATTCCTTTAGCTTAAAATTCGATGCTTGCTATTTCTCTTACCAGTGACTCCCTACGCATTTCAGATATATTGACCTCTTTTAGCCGCTTTGTTATTCTTTTCCGTCGCCTGTAAAGGGAGAGCCTGTCTCTTTCTATTTTACATCTACTCCTTTTTCTTAGAGGAATAAGCCTTGTGCATACATCGAGTGCCACCGAGTTAATCTGTTCTAGGCATAAGTTGATGTCTGTGTTGCTTAGTATATCTTCCCAGCTTATATCGGTTAGGACTTGGTTTACTTGGTCCCACTTTATGTTTTTGTTATTGAAGTTGAATTTGATGAATGCTCCCTCGTGACTAATCTCATTATGTCGGTCTGGGGCTCCGCGCATACATGTCTGAACCTCAATTATGTTGTGATCTGAGTATATTCTTTTTGATATGGTGACATTTCGTATCAGATCATCATTGTTAGTGAAGATGAGGTCTAGTGTATTCTCCAGTCTAGTAAGCTCTATTATTTGCTGATTTAAATTGAATTTTGTGCAGAGATTTAAAAGCTCGTGTGTGTGTGTGTGTGTGTGTGTGAGTTCTCATCAGAGCTGCCTCCTGGTGTTATTACTGCAACAGCATTATTTGCTATATTCCTCCATTTTAGGTGCCTTAAGTTGAAATCCTCCAGGAGCAAGATGTTGGGGGCAGGAGCTGGCAGATTTTCCAGACAGTGGTCAATTTTTAACAGCTGTTCTTGGAATTGCTGGGATGTTGCATCCGGAGGCTTGTAGACTACCACAATGACTAGGTTTTGGTTCTCGATCTTTACTGCTGAAACTTCCACTACGTCATTTGAGGCATTAAGCAGTTCTGTGCAAACAAGTGACTCTGCAATGTACAGGCCAACCTCCCCCTTTTGCCTGTTCACTCTGTCGCATCTGTATAGGTTGTAACCTGGGTTCCATATTTCGTTGTCCAAGTGATCCTTTATGTGGGTCTCAGTGAAAGCCGCGAACATTGCATTTGCCTCTGCAAGCAGTCCACGAATGAAAGGTATTTTGTTGTTTGTTGCTGGCTTTAGACCCTGTATATTTGCAAAGAAGAATGTCATCGGACTGGTGGTATTGTTGGTACTCGGGGGGGATTTTTTTCAGCCATTAGTATCTGTATCTGTTGGTTTGGAGTGGAGGCCATTGACTGTGGTTCCACTCCAGGAATGACTGGATTTGGTGTACGATTTCTGCCATTTCCTGCCAGTTGTTTTCCTTCCTGGCACTAAAAAACCTCTCCCTCTTGAGTGGCTGTGGCTACCCAGGTTTTCCCATGGCCTGGATGTTTTGTATCTTTTTGTCCCCTTTAGATGGTGTGCCTGGCAATTTAAGTTATAGCACAGTCTTTCCTGTAATGAAGAGGTACACATTTCAGGGTGAAAAAGCTTACAGGAAGGGAGTTTGCATTTTCCTGTTGTCATATGGGCACGGTATTTTCTAGGGTGGTCATAGTTGCACGTCCCATCTGTTTTTCCAGATTTCCCATGCCTGCAGATACCAAGTGCATAGTATGTGCACAGGCTTGGTTTCCGTTTGCCTTGGGTTTCTGTGACTGTATTCCCAGTTTGTGCATGTTTACCTGTCTTATTCCTATCCTCACTAGCACCAACAATGGAGCTCTCACTAGTTGTTTTTGGTAATATATCCTCACTATTGCTAGTGGAGTCCTCTTGTTTGCTATTTCCTGTGGTATTACTAGTTTGCAATATTGGTTTTATCTTATCTTTGACTACACTTGTTTCCCCACTACCGCTCCTGTCTCCCTTGGGATCATTTATATGCATTCCCTCCTGCGTATATTTTCCGACTACCTGGACAAAATCTCCAGCTTCACCATTACTTTCTCCCAGGACAGCACCTCCAGCTTCACCATTACTGTCTCCCAGGACAGCACTATCAGCCCCACATTTGCTGACTACCAGGACTGCACCTCCAGCCTTACAGTTTCTGACTACATGGTCAGCATCAAGGGCAGTACCATCCATCCCAGACTTTTTATGTTCCCATCTGTTATAGAATGCTTCCAGGTTTTCTATAAAAGCAGCTTTGATGTTATCCTCTTTTAATACCAATGTGATTTTAGTCCACAGATTTATCTCATTTGGGCATACCCAAAAACACTTCCCTGATTTGATACTGCTTGTAGCTAGTTCTTGGATATCTTCACAAGGGGCGTGACACCAATTTTCACAAAAATGACAATTTATCCATGTGGAAGCCCATTTGTTTGATTGACCGCAGATTACACAGAGCTTCATAATGATTTGAATGGTTGATTTACTGTAATTCTACTAGCAACCTCTTGAATACTCTATTAATAACCTCCTTAAAATGAAGCTCTAGCTATTTGTAATTCTATTTCTAACTGTACTTGTATATTAGGACAGCTTACCGGTGTACGTTCCTGAATTTATAGTTATTGTTTGTGTTTGATAAGGGCGCCTACAACTCCATCCGTTTAGTCTTCTTTATTGTCCAACGAATCCGTTTGAAACCAGTCAAGGGTTCGGACCAGTCGAGGGTTCGACCAGTCAAGGGTTCGGAACCAGTCGGATCTGATCAGGGTCACTTATTTAAAACATACTGGTCGGTCATTTGGGCTAACACATGAAGGATCTACTGGAAATTATCTACCCGAGTAATATGTGATTTGATTGATATAAAAGTATAACTTGCGTGTTGAAGAACCGGTGATTGCTGGCAGCTCCTACAATGACGAACGGTCGAGCCTCAACCCTTGTTTACGGATCACTGTATCTAGCTTTCTAGGTTTTTTTCCGTCTCCATCATAACAAATGCTATATTATCACTATAGTTGACTGGTGGAAATTTTTTGGAGGAAAGACGCTTTTTCTGTAGTAATATTTGCTTCTCGTTGTGTATATTGCAACCGCTGGTAACTACAGGTTATATGAAATTCACAGTATACGTATGGTATTTTAAGAAAAGAGAAACTAATGAAAGTCACTCCACTCCACTAAGTACCATTATAATACTGGTTAGTTGCTACTACAACACTGTATTCTGCTATTCACTGATATCACTAGATTATATGCGAGGTACACTAGCAGGCCAGGAAGATTATTAAAATAGCTTACCACTGTGGCAAGTTTCTGGCGACTTCTGGCACCTGCCTCTATAGGCTTATCACTTCATTTACAAATTCACCTGTTTTCAAAAGACACTAGCATTTATTTTCTATATACTAGGGAGCCACTGCAGTATGCACTATACACTGTGTATACACAAAGTTATCAGGGAGACTTTCTTTCCTCAGACAAAGAAAAGTTCTAGTATTATTATTTTGCACACGGCACACTAGGCCTATGATTCCCCTCTGCAAGTAAACTCTGCTAGGTAGTGCACACTAATTCTCCTTTTTTGACTCAGTATATAATATTTTCCGCCCAAGATTGGTTCCAAGCGCTAGATGGATGTATTGTAAAGGATTGATGGCACAAGTTTAAGTTCTAGTATGTAAGAGCGACCGTGAAAACACAAGAAAACACGGAGCACAACGAGGCACGCTGACACGCTGACACTACCCCTCCCCATACCCCTCTCCATCTCACCCACATTTCTTCACATCCACTCACCCATCTCCCAACACACTCTTCAGAACACACAAAAAAATCACTTTTCACATCCACAAATCGATCTCATTACCCATCTAAAATCCACTAAAATCACTGTAACCAAGATATTCACCAAATTCTATGACCAGAGACACAGAGACACCACACTTTACTTTGAACACCTTCAAAACACTTTCATACAATCATTTGAAGACCACCTTTTCTCAATATCTCTTAAGAAATATTCTCTCAACAACAACCTTGATCATCTCACTACAGAACAACCCTAGATTACTTTGAACACCTTCAAAACACTCTCATAAATCATTTGAATACTCACAAAAACAGCTTTGAACATTTCCAGACAACACTGAAACACTTCCAAATTACATTAGAGCACTTCGTTGACATCATTGGAACGCCTCCAAAATATCATTTTGAATACTCCCAAATAAGATCTGACATCTCTAATTCATCTACACTTACACATTTCATTAACGGAAATTACAACTCACCCACCAAACTAAGTCTCCAGACTTTACAACATTATCACAAAAACTAACTCATACACTTATGTCATGAGATATTTACCAAAACTAACACACACACACACACACGACTTTACTTTGAACAACACCAAAAACACCAGTAACATCATCTGAACACATTCAAAAACATAATCAAACTCCTTTGAATACTCCCAAAACACAACTGAATAGTACCAAAACTGCACTGAATACTACCCAAACACCACTAAAAATCACCAGAAACTAAGATCTACATAACCACCTATCACCCATTTTATAGAAATCCCCCTCAAATCACTATAACCAAGACGATCCCACTCACCTCAGACTATGATATAACATGAGCGCAAAAAACGTTCTCGTGAATTATTTGAATAGTTTCAAACACCTTTGAACATTTCCAAACAACACTGAAAAACTTACAACAGGATCATCACCAACTGAAAACATATCATGTACACACACACAAAAAAAAAAAACTAAGACATCCATCAACTAACATCCATGATCACTCACCTCAAAACCACCAAGTTCGCAGAAAACATTCATTTTTTATAAACATTCACAGAGAAATCACAATCACCAACTCCTTACAATATTTGCCAATATCTAATACACTCACCTCACTACCAGCAATACATACCGGCACAGACAGGGACACCTTTCAATGACGTCACACTCCAACCTGTGTTTACTTGGTGATCAGTGACGTCACACCCAAACACCTTATTTCAACTCCAATATCTAATATCACCACAATCAAACGTTTACCAAATATTATAATCCCACAACTAAGATCGCTAAAACATCACACATTTTGTGCACATTCTCTTAAAACATCATAACCAAGATAACTAAAAACTAAGATCGCTTACGTCAAGATCACTAAAACTATTTATACTTTTACTAAGATCACATACCATTTTGTCTTCTCTAACTCACCCACAAATTTACATTCTAATTCAAACTTACATATTTCATTAACCGATATTACATCGCATCTACCAAACTCCTCCCTCATTCTCCAGACTTTACAACATTAGCGCACACACACACAAAAAAAAACTTACTCATACACTTATGACATGAGACATTACGATAACTAACACACAGACTAACTTTGAACCAACATTGAAAAACACCAAAACACCACTGAACATCTTCAAAAATACTTTGCACATCATTTGAACACCTTCAAATACGCCATGAAACACCTTCGAACACTCCAAAAACACTACTGATTACTACCAAATCACCACTGAATACTGCCAACACACCGTCAAAATCACCAGAAACTAAGAGCAGCATCACCAGCTAACACCCATTTTATTGAAATCCTCTGATGTCACTATAACCAAGAACTTCCTCCCCATCCCCCCATTGAGCGTAAAAAACATGAACACAAACCTAATACAGAAACACTAATTACATGATCACCATTAACTGAAAACATATCATGAACACAAAAACTAAGACAACCACCAACAACAATCACCCATGTTCACTTACCTCAAAAATCACTAATATCACAGAAAACACTAATTTTTTTTATAAACATTCACACAAAAAATCATATTTGCCAATATCTAAGCGCACTCACCTCACTACCACCAACACACGATGTCACACCCCATAGGACCGGCGAGGTCACCTCCAGTAACGTCACACTCCCATATGTGTTTACTTGGTGGTCAGTGACATCACACCCAACCCACCTTGTTTCAACCTGTTGTACCCACAATATCTAAGAACACTATAACCAAGACGATTACCAGATTCTATGACCCCACCACTAAGATCACAGAAAAAACTCATTTTTATAAACATTCACACAAAAATCACGATCACCAATTCCATATCACGTTTACCATCATCTATCAACACTCATCACCAAGATCACCAAAAATCTAAGATCACGCATCGCATAACTACTAAGATCACAGAAAACACTCATTTTTTTTAAACATTGACACAAAAATACCATGACACTTCCACCAACATCTATAACATAACATGAGCACTATAACATATCACCATCACCAAAAAAAATAATACACAGACACCCACAACTCATACATTTCAATCACAAATTTAAGACATATGACTTAAACACCAAGTGAAACCACGACGTGTTTACCATAAATCTAAGACATGATCACAAAGTAAGCCATGACACAAATACTATACTATGTCAACCAACTAATACACAAGAAATTTTACACATGAGACATCCAAAATCTAAGACATACCCAAAAATCATATATATATGCACAAAATAAGATATAAGTATAAAAATACCATGTCACAATCACCTCCAACTAAGACATACACATCATAACTAAGACATACACTAAAATCTATACTTGAAATAATGACAATAAATACAAGACATAAGACATAAGCACAAAAAAATTTAACATGATCACAACAAATTTAAGACATGAGACATTACCAGAACTAAGTCACACACCTCCAACTAATTCACAATCACTTTACTAAGTTCATGTTAACTATTCATCATATCATACATAAATAGACATGCACTTATGACATATGAATCCATAATTTTTACATCATAATTTTTTTCCAAATTACAATGCTGTCCCTTAATCACAAAAAAAAATTGACTTACAAAACCTACAACCATATGAAATCATATACATAAGTCATTGAAGACAAAATTTGCATATATTGCATGAGCATTACACCAAGTTCACTAAATCATGCACATTTATACCATAACAACCAATTATCTATAACACTACACAATCATCATGAACAGTAAATCTGTTCATGCACACTTAAATCATACATCAACTAAAATTATTAATACAACTTACCCACCAAATTTAAGTTATAATCATCAAAACATAAAACTGATTTACACATTTTCTGAAACTAAATATTGATACCACATTTTTCATTTCTCATTTATGTTACATATCACATTTCTCACCCACATCATCCCTAAAACATCCTTCCTTATTCATCCATATATCACCTAGAGATATTTTATCCCCAACGACCCATCACTACGTACGACACTGAGTAACCATCACCACTCCAACGCCATCTACTACACTCTGTCTCCTACGTCATGATAGGTCGTTGTGGATAAAATATCTCTAGGTGATACATGGATGAAAAAGAATGTTTTAGGGATGATGTGGATGAGAAATGCGATATGTAACATAGATGAGAAATGAAAAATGTGCCATGAATATTCAGTTTGAGAAAACGTGTAAATCAGTTTCATGTTTTGATGATTATAACTTAAATTTCGTGGGTAAGTTGTATTAATATTTTTAGTTGATGTATGATTTAAGTGTTCATGAATAGACTTACTGTTCATGATGACTGAGTAGTGTTATAGATAATTGGTTGTTATGGAATAAATGTGCATGACTTAGTGGACTTGGTGTAATGCTCATGCAATTTATGCAAATTTTGTCTTCATATGACTTATGTATATGATTTCATATGGTTTTAAGTGTATTAAGTCAATTTTA
>NC_069450.1:32408278-32467140 GCF_026875155.1 Cherax quadricarinatus
AAACGCAGTGCTTTACCAATCAACCCACACTGGAAAATCCTTGGCGTGTACCTTCCGCTACACGTTTGATCCAAGGCAGCCAGCATTCAGGGAGAAGGCTTACTGCTTTTCATCTCATCCCCTGCATGCATCAGCCCTACTAGAGATTTGAACAATGCAAGGAATTCGCGAGAGCATGCGAAATATACACAAACACTGATCTCTGGCTGAAGGAGACTCGAACCTACGAACCTTAGGACAAGGTACGCAGTGCTTTACCAATCTACCCACCCTGGACAATTTACCCACACTGGACAATACCAGTGTGGGTAGATTGGTAAAGCACTGCGTACCTTGTCCTAATGTTCGTAGGTTCGAGTCTCCTTCAGCCAGAGATCATTATTTGTGTATATTTTGCATGCTCTCGCGAATTCCTTGCATTGTTCAAATCTCTAGAACGGCTGATGCATGCAGGGGATGAGATGAAAAGCAGTAAGCCTTCTTCCTGAAAGCTGGCTGCCTTGGATCAAACGTGTAGCGGATGCTACACGCCAAGGTATTGTCCAGTGTGGGTAGATTGGTAAAGCACTGCGTACCTTGTCCTAAGGTTCGTAGGTTCGAGTCTCCTTCAGCCAGAGATCAGTGTTTGTGTATATTTCGTATGCTCTCGCGAATTCCTTGCATTGTTCAAATCTATAGTAAGGCTGATGCATGCAGGGGATAAGATGAAAAGCAGTAAGCCTTCTCCCTGAAAGCTGGCTGCCTTGGATCAAACGTGTAGCGGATGCTACACGCCAAGGTATTGTCCAGTGTGGGTAGATTGGTAAAGCACTGCGTACCTTGTCCTAAGGTTCGTACGTTCGAGTCTCCTTCAGCCAGAGATCAGTGTTTGTGTATATTTCGCATGCTCTCGCGAAATATACATATATATATATATATATATATATATATATATATATTATATATATATATATATATATATATATATATAATAAATGTATGGAAGAGGGTAGGTACCTAGGGATTGGCAGAGAGCATGCATAGTTCCTTTGTATAAAGGCAAAGGGGATAAAAGAGAGTGCAAAAATTATAGGGGATAAGTCTGTTGAGTGTACCTGGTAAAGTGTATGGTAGAGTTATAATTGAAAGAATTAAGAGTAAGACGGAGAATAGGATAGCAGATGAACAAGGAGGCTTTAGGAAAGGTAGGGGGTGTGTGGACCAGGTGTTTACAGTGAAACATATAAGTGAACAGTATTTAGATAAGGCTAAAGAGGTCTTTGTGGCATTTATGGATTTGGAAAAGGCGTATGACAGGGTGGATAGGGGGGCAATGTGGCAGATGTTGCAAGTGTATGGTGTAGGAGGTAGGTTTACTGAAAGCAGTGAAGAGTTTTTACGAGGATAGTGAGGCTCAAGTTAGAGTATGTAGGAAAGAGGGAAATTTTTTTCCCAGTAAAAGTAGGCCTTAGACAAGGATGTGTGATGTCACCGTGGTTGTTTAATATATTTATAGATGGGTTGTAAGAGAAGTAAATGCGAGGGTCTTGGAAAGAGGCGTGGAGTTAAAAGATAAAGAATCACACACAAAGTGGGAGTTGTCACAGCTGCTTTTGCTGTGACACTGTGCTCTTGGGAGATTTGAAGGAATTGCAGGATTGGGGGTGAATTTGGTAGGGTGTGCAAAAGAAGAAAATTAAAGGTGAATACGGGAAAAGAGAAAGGTTATGAGGATAACAAAAAGATTAGGGATGAAGATTGAATATCGATTGGAGGAGAGAGTTGGGGGAGGTAAAGGGATTAGATTTTTGGGAGGGGAGTGTGGGGGATGGGTCTATGAAAGATGAGGTAAAATCATAGAATTGTGGGGGAAAAAGAGTGAGTGGGCACTTAGGGTCTGTGGAGAAAAAGAACTTTGTCCTTGGGGGCAAAGAGGGGAATGTATGGAGTATAGTTTTAAAAACGCTTTATATGGGTAAATGTGGGTGTGAATTTTGCAGCGAGGGAAGGCTGGAGGCGGGGAATGTCATGTCTGAGGGAATGTGTGGTGTGAATATAATGAGGGGAATTTGTAGTTTGGAAATTTAGGAGGAGGGCGGGGATTACCAAAACTGTTGTCCAGAGGGTTTGGGAAAGGGTTGTTGAGGTGGTTCGGAATGTAGAGGGGAATGGAGCGAAACAGAATGACTTCAAGAGTTATCAGTTGTATGGAAGGAAGGCGGGGTGGGGGTCGGCTGGGAAGGGTTGGGGGAGGGGGTAAAGGATTTTTTTGTGTGCGGGGGTTTGGATTCCAGAGGCATGCGTGGCGTGTTTAAAGGGAGTGAATGGAGAAAAATGGTTTTTAATACTTGACGTGTTTTTGGAGTTGAGCAAAGAAATTTATAAAGGGTTTGGGGGAAACCGGCAGGGGGACTTGAGTCCTGGAGATGGGGGAAATACAGTGCCTGACTCTAAAGGGGGGGTGTTATGTTGCAGTTTAAAAACTGAAGTGTAAAGCACCCCTTTTGGCAAAACAGTTGGAGTGTTTATGGTGGAAAGTTTTTCTTTTTCGGGCCACCCTGCCTTGGTGGGGGTCGGCCAGTGTGATAAAAATTATAAAATATATATATATATATATATATTTTATTATATATATTTAAAATTATATATATTATTATATAAATATATTTATATATATAAAATTTATATTATTATATATATATTTATTTATATTTATATATATATTTTATTTATTATATTTATATTATTATTTATATAATATATTATATATAAATTTATTTTATTTTATATATATATATATATAATATATATATATATATTATATATATTTTAAAATATAATATTATATATTAGTCGTGCCGAATAGGGGACTTGCGCTTGGCTTAAAAAGCAAAGCTTTTTTGCCTATGGCAAGTAAAATTTTTGTATACAAAAAATTTTGCCAAAAATTTATTTGAACTAACGAAAAAAATATTTACTGTGTTTGTTTAAGTTTTAAATTATTGTAAACAAACCAAAAAAAATTTAGCTGGGTTTGGCTAAAAATAAATTGCGCTTGTTATAGTAAGGTTAGGTAAGTTTTTTAAAAATTTCCCTTTTTGGAGCAAAAAATTTTAAATTTTTACACAACAATAATGGAAAAAAAAAATATCTTTAAAGTGTAGAGAAAATTTTGAAAGTACCAATTTTATATGAGTTCTTGCTAATTGACCCCGTTTTACTATTCGGGACGAATATATATATAATAATTTATTATATATATATATATATATATATTTTATATTTAAAAATATATATAATTTTTTATATATATATAATTTTTTATATATATATATTTTATAATATAAAATTTTTATATAAATATATAAAATATATTATATATATTATATATATTTTTAAAATGTTATATGTATCTAACATATAATATATATTTTATATATATATTTTATTATATTATATATTATATATATATAAATATATATAAATTAAATATAATAAAATTTATATTTTATATTTTAATATAAAATATTAATATATATATATATTTTTATTATTTTTATATATATATATATAAAATTTTTAAATTATATATATAATTATATACATTATATTATATATGTATATGGTAAATATTTTATATATATATATATATATATATATATTATATTTTATATATATTATATATTTGTTAGATATGTATTAATTTATATTTATATAATAATATATATTTATATATATATTTATATATTTTATATATATGTTGTATATATATATTATATATAATATATATTATATTATTTATATATTTATATATATTTTTATATATAATTATTTATTTATATAATATACATTATATACATTATTAAATATACATCATTAATTTATAATTTATTATATATATATATTTATATATAATTATTATTTTAAAATTTTAAAATATTTTTTTTATTATCACAGGCCCATTCCACCAGGCAGGGTGGCCCGAAAAAAAAAAATTTCCCCATCATTCACTCCCACTGTCTTGCAGAAGGGTGCTTTACATCGTTTTTAAACTACAACATTAACCCCCCTCCTTCAGAGTCGGGGCCGTTTCCCATCCCCGGGACTAAAGCCCGGCCCTCCCGGTTTCCTAACCCCTTCATAAATTTTACTTTGCTACACCCCAACAGAGTATGTATTAAAAACCATTTTCCATTCACTCCTTCAAACCCCTCTGCAACCTCTGGAAGCCCAAGCCCCTCGCACAAAAAACCCCCTTTTTTCCCCCCCTTTCCCCCAACCTTTCTAGGCCGACCCCTACCCCCCCCTTTCCCTTCCTACGACTGATACACTTTTTGAAGTCTTTTCTGTTTCGCTCCATTCTCTTACATTTCCGAGCCACCTAACAACCCTTCCTCGCCCTGGCAACATTTTTGGCAACCCCGCCCCCCTCCTAACTTCCAAATACGAAATTCTCTGCTTATTTACACCACACATTGCCTAGCTGACATCTCACTGCCCCCAGCCTTCTCCTCGCTGCAAAATTCATCACCAGCTTCACACCCATAAAAGGCGTTGGTAAAAACTTTATCTCATACATTCCCCTCTTTGCCTCAAGGAAATTTTTTGTCTCCACAGACTCCAAGTGACCACCCCTCTTTTTCCTCTCAATTCTATGATTCACCTCATCTTTCTTTTGACCCCCCCGTGCACGTCACCCCCAAATATCTGATACATTCACCCCCTCCATACTCTTCCCCCCAAATTGAGTTCAATCTTTCACCCCAAAAATCTTTTTGTTACCTCAAAACCCTTACTTTTCCTTATTCCCCTTTAATTTTCTTTTTTGCACACCCTCCCCAAATTATCCACCAATCTCTGCAACTTTTTCAGAATCCCCCAAGAGCACATTTGTCATCAGCAAAAGAGCAGCGTGACAAACTCCCCTTTTTTGTGTGATTCTTTTTTTTTAAAACCCCCCGCCTTTGAAAAACCTGCTTTTACTTTCTTAAAAACCCCATCTAAAAAATATATTAAAAACACGGTGACAACAACATCCTTGTCTAAGGCCCTATTTTTGCGGGGGAAAAATTTCCCTCTTTCCTCAATTTTAAATTGACCCTCACTTTCTCGTAAAAACTCTTCCTGCTTTCAGTAACCTACCTCCTACACCTACATTGCAACATCTCCCAAAAATTGCCCCCATCCACCCTGTCATACGCCTTTTTCCCAAATCCATAAATCCCACAAAGCCCTTTCTTTCCCTTATCTAAATATGTTACTTATATGTTTACTGAAAACCCCTGGCCCCCAAACCCCCCTCCCTTTTCCCCTAAAGCCCCCTTGTTCATTGCTATGTATTCCCCCCGTTTACTCTTAATTCTTTAAATAATAACTCTACCATAATTTTTCCGGTATACTCGCAGATTATCCCCTATAATTTTTGCACTCTCTTTTATCCCCTTTGCCTTTATACAAAGGAACTATGCATGCTCTCTGCCAATCCCTAGGTACCTTACCCTCTTCCATACATTTATTAAATAATTGCACCAACCACTCCAAAACTATATCCCCACCTGCTTTAACATTTCTATCTTTATCCCATCAACCCCGGCTGCCTTACCCCCTTTCATTTTACCTACTGCCTCACGAACTTCCCCCACACTCACAACTGGCTCTTCCTCACTCCTACAAGATGTTATTCCTCCTTGCCCTATACACGAAATCACAGCTTCCCTATCTTCATCAACATTTAACAATTCCTCAAAATATTCCCTCCATCTTCCCAATACCTCTAACTCTCCATTTAATAACTCTCCTCTCCTATTTTTAACTGACAAATCCATTTGTTCTCTAGGCTTTCTTAACTTGTTAATCTCACTCCAAAACTTTTTTATTTTCCACAAAATTTGTTGATAACATCTCACCCACTCTCTCATTTGCTCTCTTTTTTACATTGCTTCACCACTCTCTTAACCTCTCTCTTTTTCTCCATATACTCTTCCCTCCTTGCATCACTTCTACTTTGCAAAAACTTCTCATATGCTAACTTTTTCTCCTTACTACTCTCTTTACATCATCATTCCACCAATCGCTCCTCTTCCCTCCCGCACCCACTTTCCTGTAACCACAAACTTCTGCTGAACACTCTAACACTACATTTTTTTTACCTACCCCATACCTCTTCGACCCCATTGCCTATGCTCTCATTAGCCCATCTATCCTCCAATAGCTGTTTATATGTTTATATATATTTATGAATATATATATATATATATATATATATATATATATATATATATATATATATATATATATATATATATATATAATATATATATATATATATAAATATATATATATATATTTATAATATATATATATATATTATTATTTATATATATTATATATATATATATATATATATATATATATATATATATATATATATATATATATATTATAATATATATATATATGTATATATATATATATATATATATATATTATATATATATAATATATATTATATATATATATATTATATATATATATATATATATATATATATATTTATGTATATATATGTATATTATATATTTATATATATATATATATATATATATATATTTTATATATATATAAAATATATATATATATATATATTTATATTATATATATATATACATATATGTCGTGCCGAATAAGTAAAACCTCCCCAACAAGCGGAGTGAACCTCCCCTACTAGCCTAGCGAACCTTTCCTACTAGCCTAGCGAACCTCCCTTACTAGCCTAGCAAACTTCCTCTACTAGCCTAGCTAATCTCCTTTACTAGCCTGGGGAACGTCGCCTACTAACCTACCGAACTTTTCCAACTATTCTAGCGAACCTTCCCTACTAGCCTAATAAACCTTCCCTACTAGCCTAATAAACCTTCCCTACTAGCCTAGCAAATTCCCCTTCTAGTCTCGGGAGCTTCCCTTACTAGCATAGCGAATCTCCCCTATTAGCCTAGCAAAACCTTTCTAGCTAGCCTAGGAAACTTTTCCTACTAGGCTAGGGAATTTTCCCTACTAGCCTAGTGATCTTCCCCTAATAGCCTAGCGAACTTACCTGGTACGCCAATGAACTTCCTCTTCTAGTGTATCAAACTTACCATGCTATCCTAGTAAATCTCCCTTAGTAGCCTAGGAAACCTTTTCTACTAGCCTAGGGAACTTCCCCTACTAGCCTAGCGAAAATTTCCTATTGGTCTAGCGAACTTCCCCTACTAGCCTAGCGAACTTCCCCTACTAGCCTAGTGAACTTCCCCTACTAGCCTAGTGAACTTCTCTTACTAGTCTAGCGAACCTCCCCTATTACCTTAGCGAAAAATTCCTATTAGCCTAGCAAACTTCCCTTACTAGTTTAGAGATCTTCTCCTACTAGCCTATTGAACTTCCCCTACTATCCTAGCAAACTTCCCCAACTAGTCTAGCGAACCTCCCCTATTAGCCTAGCGAACTTCACATACTTACCTTGCAAACTTTCCTAGTATGCTAGTGAACTTCCTCTACTACCCTAGCAAACTTCCCATACTAGCCTAGTAAATCTCCCTTAGTTGCCTATCAAACCTTTCCTACTAACCTAGAGAACTTCCCCTACTAGCCTAGTGAAAATTTTCTTATTAGCCTAGCAAGCTACCCCCACTAGCCTAGCGAACTTCCCTTACTAGCCTAGCAAGCTTCCCCTAGTAGCCTAGTGAATCTGCCTTGCAAGGCTAGCGAACTTTCCTTACTAGCATAGTGAATTTCTGCTACTAGCCTAGCGAACCTCCCCTAATAGTCTAGCGAATCTTTCCTACTAGCATAGCAAACTTCCACTACTAGAACAACGAAATTCTTCATCTATGCTAGCAAACCTCCCCTACTAACCTAGGGAACCTCTTCTACAAACCTAGCAAACCTCTTCTACACGCCTAGCTAGCCTTTCCTACTAGTATAGCGAATCTTTCCTACAAGCCTAGCAAACTTTCCCTACTATCCTAAGGGATGTTTCCTACTAGCCTAGGGAACTTCTCCTACTAGCCTAGAGAACCTACCTTACTAGCTAAGCAAACTTCGCTTACTAGCCTAGCAAAAATTTACTACTAACTTAGTGATCTTCCCCTAATTGCCTAGCGAACGTTTCCTACTAGCCTATTGAACTTTCCCTACTAGCCTAGCGAACCACCCCTATTAGTCTAGCAAACCTTTCTTACTAGCCTAGCAAACTTCCCCTAGTAGAACAAGGAAATTCTCCATCTATCCTAGCGAACCTTCCCTACTAACCTAGGGAATCTCTTCTACAAGCCTAGCAAACCTCTTCTACAAGGCTAGCTAACCTTTCCAACTAGTATAGCAAATCTTTCCTACCATTCTAGAGAACTTTCCCTAGTAGCCTAGTGAACGTTTCCTACTAGTCTAGCGAACTTATTCAAGCGAACTTCCCCTACTAGCCTAGCAAACCTCCCTTACTAGCCAAGCAAACTTCGCCTACTATGCTAGCAAAAATTTACTGCTAGCCTAGTGATCGTCCCCTACTAGCCTTGGGAACTTTCCCTACTAGAGTAGCAAATTTCTCCTAACCTAGTGATTTTCCTCTAGTAGCCTAGCAAATCTCCCCTACTAGCCTAGTGAACCTCCCCTTAGTAGCAAAACTCCCCTAATAGCATAACAAGCTTCACCTACTAGCCTAGCAAACTTCCCTACTAGGCTAGTAAATTTCCTCTACTGGCCTAGCAAACTTCCCATACTAGCCTAGCAAACTTCCCATACTAGTCTAGCAAACCTCTCTTACTAGCCCAGAAAAAAATTTCCTACTAGCCTAGAGAACTTCCCCTACTAGCCTAGAAAACTTCCTCTACTAGCCTATGGAACTTCCCCTACAAGCCTAGCAAACTTCCTCTACTAACCTAGTGAACTTCCACCACTAGCCTAATGAACTTCCCTTACTAGCCTAGCAAACCTCCCCTTAGTAGCAAAACTCCCCTAATAGCATAACAAGCTTCACCTACTAGCCTAGCAAACTTCCCTACTAGGCTAGTAAATTTCCTCTACTGGCCTAGCAAACTTCCCATACTAGCCTAGCAAACTTCCCATACTAGTCTAGCAAACCTCCCTTACTAGCCCAGCGAAAATTTCCTACTAGCCTAGCGAACTTCCCCTACTAGCCTAGCAAACTTCCCCTATCAGCCTAGCCAATCTCCCATTCTAGCCTAGCGAACTTTCCCTACTAGGCTAGCTAACTTTCACTACTAGCCTAGTGAACTTTCCCTACTAGCCTAGCAAATCTCCCTTATTAGCCTAGCGAACCTTTCCTACTAGCCTAGCAAAATTCCCCTACTAGAGTAGCAAAATTCCCTTATTAACCTAGCAAACCTCTTCTATAAGCCTAGCTTACCTTTCCTACTAGCTTAGCGAACTTCCTGTACTAGCCTAGCTGTCAACATAGTTGCTGATCCTCCTTTACATGTGTTGTATGCATAGATTAGATGAGCATTATAGTACCATCCATGTGTTTATATAGAAGATCCCTTAGGCCTGTGACTGTGTGATGTCACGGGATGCTCCATGAGTGAGCGGGACAGGCTACCTCGGCCTCAGTCGACGCGTAGGCATAGTAGAAGGCAGAATACGGCAGGCTGGGCTTCATCTCCCATTACCACAGTCTGACAATATATATATCATTACCATCCAACAAGTGTGTTTACCTTCAACCCTCTTGTCTCCTTACCGAACCCCACACGACAATTTGGTGGCAGCGGTGTGGGCGTAAAATTGATAATTACGCCGATGTACGAGATTTCTTTCGACCAGCAAGACGGCCATTTCGTGTAGCCAGTAGGCCGACCTAGCCAAGCCAGCTACCTCAAGCCAGCTACCTCAATCAAGCGTCTACCAGCCACTACATTATTCACTGGTCAGTCTCTTTGTATTAGTGTTTATCTGCTTATTTGCATCACTCCCGAGGGGTTGACCCGAGTTTGCAAAATAAGCCAGTAAGACAGTCTGTGGTGAGGGAGTCAGTCAGCCTAGCCTACTCCATCCAGCTTTGCCTGCCTGAGAAGCCAGCTTTCCACCCCTGCTGTGCTCATCGTGAGAAGTTATCAAGCTATTCTGTGTGAAGGGTTAAGATAAGCCAGCCAGCAACTAACCCAGGTGTCTTAATCCAGTACTCAAGCAAGCCACGTGGGTACAGTCTTCTCATCGCTTTGTGCTTCAAGCTCCAAGCCATTCTGAGTGCCTTTTCATCCCTGAGGTGTTGTGGTATTTTGTGGGTTTGTTTTTAAGCCAGTCGGCTTAGAAATATTTTTGTGCCAGTGAGGTTGTCCCCAGTGAAGCTTACGCCGTTCATCCCATAGGCCCAGTTACCACGCGGTCTCGGCCTTAGCCCTGTATCAGCCCACTCACTCGACACAGGCCCCAGCCACCTCACTCAGCCATTCACCCACTCACCCAACCACTACCACTGTACGGGTACTAGCACCATATTTTAAGGACCACATAGGGGGTCAAGAGCTAGAGTGTGTTTTGCGCCATTGTTATAAGCCTCCTGTGTGAAGTCTATCGTCGATATAAGTGCAAATTCTCCGATCACGTGTGCAGAGGACAGTAGCCAGCCACGAGACGATAGCCTCCATCCTCCAACCTTCCTCCATCTACTTAATTCTTCATCAAGTCGTTACAGCGATAATATTTTTTCATAGAGACATTTGCGAGTGTTGAGACATTTCTTTTTGTGTTTCCAGTGATTTCTTAGTGACATTCAGTGGCTCTCGATTAGACTCAGTGTTTATTATATACTGTATGCAATAATTTTTTTATCTTCTTAATTCAGTGTTAATTTTCGTGCTGTTATTTCATGTCTGTTGTGTTGTGTTTCTTTTTTTTTTACACTTGAAGTAAGTACCTTAGTGACTCAAGAAATCGTAATGACACGATTGCAAACAAACCATACCCCCGGCTGGGATTGAACCCGCCGTCATAGAGTCTCAAAACTCCAGCCCGTCGCGTTAGCCACTAGACCAGCTAGCCACAATAAGATTCATCCAACTAGGTATATTTCTACACCATAGGAAGGTTAGCACAGGCACCACTGTGACCACAAATGCAAGTTTTTACAGACGAATCTCCAGCTAGCGTGGCCGTGATGAACTCTAGCTCAAGTCCCTTCACTGCCGTCAACATGACTCAAGAAATCGTAATGACACGATTGCAAACAAACCATACCCCCGGCTGGGATTGAACCTGCGGTCATAGAATCTCAAAACTCCAGCCCGTCGTGTTAGCCACTAGACCAGCTAGCCACAATAAGATTCATCTAGCCACAATAAGATTCATCAAACTAGGTATATTTCTACACCATAGGAAGGTTAGCACAGGCACCACTGTGACCATAAATGCAAGTTTTTACAGACGAACATGAGCGAGCTAGAGTTCGTCACGGCCACGCTAGCTGGAGATTCGTCTGTGAAAACTTGTGTGTATAATTTTTTTTTATTATTGCACATTGACTCATTTTGCAATAATTCTTGTGCAAGCATTGTGTTGTCTTTAAAAATTTTCTTTCAGAAATTTTAAGTAGTGTGTGCAATAATTTTGATTAGCAACTGTTATTTGCAATATTGCTACAGTTTATTTCAGTGCAGTTTCTTATGCTCTGTTCTGTGCATAATATTTTATTCTTTGTGTGCCATTTTATTTTATTTTCGTGAATTGTTTCCCAGTTTGTTTTATTTTGCACAAGCTTTATTGAGTCCATTTTAACATTTTTTATTTATTTTATCATTTTATTGTGTATTTCTCTATTGCATTGAGAGTAAAGACAACTCACTGTGCCATTCATTCAATTTTAAAGTAAAAGTTGAGTAAATTAGATTTGAGTAAAGTACAAGTTCTCTTGATTTTCAAAGTGTTGTTTATTCAGTTGAGTATTTTCTTGTGTGAGTTTCCTTGCTCTCTGTGTGTCCTGTCAATTTTTAATTACTTATACAGAATAGTTAAGCATTTTTCTTCCCATTTAAGTTCACTGTGTTGTGTGTTGCTCAGTTACATTTTCTATGGTTTCTCTAAATTCTTGTTTTACATTTTGCAAACATGTCTCAAGTCTTCTCAAGTGATGCCTCAGCAAATGCCGCTAGTACAACCAGTAATGCGTCAGTTCACAATTCGAGTAATCTTGTATCAAATAATAGACACACTCAGACTTCTAGCCTGCGTAATTTCAGTCGTGATCCATATGATGCTATGCCATTGTTCAATGGTAACCCAGACAACCTAGAAGGTTGGTTTACCGCTGTTCGAGCCAGAGCTAATACTTCAGTTGATGGTCTTCCATCTGAGAGTTGTTTAATCAGTATCGGAAAGGAGAGTCTAGCCCATTCTCCAGCCGCTCACATGTGTTTAACTTAATTCGTATGAAGGACTTTCAAGACCTAACCAGGTGGCAAGATTATGAACAGTTAATTCGTAACTATCTTGAACCGGTTCGAGAAACCGATCCTTTTGTCATTCCCAAAGAATTAGTGTGCACAGCTCCGAGGCCGGAGGAGTCATTAGATGAATTTGCCCTTCGCCTAAATAACCTAATGTCCTCATTCGTTAGAGCGGGTCAAAATTCCAAGAACCTTAAAGATAACGATAAACCAGCCCTTGAAGGGTTTGCTAAATTAGCAGCATTCGGAGTTATCAAACAACTAATGCCACCGACATCTATGTAAGTGTACAATTCAAGTCCTCTAGATGTTACTATGGGACCGCTTGCAGCTCTCATCCATGTACGTAATTGTGTCCCGAGGGAACCTTCCCTTATCGAAAGTCTACACCAACCACTTTGTCTACTCCTGTACCTCCTCTAGTTTGTGCTACTACCAAAACTCCCAACCTTAATCACTCGCGTCCATCATCCAAAGCTAGTGTGTTAAGAGCCATCATTCCCGTAGCACCCGGAGTGTGTACAGTACCCACAGTCAAAGAACTTGCTACAACTGTGGTTACCATGGCCATATTGCAATTAATTGTCCTGATAGTCGCCCTAAGAGGCGTCGAACTGATGAGAGTACCAGTCAGATCTTCCCTACTGTACTTATCGTAGAATACATGGACATGACACATCTGAGTGCAATGCTCTCTACAACCTGCAGTACTCTAGATCTTTCCGTGGCCGTTCCAACCGCAGAGCCAGGAGAGGAAACAGACGTCGTGGTTCTCAAACTAACCAGAACCAGGCTCATTCTTCCAATTCGCGGGGGAATCGAGCACCCCGGTCTACTCGTCCAGTCGTGACAGTAGGTGATATTGAGTACACCATCCCAGTTCAAAATTCCTATGAAGCCTTAGCCAACCTTGAGAATGACAACCCTGCTGCTGAGGTTGCTTCACACGTCTCTGACGTAGAGGAATTTGGGGATGAAGTAGAAAATGCCTTCTCCGATGACAACCCACCTTTCTGTTTGCACATAACTCCTAACGAAACGATACGTCCTTTGGTACAAGCTTTTATCCATAATGCGCCCGTTCATGTGTCCATGGACTCTGGTGCGCAAGTTAATATCATCAGGTCTAGCTTGTTTAAAGAGAAGCAGTTACGCCGTGTCCTCCTCGTTGAACCAACTACTGTAACCTCCCTTAGTGGAGTAGCTGGTTCCCTCCTGCGAGTCTGAGGTCAGACTTCGCTCACCTTTACTATCCAAGGTAGAGACTTTACTGCTGCTTTTCTTGTTGTCGACCAAATTACTTTCCCTGGTGACCTTCTTCTGGAATTTGCTTCCATGCGAGACTTACGCATTGTGCCCGACCCTTACCGATGGCATGCCCAAATTGACGACTTGATCGTTCCATTTTGGGGTTACCAGCTTGGATCAGAAATCTGCCATACTGCCGCAGAGTATGATGTACAGATTAAGTCCTTACAAGCCAATGCATTCTCCAGTAGCATACTCAAGCGGTCAGGCACTGTCACTCCCATCTGTGTTCCACCTACACCTTCAGACATGCAAAATAGTGTATTGCCTCAAGTGTCCGAGGACACTCAGACTGCCTTGAGTGCACAGCCTATCCCTGCAATGACTGCTAGTCCAAGTAGTAGTTTCTCCACAGGGGATGCCTTGTCGGAAAACGGTTACTTGAAACTAGTAATGCCATCTCTTGTTGATGTCACATGCCATCTGCAGAAAGACGTCTCTGTTGTGGCTAGTGCTCTCACTAGAGTGTCTGTTGTTGTTCCTAATGTTCCAGATGGTGATAACGTCCTAGTTGACAGTAATTCCTGCAAGGTCAAGGGTTTATTTGTTGAACCTTCCTTACATTTTGTAAGAGACAGTAAGATCCATTTATTCCTTGCTAACACTTCGGGTCACAGTGTTCGTCTCAAAGCAAATACCAATCTCGTTGACCTAGTTCACTATCCTTACCCTGTTCAAGTACAGGATGACGTGCCACCTGACAAGTGGGTCAGTGCTATTTCAACAGGGGGGAAACCTCATCCATTTCCACTGGATCAATCCATTCCACCAGTTGAGGAGAAAGACTTAGCTCCCACTGACTTCCCAGACGAAGTCAAGCGCTTGTTGATGCTGTTGAACAAATGTCGTAGAGCCATTGCCTTACCAGGTGAGAAGATGGGTATGACGAACTTATTGTCCCATCGTATTCCACTTGAACCTGGTACTAGACCTATCTATATACCTGCGTACAGAATGCCTCATTCCCAAGTTGCTGTCGCAGAAAAACTGATCAATCAAATCCTCGATGATGGAGTTATTACACATAGTAATTCACCCTGGAATGCGCCCATAATCCTAGTGCCTAAGAAGGATGGTACTTGGCGCCCGGTGATTGACTTTAGGAAGTTAAATGTGAAAATCATTCCAGATCGCTTCCCACTTCCTGTACTAGGTGATCTTTTACGCAATATCGGAGACAACAAAGTCTTCTCGACCCTGGACTTGTTACAAGGGTTTTGGCAAGTCCCTCTTCACGAGGACAGCCAAAAGTTAACAGCATTCTCCACTCCCACAGGCCATTAGAGCTTCCTTAGAATGGCTTTTGGATTATGATCCTCTCCTATCACGTTCTCTAGACTCATGACCAATATCTTTAGAGGTCTTATAGGTAAAGCACTTATGGTGTACTTAGATGACGTAATCGTCATGTCTGAAGATGTGGATACACGCCTGAAAAGACTTGATATAGTACTTGGTAAGCTTGAAGAAGCCAATTTGAAGATCAAACTGTCTAAATGTCAATTTTTCAGATCAGAAATTGAGTTTCTTGGTCACGTAGTCACTCTTAGAGGGGTTACGACTGATCAAAGTAAAGTAACGGCAGTACTACTAAATTTTCCATCCCCCAAAACTGCTGATGCTGTAAGATCCTTTGTGGGTCTAGCAGGTTTCTACAGATCTTTCATTGCTAATTTTTCTTCAATAGCAGCTCCTCTAACTGAATTGCTTAAGAAAGATGCTCCTTTCGTTTGGACCTTCCGTCAAGAAAGAGCATTCCAGACACTAAAAGAAAAGCTAATGTCTGCTCCCATTTTGAAATTCCCAGATTTTTCTAAGCTTTTCTATCTGACAATTGATGCTAGTTCTATTGCCATAGGTGCCGTACTAGCTCAGAAGACTGATGGCAAGTACAACGCAGTTGCATTTTCTAGCCGAGTTCTTACAAAGGCTGAACGTAATTATACAGTAACTGAGCAAGAAGCTTTAGCAATAGTATGGTCTTTGAAGCACTTCCGAGACATTATTTACCAGTACCCTGTTCATGTCAGAACAAACAACCTACTGTAAGGTTAGCCAGATGGACCTTGACTATCCAAGAGTTCAATCCCACTTTTGAACATTTACCTGGCAAGCCAAACATAGTTGCAGATGCTTTATCGCGACACATTAGTGTAGTTACTGCAGATTCTCCATTTACTTCAGAGGATATAAAGAATGCGCAAGGAACAGATCCCATGTGGTCTGGTGTGATTCGATTTCTGCTCCAGGAAGATCTTATTCTGACTGTGAAGCCACCAGCACCCATCAGTGACTTTGTAATGAGCGAAGAATTACTGTATTGAACAGCCGAATTGGGTACTCCAAGTAGAAGAGTGTACCAGTTAGTAATTCCACAGTCACTAGTGAACGTAGCTCTACAGCTAGTTCACGATGCACCAGGTGTTGCACACCCTGGTATGGATCGTTCTGTGAAACAAGCCAGAATGAAGTACTTTTGGCCACGTATGGCAACTGACATTTCAGAGTATGTTAAGAAATGTAGTGTTGTATGCAACATATAGGAAATGTCAATGGTCCTAGTCCAATCCAAGTGTACCAAACCACTAGCGAACCGTGGGAAAGAGTTGCCCTTGATTTATTAACCAATTTTAAATGTTCCCTCCAAGGCAACAAACATCTGTGTGTTATGGTAGACCATTTCACCAGATATTGTGAGTTAGTTCCTATTGCAGATAAGACTGCCGAAACAGTAGCTAAAGCGTTTAAAGAACGCATTATCTGCAGGCGTACCACCCCTAAGTCCTTAGTAACAGATAATGGAGGTGAATTCTGTAATGAGATTCTTGAAAATTTGTGCACTTTGTACAAGATCTCTAAATCCACCATTGTTCCTCATCATCCTGCCAGCAATGGGTTAGCTGAACAAACCAATAAGAAAGTACTTGATGTTTTGAGAGCCACTATCAACTCCAATAATGAAACTTGGGATGAAGTCATACCAGATGTTCAATGTGCCATAAATTTTGCTGCATAAATTCTATAGGTGATACCTCACATTATGCATTGTATGGTGTAGAAAAGCATATTTACCCTATGAGTTGTTATATTCCACTCCGAAACCCAATTACAACCCTGATGATTTCGTAGCAACTCGTACAAGCATGGCTCAGAGTGTCTTTAGAAGAATCTGTGAAACACTTCATAAACCAACAGCAGAATTTACTAGAGTAACTAATAGCTGTGCTAAACCATCAAAAGTTAGAGTAGGTTCAAGAGTAATGCTGACAAATTTCAACAAAACATCCGAAATGCCTAAGCTCGATCAAAAGTTTGTTGGCCCTTATCGAGTTGTAGAACATATCTCGGACAATAAGTATGAGGTTAGAGAAATTAGTACAGTTAAGTACAAAGAATTGCATTTAGATCATATGAAATTAGTATGCGATGTTGATGATATTGCTACCCAGACTAATGTGACAGATGCTGAAATTCCTCTTGACTCTGTACCCTCTACCTCAAATACTCAGTCAGATATTCAACCTGAACGTCGTTACTCCTTGCGTACTTGACAAGTAATGAGAAACCCACAAGTACCTTTTGTAGATACTCGTTCAGATCTCCCTCAGTCAAGGCATGTGTTAGCCATTGCAGAGGAATTCAATCCTCCCAGAGATGATAACCATTCTGCATATGTAAACCTCACCCTCGAAGAATTGGGTTTAAATGTACATAGTCTGTATAACAGTCGACTCATAGGCATAGTAGAAGGTAGAATACGGCAGGCTGGGCTCCATCTCCCATTACCACAGTCTGACAATATATATATCGTTACTATCCAACCAGTGTGTCTACCTTCAACCCTCTTATCTCCTTACCTAACCCCACACGACATAGCGAACCTCCCTTACTAGCCTAGAGAACCTTTCCTACTAGCTTGGAGAACTTCCCCTACTAGCCTAGCAAACTTTAATAGCTTATTGAAACTCCCCTACTATCCAGCAAACTTCCCCTACTAGCTAAGCGAACTTCCACTACTAGCCTAATGAACTTCCCCTACTAGCCTAGCGAACCTTTCCTACTAGCCTTTCGAAGTTCCCTTACTAGAGCAGCGAATTTCCCCGACTAACCTAGCAAACCCAGCTAACCTTCCCTACTAGCCTAGCAAACTTAACCTACTAGCCTAGCGAACCTTTCCTACTAGCCTAGTATACTTCCGCTACTAGAGCAGCGAAATTCCCCTACTACCCTAGCGAACCTCCCCTACTAACCTAGCGAACCTCTTCTACAAGCCTAGCAAACCTCTTCCTCAAGCCTTGCTAACCCTTCCTACTAGCCTAGTGAACCTTTCCTACTAGCCTAGCGAACTTCCCTTACTAGCCTAGGAAACCTCCCTTACTAGCCTAGCGAACTTCCCCTACTAGCCTAACGAAAATTTCCTACTATCCTAGCGAACTTTCCAACTATAGTAGCAATCTTCCCCTACTTACCTAGGGAACTTCCCTTACTAACCTAATGAACTTCCCCTACTAGCCTAGCAAACTTCCCCTAGTAGCCTAGCGAATCTCCCCTGCAAGCCTAGCAAACTTTCCCTACTAGCCTAGTGAACTTTCCCTACTAGCCTAGCGAACCTCCCCTATTAGTTTAGCGAACCTTACCTACTAGCCTAGCAAACTTCCCCTACTAGAACAACGAAATTCTCCATCTATGCTAGCGAACCTCCCCTACTAACCTAGGGAACCTCTTCTACAATCCTAGCAAACCTTTTCTACAAGCCTAGCTAACCTTTCCTATTAGTATGGCGAATCTTTCCTACTAGCCTAGCGAACTTTCCCTACTAGCCTAGCGAACCTCCCTTACTAGCCAAGCGAGCTTCGCCTACTAGCCTAGCAAAAATTTAATATTAGCCTAGCGATCTTCCCCTATTAGCATAGCGAACCTCCCCTACTAGCCTGTCATTGGTCACACTGGGATCATCCTCAGAGACTTTCCCAAAATGGAGTAATAAACAAACAGAACAAGTTTTAATTGTGGTAATATTTCCTCTGAGTAAAATTTACCAAGTAATTAAGACTTGAAGCAGCTTTGTGCTGATCGGAAGATCTTGTAATAAAAGTTTGTCCTGGATATATAAATCTCCACTTATACAAATACACTATATGAAGAAGACAACGTGCTGTCTATTGTACATTATTAATGAACACGCTGTACATTTATGGTATACAATACCTACAAGATGAAGAATTAGACACATGTACAACGTCTGGGTATCTTTACTGTAGAAGTTTCGGCATCCAGTGACTTCATCAATACATACTTTAGGACATAATTGGAAGACAGTAGAACTATATAAAAAAGATAAAGTAATCAGTCCATCAGCCTAGGAGTTGGTGAGGAGCACCGTAGTCGAGAAGAGTCTGAAGCACAGGTTAGGTTAGATTAGTTAAGGTTTGTCAGGAAACAGACACGTTTCGTCCACCAGTAACTTTATCAGTTCCTCACTTCTTAAGAACTGATAAAATCAATAGTGGATGACGTCTTCACACGTAACTTGCCAAAACCCGCGTATTGTGTCTTATTTACAAAGACTTTTCACTGTTTATTGAAGGTTCAGTTACTGCACTGCATCAATCAATTCGAGGGTGACGGTGGGGACAACCTCTTCGTCGACTCCTTGCGAGCTGCAGCAGTCTTTCGTTCTCTGCATCCTGACAGGTTCAACCTCCTGGTGAAAACTCCCGTCGTTTACAGCGACATAGGTGTTGAGGATGGCCAGAAGTTCCACATCGCCAACCAGACCTCAATCATCTGGTCAGTGCAAAGAAATAACAAAGTTATTGAAATCGGTGCTCAATTAATAATAGTGATAATTATATGAAGGGGAAGGAGACGGTGAGCACGTTTCTTTTGTACTTTTCCACATACTATTAGGTGAACAGGTGTAATAACCGACTGTTGTGGGTTAAATCCTGGTGAAGAGGACCAAAGGATCATACTGGAAAAGGCCACACTAAAAGGCTTTTTTTTTAATGATCTGATGTACAGCAACAAAATTTATGATGAGACTGTTGACTGTCTTTCATTCCCAACTGCATGATTGGCTTTGTGTGATTATCTTGGATTGGTTACCTACCGGGATTAATAATACTAATAAAATTTTTGGTCTTTTCTTCAACTTATTCTTTTTTTTTCTCAGTCTTGACGAGGCTGGAGACATTATGACGGTCAACATAAACAACATGCTTCGGGACTTCATAAACCTTGCACCAGCAGACGTCGCTGGCTGGTATGAAGCACTTTACGTCTTCTGGGACATTCTCAACCATCCTCAGAACGTTATATCTTACAAGCTGAAACCTGGTATGCCTATTACGACATTCGTCTTCGGAACGCTTATTAGTATAATAAAAAACACACATTGCAGACTCTTCATCCAAAAGAAGGATTTACCAAGATTTTTTTTTTACTTTTATTTAAATCATGGAACAAATACAAGGATGTATAAGAGTACAATAAAATTAAAAACTATACTGGATATTAACAATAACTTACATTACACAATCCCAGTACAGAAAATAAACACTATAGATAATGGCCAATTACAACCAGATACACAACCCACAACATATCATACACACCCCCCCTTTTACAATAATTATTATTGCCAGTGTCGCCACAGCTGACACTTCTCCCCCCCCCCTTAAATATTTACATTCAACGTTCTAAGAAACATACCATTAATTATCCTAATTTAGGGAAATACCCTAACCTCATCAAAAACTTAATGAGCATTTACCAATAGTTGGTGGTGCAGGAACATCAATAACACAAAAACATAAAATTACAGACTAAAACAGATATAAACATTACATGCCTATACACCGACACACCTTTATAAGTATAAGAATATACACCCACAATATATAATATCAATATTAATGTAACACCCATGAAATTCGAGCTCTGATAACAACATTGCATAAAGTGAGGTTCACGCTTTAAAAAGCAAGAAAATACACCACATGCTACATTATTGTTAAAATACTAGGATATGAATAAGATTATCCAAATGTTTCATCTTGATTTTAGTAAGATAACAACACCATATCAAACTCCTTACAACATCTAACACGCCACATACAAACATACCAAAACTTAACACACATTCCACGAGACTATACTTTCGCTGTGCCTTCTAGCACGTGCCTAACTAGTATTACATACAAACAACTAAACAATGAATATTAATTTAGGGTACTACTCCTTATTTAAACATGATTACATTATAGGTAATTACTTCAAAAAAAAGATACAGGAACACGTTACAAAAATTTCAAAACCTCAATGTTTCAAGGAACATAGTGAAAGGAAAACCCTCTCAAGTTAAAATTCACTTGAAGAACAGTACAAGCGGGACATCATTCGCTACAAAGAAAAATTCACGTTACATATTTTATATGGTATATATTTATAAATGTTATATATTTAAACTTTCATTTATACCTTCCCCAACAAAGGAACTAAACAAAATAGATCTTTCACACCATTACATCCAGTTCCACACCCATCCACCCATCACTTCACACCCGAGGAAGTCAGCACATTGAATACCCCTGACTCCCCTCCCCTTTTTACCAACTTACTCACCCTGGCTTTTAAAAACCCATTATAACGCCCTTAAATTCCCTATTGTTAGTTCTCTATAACCTTCGGAAAAAACCTCACCCCATCTTTTCCCATATATGTCTCAATTGCGACACAAAGTTTGATAAAACGTCGCCGCCAAAATCCTTCTCAGCACTTCCCCGCCCTCCTTCCCCCTCATACCCCACAAACCATATATGTAGTCCACGATTATGTATACTAAACCCCTTGTCACACCCTCATCCACCCCACTCATATCAAGACTCAACGCTCTCAATACCGACACACCTTGACCCCCCACCCTTGCCAGTACCTTACTCATCCATACCCTGATGCACTCCAAACCTTCACAAAAATAGACAACATGATACACAGTCTCTTCCCCACTGCATCTGCTACACCCCCTACCCTCGATGACCCTCCTATCTCGGAGCATCGCTCACATTGGCAATATATCATGTAGGAAACGATACATAACCTCACGGGACCTAGGTCGTATCCTTAATTTACTAAATCTTTGCCATATTACATCCCATGCATACATGGGGTAGATCCCTTCAACCGGCACCACTACAATTTACAAAAAGTTCCCATCTTTACTTTTCCCGGTTCTCTGGCTAACACTAAAGCATGTAACACTTTTTCACATTCCTTCATTTCCGCTTCCCATACCATTTCCGTACGGGATCATGTACCTTATCTAGCTCCCGCCCCCCTCCATCCACCTGCACGCATCACTTTCTCAAGTCTAACAAAGCCAACCCTCCCTTACATACCGGCAATGTCACTATCTCCCTTCGCAACCAGTTGCTCCCTGAACCCCACAAAAATTTGAACACCATTCTAAGAATACTCGTGATCGCCGTTCCTGTCAACGGCAGCACTGCCGATACATACCAGACTTTACTATATAGTAATACATTGATAACAATCGCGCATTGCCTAAGGGATAAATGGTGAGGTCACAGCATTCCCAAACATCGCTGCACCTGTTCCACCATCCTATTTGAATTATTGACCCTTGCAGCACTCAGGTCAGCCTCATATATGACACCACAGATTTTTAGACTCCCAGTCCGACGCTGCACGACATCACATCCCCATTCTCCCAGCCCCATTATCATTGACTTCTCCAGATTTACCTTCATCGCCAAACCCCTGTCTGAGGAGAATATCCCTCAAAGCCCCTCTTTCCACCCTGTCATAAGCCCCTTGCCAATCCAATGCCAACAACGCCCCTCTGCCCCCTTTCATGTCCTCCAGGAACCCCTTTATGATCCCATGGCCCTGAACCATTGACCTATCCGGCAACCCAAACTGAGACTCAAACACCACCCTCCCCACAACACATTTAAGCCTATTCCCAAGAATTTTCGCAAACAGCTTATAATCAGCACATAGCAACGAAATGGCTCGGTAATTCTGAAGGGTACTCTGCTTTTCACGAGCACCACCACCGCCGTTGCCTGCGATTTTCCCATCTTACCTCCGTCTTTCATGGCATTCATTAACCTTACTAGGAAACCCCTTAGCAGACCCCAATGTTGTACATAAAATTCGCTTGGTAAACCATCTATCCCGGGTGCCTTTCCCTTTCTCATGTCCATAAGGGCTTTCCATATTTCCTCCTCCTCAATGACCCCACCCAGTGCCTCCGGATCACTCCTCCCCAGTTTGCACAGCACATACTCACATATCTGCACAAGAACCTCGCCATCCACCCCACTACTTTTCCCGTACTCCTCAAACCATCTATCTGCATACGCACTCATCCCCATTGTTTCCTGTAATACCTGACCCTCTCGAAAACCCCCCACCAAAGAAATGACTTGCAATCCCGGTATTGTAGCTGTTAGCTGTCGTAACTTCTGTCCTCGCAGCACGCAAGCCGATGGCTTGTTGCCCCAGAGTAATTCGCCCAGCCCCGCTTGTACTCGTACCACTGCAAAACGCTCTTCTTGCAAATCCTTTATCCTGTCCTTCAACATTTGTATTTCCTCCATGGGGTACACCCACGCCACCGCCCCTCCCCTGCGTAACAATCCCGTAATCTAGATTCTAAATTATTTGACAAACCATACCGCAATTGATTAATGCATTTGCCCTCCCTCACATAAAATTGACATATTCTTACTTTAGCCACACTATCCCACCATCCAGCCACATCCTCCTCAGTCCTTCTCTCTGCACAGAGCTGTTCCCAAAATACTGCAAAACCTGCCACTCCCTCCCCATCCCCCAAAACAATCGTATTCAGTTTCCAATAGCTTCCCTGCCTGCGAGCCAAAGCATCCCACCCCACCTCCACTATTACCGCCCTATGATCGGAAGACACCATCTCAATAGTCTTAAAAGAGTCTACCAAAACCCTCTGAGATAAATATATCCTGTCCAAACGAGCTGCATATCTCCTCCTCGTACACTTGAGCAGTTAGCACTTTCACGAATATTCTATAAACACCATTCAGTGCCATTCCATACCAATCCTAGTCTCTGATGCTGTATGTCTCTCTTATAATTTTGGGCAATAACACATCGACTGATGTAGGCGTTAAAGCTCCACTAATGAAATCAATGCCCACAGTATTCATTCTCCGGCGCACACCTAGTGCCATATTGTTGTCTGAGTAGCTCGTCTGGGAAAGCAGTAGTGGGGTGCAAAGCACGACCGCACTCTACCTCATCCAGGCAGCGAATCTTTTTCCAAGATTATGCTTGACAAAGCCCTTGCACTACAGTTTAGTTTTAGTTTAGTACCTTTATTAAGCACACCACCTATCCTGTGGGTGGTTGTCAGAAGATTACAGAGGCACATAATGAGTTCAGAGACTGGACCTCAAAGTTCTCATACCTAAACAAGTTACAGTGGTAATGTTATTTATATGTTTATATCTGGTTGCAATAGTATTGAATTATTTATGCAGACATGTATATATATATCATTACGATTATAACCATATACACATTGATGCTGTAATCTACGTAAATTTTTGAGATGTTATCCACGTTTTGCACTGGGTAGATGATTATGTTTATGGTGAGGATGTGATATAGAAATACCTGATGAAGACGGTTTATGACTGTTGACAGGATGACCTGAAGAATAACAGGCATTGCTGACAAGACAGAGTGCAAAGCAGATCCATGTTCCACTCTGGGTAGATATGAATGAACTTACTAACGTTCTATCCACAGCGAAATATCTTAGTAATTAAATCTTACTTTGCACCAAATGTATTTGTGCTACACAGCGTTAGGTGCGTTGCCTGGCGAGCAACCCGTGGCTCGGTAGGCAACTCTTTCGCCTCAAACACTGAGTGTCCATGGTTCAATCTGCGACAGTGGTGGAAACTTTGAGTATGTTTCCTAACACCTGCTATCCCTATTCACCGAGCAGTAAGTAGGTACATGTGTGTTAGTCGACTGGTGAGGGGTCGCATCTTGGGGGACAACATTAAAGCAAGTCTTCTCATTTCATCATCAATTTGTATGTTAGTTGTCAATTGTTCCAGCCATATTATTGTGATTTTTCTTCTTCAACAGGTGACATAATTGTATTAGACAACATGAGGGTACTCCACGGTCGCAAAGAGTTCAATAGTACCTCCGGGAAGCGGCTCCTGGAAGGCTGTTACTGGGACTGGGATATGGTGCGATCAAAACGAAGGGTTCTGCAAGCTAACCTAGTTACTCCTTAAGGATATGGAAACAGTTTTCTATGTTATTTAGAAAATGGGAATATCATTGACAGTGGTAACTTGCATAAAACAATTTACGAGATTATATATAGTTCAAATCAAATCAAATCAAGTTTATTCTCTATAAAGATTCCAATGTAGAGTTTACATATTATAGGATATTGTGTGGTTTACATATTATATAAAACTAATTAAAGTTTTATTGCGTATTTCTATGTTTATAGTCAATAGAGACTAGCACCTTCCCGAATCTACTCAAGATGGCAAGGGTTACACCAATACATAAAGGTGGTGACCCTACAGACTTAAACAACTATAGGCCAATATCTAACTTACCATTGCTATCCAAAATCTTTGAGAAACTCGTGCACAGGAGACTGTATTCATTTATAACGGCTCAAAACATACTCAACCCCTGCCAGTTTGGATTCAGGAAAAATAAAAGCACTAATGATGCAATCATAAAAATGCTAGATCTGCTTTACACAGCATTGGAAAATAAGGAATATCCACTAGGAATTTTTATTGACCTAAGAAAAGCTTTTGACACAGTAGACCACGACATCCTACTCCACAAACTTGATCACTACGGTATAAGAGGCCATGCGCTTGCTTATTTCAAATCTTACATTACTAATAGGTATCAGTACGTCACCATTAAAGACACAGCATCAGCAACACGGCCACTTGATACTGGAGTACCGCAGGGAAGTGTCCTTGGTCCCCTGCTCTTCCTCATATACATCAATGACCTTCCAAACGTATCCCAACACCTGAAACCCATTCTCTTTGCTGATGACACGACTTACGTCATCTCTCACCCTAATCTTGCCACCCTCAACACCATTGTGAATGAGGAGCTGATTAAAATATCGACTTGGATGACAGCCAATAAACTTACGCTTAACACTGACAAAACCTACTATATTATGTTTGGTAGCAGAGCAGGAGATGCACAAATTAACATTAAGATTGACAACACTCTAATTACCAGAAATAATGGGGGAAAATTCCTAGGCTTATACCTTGACAACAACCTGAATTTCAGCACCCATATCCAGCATATAGCCAAAAAAGTATCCAAAACGGTTGGGATCCTCTCCAAGATACGATACTACGTGCCACAAAATGCCCTTCTCACACTATACCACTCATTTATCCATACCTCACCTATGCTATTTGTGCTTGGGGATCAACTGCAGCAACACACCTAAAGCCAATAATAACCCAACAAAAAGCTGCAGTAAGAATAATCACTAAATCCCATCCCTGGCAACACACCCCCCACACTCTTCATAGATCTAAACTTACTCCCAGTTCAGTACATCCACACTTACTACTGTGCAATCTACATCTACAGGGCCTTAAACTCTAATATCAACCTTGACCTAAAACGCTTTCTTGATAGTTGTGACAGAACCCACAGGCATAACACCAGACACAAACATCTCTACGACATTCCCCGTGTCCGACTAAACCTTTACAAAAATTCAATGTATGTCAAAGGCCCTAAAATCTGGAATACCCTACCTGAGAACTCTAGAACTGCAGACACATTCATCACCTTCAAAACTACCATTAGAAAACATCTTATCTCCCTGATACACCCCGTCAACTAACTACACGAATACCACCTGGTGGTTCACACTTCCATTCACTCACTCATTTGACCATAAACAGAAATATTAATCTCAGTCTTAAAATAATGAATCCTGTGATACTCCAATACTGAAACTATGTACTGTGCCAAAACAAAAGCATTCACATTGCTAAACTCACAAACTAGTATTTAGTCACTTAGCCATAATACCAACTTACCTCATAATTTGCAATATTTTACAATTAAGAATAAAACTAAGTATGCCCGAAATGCCTAGCCATGCTAAGCGTTCTAGTGGTACACTCTGTAATCACAATTTTACTACATGTAAACCAAACAATAACCAAATTTCTGTAAACTCAGCATTGTAATCCTTATAGAGAATAAACTTTGAATTGAATTGAATTGAATTGAGAGGGCCACTATCACAACTAGCATGACTGGGAATTTCGGGCAGTCCAAGATTAATTAAAAAAACTATAATGGTACAGATTAAGGAGCATATTGGCATTAAGGCTAAGTAACTGCATTACAGTTCGAAAATTTAGCAATGTGAATGGCTTTGTTTTGGTACAATAAATAGTTTCTACTGGCGCTCCTATATTGGAGCATCACAGGCAAACTTATGACTAGTTAAGATTCGTTAGGTAATAGTTTTATTGCGTATTTCTATGTTTATAGTCAATTGGGTGAGAGTAGGTGCGAATTGTGGGGAATCACAGATATCGAGGGGAGGTCTAGGGTGTTAGCACCAAACTATCATATAAATCCTATTTGATTCACACTAAATACATCTCTATTGTCCTCTTTGCTCTCGGGCCGAGTGGACCTCTGCGCAGACGCTCCTCAGTTGCCTCACAGGTACCGTTTTGAGCGGTTTTGTGCTCTGCGCCTCACCCTCTGGTGGCGAAAATCAACATTACCCCACAAGATGGAGGGAAGCTGGCGATGAGTTAACACTGTATGTGTGGAGCTTTTGCAGGGATCTTTGTTGGATCATAATGTCGACGTCCTCCTACTCCAAATCCTGCAAGACACAACGATGACATCTATGGCGTTTCAGTAAATGGTGCTTCCCGGGTTTTCGTCAAGTTTACGACTCCTACAGTGTATGAGGATGTTGTTCAACGTTATCAAGATCTACGTTGTCAGGTGAACCCAACTGTGGCTGTGTGTCTTCGGGATGTGTCCCACGCTTACACATGAGTCAAGATTCGAAACGTCCCTTTCGAAGCTGATGAGCATGCAATCCGTAAAACCTTCACCAAATTTGGGATGATTCACCAGACTTATGCAGGTGTATGGAGCCATGGCCCATTTGAAGGTAAACCTGACGGGTCGTTTTCAGTAAAAATGTCCATCAAAATGCCCATCCCGTCTTTTGTTCTCCTCGATGTCTACTGTACTCAGGTATATGTGTATTACCCGGGGCAAAGGAAGATGTGTCGGTTATGTGATGCGTATGGACACATTGCATATCAATGTGATCGTCGGCTTTCCTGTCAACAAGGTGAACAACGTGTGCTGTCAGACGCTCCTACACAACACCTGAGTCGATGGTAGGCGAGGGCATCCGTCTGACACCAACGTCTCAACAGCCTTCACTCGATATACCTGTCACTACACCTGATTTGCCGTGTGTAACATTGCCCTGTATGGAAACGAGCGTTGCTGACGACAGTGTTGCAGCGACGTCAACTGATGTTGTTCCATCTCGTGAGGTCGAGCTAGACCTCCCTGTATCATTTCCGGAATTATATGGTGCGGTGGAGGAGTGTCTGGCTCCACCATCCACCCCAGTGGCGTCCGATAATAGGATTGGTAACCCAGTGTCAACGATTGCTACTCCCGACAGACCCACGGTGGTAATTACTAGCGTGGACGTCCATGCACACATGACCGCACCTGCACGCACCATTGTCGACAAGAGCTCCCGTAAGCGGGCAGCAGGGAATTCAAATAGTAATGACGAACTGACACCTGGACAACCTGGGAAAAAGTTGTGGGCCGCAATTGCTGCTAATGGCTTTGAAGATAATGCCAGGGTCGCGAGTCTCCCACCTGGCGATGTTTGTGGCACAGACAGTGATGTCGCTCAGTGTCTCAATGTATTACGAGTGAATGTGAGGGATGAAAGCCAGCAGTATTCCAGTGTTTAACTATAAATGTCAATGGTTTACGGGCGACGCAAAGGAAAGATGATTTTGAGAAGTGTTTATGTCATTTTAAGCCTGATGTTGTGTTTCTGCAAGAGCACAATTATCGGGATGTGGGTGAATTGAGGATACGAGGTTATGTTGTGTACAGTGTGAATAGTCCGTGGTTAAAAGGTGGTGTGGAAGTGTTGATACGAGAGAACAGTCCTTTTCGGTTACATCATTGGGAAATTGGGTCTGACTGTCGCTTAGTGCACGTTGACGGGTGGTGGGGTACGATGAGCGTCGGATTCATTAACGTTTATGGACCTGTGGCGAGGGATGCGAGTACAAAAAATCAGTTTTTTCAGGAGATGCTTGTTTACCTGGAGTTTACCTGGAGAGAGTTCCGGGGGTCAACGCCCCCGCGGCTCGGTCTGTGGCCAGGCCTCCTGGTGGATCAGAGCCTGATCAACCAGGCTGTTACTGCTGGCTGCACGCAAACCAACGTACGAGCCACAGCCCGGCTGATCAGGAACCGACTTTAGGTGCTTGTCCAGTGCCACCTTGAAGACTTCCAGGGGTCTGTTGGTAATCCCCCTTATGTATGCTAGGAGGCAGTTGAACAGTCTCGGGCCCCTGACACTTATTGTATGGTCTCTTAACGTGCTAGTAACACCCCTGCTTTTCATTGGGGGGATGTTGCATCGTATGCCAAGTCTTTTGTTTTCGTAGTGAGTGATTTTCGTGTGCAAGTTCGGTACTAGTCTCTCTAGGATTTTCCAGGTGTATATAATCATGTATCTCTCCCACCTGCATTCCAGGGAATACAGGTTTAGGAACCTCAAGCGCTCCCAGTAATTGAGGTGTTTTATCTCCGTTATGCGCGCCATGAAGGTTCTCTGTAAATTTTCTAGGTCAGCAATTTCACCTGCCTTGAAAGGTACTGTTAGTGTGCAGCAATATTCCAGCCTAGATAGAACAAGTGACCTGAAGAGTGTCATCATGGGCTTGGCCTCCCTAGTTTTGAAGGTTCTCATTATCCATCTTGTCATTTTTCTAGCAGATGCGATTGATACGATGTTACGGTCCTTGAAGGTGAGATCCTCCGACATGATCACTCCCAGGTCTTTGACGTTGGTGTTTCGCTCTATTTTGTGGCCAGAATTTGTTTTGTATTCTGATGAAGATTTAATTTCCTCGTGTTTACCATATCTGAGTAACTGAAATTTCTCATTGTTGAACTTCATATTGTTTTCTGCAGCCCACTGAAAGATTTGGTTGATGTCCGCCTGGAGCCTTGCAGTGTCTGCAATGGAAGACATTGTCATGCAGATTCGGGTGTCATCTGCAAAGGAAGACACGGTGCTGTGGCTGACATCCTTGTCTATGTCACATATGAGGATGAGGAACAAGATGGGAGCGAGTACTGTGCCTTGTGGAACAGAGGTTTTCACCATAGCTGCCTCGGACTTTACTCTGTTGACTACTACTCTCTGTGTTCTGTTAGTGAGGAAATAATAGATCCATCGACCGACTTTTCCTGTTATTCCTTTAGCACGCATTTTGTGCGCTATTACGCCATAGTCACACTTGTCGAAGGCTTTTGCAAAGTCTGTATATATTACATCTGCATTCTTTTTGTCTTCTAGTGCATCTAGGACCTTGTCGTAGTGATCCAATAGTTGAGACAGACAGGAGCGACCTGTTCTAAACCCATGTTGCCCTGGGTTGTGTAACTGATGGGTTTCTAGATGGGTGGTGATCTTGCTTCTTAGGACCCTTTCAAAGATTTTTATGATATGGGATGTTAGTGCTATCAGTCTGTAGTTCTTTGTTGTTGCTTTACTGCCCCCTTTGTGGAGTGGGGCTATGCCTGTTGTTTTTAATAACTGTGGGACGACCCCCGTGTCCATGCTCCCTCTCCATAGGATGGGAAAGGCTCGTGATAGGGGCTTCTTGCAGTTCTTGATGAACACGGAGTTCTATGAGTCTGGCCCTGGGGCAGAGTGCATAGGCATGTCATTTATCGCCTGTTCGAAGTCATTTGGCGCCAGGATAACATCAGATAGGCTTGTGTTAACCAAATTCTGTGGCTCTTTCATAAAAAATTCATTCTGATCTTCGACTCTCAGTCTGGATGCTTGTGTATCACTTCCAGTCGCTACCCACAGTAACCGTCGTGGTAGGTGACTGGAATTGCGTTACAGGTTTTATTCTCAACTTTTTGGTGATATTTTGCAAGGGGTGGCATTGCGCGATGTGGGAGGTGATGTAGTTGGTAGGGTGGATTTTACTTTTGTCCGACAGGGTTATGCGGCTCGACTTGTTAGGATCTATGTAGCACATGCTATTGACATACAGTGTGTCCAGTTATGAACATTTTACTGATCATCGTGCGGTATTGGTATATCTCACTTGGGCTGGTTTGCCACAAGTCGTTCCTCGGTTTTGGAAATTAAATGTTAGTCTTTTGAAAGGGGATGAAATTCATGATTTATTTCGTCGGATATGGTCTCAATTATGGAATAATTGGATGGGTGTCGTAGATATTCTAGAGTGGTGGGATGTAAGGGGTAAACGCTGTATTAAATCCTTTTTTTGGGCGATGAATAAAGAGGTGATGCAATTACGGTATGGAAGGTTAAATTACTTAAGGCATCAATTACGTGCGTGTTATGAGCCACGTGCAGCATATCTGGTAACCACCATCACCGCCCTGAAAGCGGAAATATCGGATTCACAAAATCAGTTATTTCAGGGGGTGCAAATTGTGGCGGGAATTGATGAAGTCCTTTGGGGAGACCGACCATCTGCGTATGTTCTACGTGAATGAAGTCAGCATCATCGGTTTCACGGTGCAGGACGGGGTTGAGTCCTTCCCGTCGGGTAGGACGATAATGGATACCGATCGTATGAGTCTTTATGCTGACATAGTTTACCGTGATACATTTAGTGGTAGTCCAGATTGTACTGTTGCCATAGATGTCGTCCAATCGTGGGTGACTCGTAAATTAATAGAGGATGAACAACAATATGCTATGGGGCCTGTTAGTGCTGACGAAATACATACAGCTTTGCAGGACATGAAAAAAGGAAAATCGCCGGGGTCAGACGGGTTGCCATGTGGATTTTATTTAAAATTCTGGGGCGAGTTACGTGAGTTTCTTGTTAGGTTATTAAATAGTATGAAAAATCGGGGTTGTTTAAGTAGGTCTCAGCGAGAAGGTATTGTGGTCCTTGTTCCCCCCAAAAAAACGAATGTACTGATATACATGATTACAGGGCGATTACCCTGTTAAACACTGACTATAAATTATATGCAAAAATTTTGTGCAATCGCCTTAAACCCATCTTAGAGAAGGTTTTACATCCAGGTCAAGCTGGTATCCCGGGACGATCGCTGTATTTAGGCCAAAAGGTACTTGGTGATTTTGTTCACGACCACCAAAGTGAAATGGGTAGGGGAGGAGGGATTTTGGCGTTAGACTGGAAGGCTGCATTTGTTAACGTTGATCATCTTGTGTTGAAAATGATAATGGAGCAGCTGGGTTTCGCACAAACGATTGTTAAATGGGTTCTGTCTTTGTATACTGACGCGAGTTTGCACGTCCAGATAAACGGGACGTTAGGTACGTCTGTATATTTGCATCATGGGATTTGCCAGGGGTGCCCGTTATCACAAATTTTATTTGCTATTTATCAAGCGCCATTATATAGGGCACTGGCAGCCGGGTGTGAGAAGAATCCATGTAATGGGCAGTGCGGTAGGCCTATCCTTATTGTTGGCTATGTTGATGATACAATGCTCATACTTACAGATGCCGGTAGTTTGTCTGCCGTAGATCGTATTGTGACCACTTTTAACAGGGCAACGGGTATGATATGTAATAAGGATAAGTCTGGACTCTTACTTTTAGGGCCGTGGCAACGAGGTCCATTCTCCATGGAGAGTCCATGGGTTGCGTGTGAATCTTTGAAAATATGCGGGATAATTCATGCGGCTAGTAAAACTGAAGGACGTACGCTCAATTCCAAGATGATGGTTGATAACGATATCTGGCGTGTAGGTATGCTGAGGTTACATGGGTTAACTCTCAATCAGCGGGTGATAGTTACTAATTCCATCCTATATACTAAAGTGTGGCATGTAGTGCGTGTATCCTTGTTGTGTCCAAGAGATGAGACACGTTTATTGGTGTGTGCTTTTCGGTTTATCTGGGAAAGTTGTTGTTGCTGGTTACGACGCAGTGTCCTTAGCTTAAGTGTTCGCAAGGGGGGTTTGGGATTATTAGATTTTCGTGCATCAATGCTTGCTCTTTTTGTCAAGCACACATATGTGCAATACCCGCGAGTGGCAGGTAATCCAGTTCGTGAGACGCATCAATACCTGTGCGAGTGTGTTAAGGGGCGTGATCGCCATATATGCGTGGATATGTTGTGCGTGCTTACAGTGGTTTCAAATCCGCGGGCTTGTAAACTGCGTATTTTAGTTCGGGCGAATATGGAAGCTGACGTGGCACCGGTCTGTAGTCAGTTTCCGTTGTACGCTTGGGCTTGGGCTGATATTAGGAGCCGTCTGGTGGATCTTCCGTTGCGACCCGTAGTTCGTGAAACGGTATATAAATCCTTTTATAACATCTTGCTGTCTGGGTCTGTTTTGTGTGCACGACAGTTACGCGATATTCCATCCTGTAGCGATTGTGGGATTGAAGAAACTGTTTTTCATGCAATTTATTTTTGCGAGCAGTTAGAAGCCGTGTGCTGTTGGCTCGGTAGATTTATTAGGTGGGTGGGTGGGGGGGTTGTCTCCTTTACATGTCCTTTGAGGGTTGTTTAGACTGTGGGGGGGGGGGGTCCCGGATGATGTCGCAAGGGCACTGGAGGTGTTAGTATCAAATTTTATTCATACATCTTGGGTGCTCCGGACAGCGGGAACGATTGCGAGGGTACACGGTATTATAGCGGTTATGTATCGAACAAAGTGTAGGAATCAGTTGTTGTATGGGAATCGTTGGGAGCGTAGTTTTCCTTATACATATCGTAGTTTCCGTGTTGCGGATTTATGGCATTTGTACGGCATGAAAACGTAAAAGGACTGGTCTCTCGTACGTGTTTTGCATGTGTGGTTTGTTGTGAGCGTAATAAGTAAGATTGTGTTTGGGTATGAGAAAGTGTAACATAGGTAAAATAGAATATTACGTAGATTGGGTTTATTACCATTGGATTCATAGTATTGTTTTCATGTGCCAGACCGTGACGTTTAAATCTTCATCGAAAAAATGTACTTTCGCTATATAATATTGTATCCATTACGTTTTAAGGTCACAGTACATTTGGAATTGATTAATGAACCCCATATATATATGATGTATAAATAACAAATTCAGCTATTATTATTGGTCGTAACACGTCTTAACGAGCTCAATAATTACATCATTATCTAATGTTTAATTAATGAGGTATTGATTTGTTTAGTCACTTGACAGTAGACATAGTTTCGCTTGTTTGGAGTTTGATGGGTATTTTAGTTTTGTATTTCATTATTCTCAAGTCCGCTTAGTTGGAAACTGCTTTTCCTCTTTCATGTTTGAAGATCAGTGTATACGTATACTGTCGTTATTGCAGGTGATTTTAGTTTTATTTTTGATCGGTTGTTAAGTACTAGTTTTTGTTCATATTGTCAAAGTTGGATAAGGTTTCCCCTACCTATCTATGTATTATATATAGATATTAGTTGCCGTGTCATTTTATGTTTTATTTATTATTTCATGTACTGTTTAAATAAAATATATATATAAAAAATACATCTCTATGATAATCTCATATAGATTAGTAAGGATATATTAGTATAGTTGGCTTTTATTTACGTTTCAGTAATTTTTATATTTATATAATGTGAGTGAGAAATTATGTGGGTGAGATCGATACCATGCCAAACCCTTCTAGGGTAGGGTAGGTGCCTGAGCCGAGCTTGTAGCTTACAAGACTGTCATTCCCATTAGCCCCCTTGGGGCGGGGATGGCAGACCAGAGAGGCCTAGCTTGTGGCTAGGCCTGGGAACAATTGGTCCCCAAGATGAGCAGGTATTTGTGCCTCCTCCCATGGGAGACTTAGGTCTCAGACACTCCCTAAAGAGGGAGCCAAGGCCGGGCCACCACTTGGAAAAGGCCTGGGCCGGGAGAATACCGGCGAATCTTTAATAATAATATGTGGGTGAATTTCACATGTGCAATCCTGAATTAACATTTCACACACATCTAAAACAGATTACACTTACTGCTTTAGTTAAACCTTGGAGACAGGCGAGACTAGCAACAGTGGGTCACTGCACTCTTCCTCCGATGCTCACCTTCTCACCTCCCCAAACTCATTTTAAAATTGTTTTTTATAATAAAAAGCGCAACTATACAGTATTCCTACTCACCAAAGCAGAATATGTTTAATCTCTGCTTGTTGAAGATTTTGATTGAGTCTATTTTTGCAGTTAATATTTTAAAATCTGGCTGGTAGGATGTCAAATTATTATTATTATAATCAAAAAGAAGCGCTAAGCCACAAGGGCTATACAGCGGTAGGATGTCAAAGTTTGTCTAAGACGCTCAGTGAGATGACTGTTAACGAGGATAACACTATGTTTTGACTTGATAAATTTCATTACAGGGAAGAGAGATTCACAGCAGTAAGTTGTCCACAAAAAGAGTAGTCGGAAGCCATTTTTCTGAAGACTGGGATACTTTACTTCCGGGATTTGTTTCCGAAAGTCAGTTAGGGATGAGCTTTTATGTACTAGCTTCAAACCCATATCTTCCTGCAGCTCAATAAGCTTTGTTTCTATTTAAGCAACATCTGAGGCAAAAGGTGCAACAACAGGACATCAACCATCAAAGGAATCAAAATCAATATAAACTATTTCAGAGTTTCCGTTGTATTGTTTACATTTACTGCCTTTAAATTCAACATCAGGAAAAGCAGTTGTTCATAAAGGTGGGAAAGTGGTCACATTTCTTTATAGTCAGATCTCTTTGAAAAAACTATTTTATTCTGAAAACTTAAAACTGATTGGGTAAGTTCTGTAATAACTTTGTTGCTTCCTTGTAGGAACGATCCTGTACCCATTCGTGATCTTCTAGTTATGGGTATTTATTTTTGTAATAAAGTTGGTAGAATTACCGACAATATGTAAAGTAAAAGGACACAAGTGCAACTAATGTGACATTTATTGTGGCAACGTTTCGCTCTCCAGGAGCTTTATCAAGCCATTACCGTAATGGCTTGATAAAGCTCCTGGAGAGCGAAACGTTGCCACAATAAATGTCACATTAGTTGCACTTGTGTCCTTTTACTTTACGTATTTATTTTTCTTTTCTTTTACGAAAGGAATGATTGGTTCAATAAGAGCAACAAACTTAATCAAAAGATTGGTAGTTGATATCCATCTTACAATACAATGACTTTTCTTCAAGCTCCAGCTCCTCAATACAATTTCTAAATTTACGGTGTGTTTTTTTTTACTTGTCCATGTGAAATTCACAATGTCTTTGATATTACGGAACTTAAAGTGTTTACTTACTAAATACTTTGGGTGGATGATATAGTGGATAAAGGCAAAGTCTGGATAGTTGATATCATGTCAATTGTCAAACTAGGCCAATATGTTAACCTACCATAGCTGAACATTTAATAAAGCTTTGTTAAGTGCATTTTTGATGCCAATACCTTTTGTGGTTTCCTTTAAGCTTATCAGGTCTAAGAATTCTTTTTACTTTCCCATCGTTCATGACATAGCTAAGAAATATAGGTAGCTGAGGGATATCTTAAATGTCCGTAGAGTTATCCAATGCTAAGCTGAAAACAACGAAGCTTTTCAGGTCACTCTGCAGTGAACATACGATTGCAGAACTAATTTCAGAAATGCGTCTCTCTGTAGTGCGGCAGGAGATAGGAATTTGGTCTATAGCCTGTTTAAGTTTTGAGTTCTCTGGAGCGAGAATTGCAGTAACATCACTAATATTTTATTTACAAATTCTCCATGCCTAAATCACCTTGCTTACTGAGGGAAAATATGCTGTTTCGGTGAGTGACTAAATTAGATTTCAAAAGTTTTATCATATAGTCTCACATTTCTGATTCTGGAAAAAATGAAGATGCAATTTTCGTATGGTTACATTCATGGTGATGCTTTAAATAACTGGCTTTAAAATGTCTGATGGTTGTCTGTTAGATAAAGGAAAGAACCTTTCCATAGTTAAACATTCTCTTTTCTTGTTCCAGTTACCATTTTATGCTCTTCTGTTGCTCGTCATTTTAAACAAGGGTTTTAAAACTTGAACTAATATTAGTCTTAAGTATTTATTAATAAGAAAATTAGTTACCTGCACTGCACTAGTTATGTTCCTCTACCACTGAAACTAACTTATGTGTATTGTATAAGAGTGACACTGCAGAGTCCAGTAGCATCATCAGTATTTGTTTAAAACATGTTTTGATTATGTTCAGCGAGTTAAAAAAGCAGTTTGAAAACAAAAAATGGTTAAAACTGACCATTATTTTAAAACGTGTGGACCGGTAAACCAGCGGAAGGCGTCGGTCATATGACCAAAAGCTCCACCGACGGGTCATCTGACGAAGACCCGCATGTGGAAACACTTGTCCTGTTTCCTGACTAACATTACCTAACCTAACATAAGCAGTATGGACATATAATGCATATGGATGTTTGAAAAGATAATGTGAATTACCCATGTATATATATATATAATATATATATATATATATATAATATATACATGTATATATATATGTATATACATATATATATGCATGTGTATATTTCGCCTGCTCTCGCGAATTCCTTGCATATATATATATATATATAAAATATAAAATATATATATATATATATATATATACATTTATTACAACCCAGGAGTCCCAAAGGCCTGTTATCCTGGGTGTAAAGGGAGCAAAATAAACACAGCAGAAAACTTTTGACTTATATTATCCTTCACCAATTTAGAGCAGAAGCATGTACACTATGTACAGCAATAGGTATTAGTGCACTCCACGGTAAGCAAGGCAGAATAGAAGCCACTAGAGGGTAGGCCGTGCTTCAACCAGCTCTAGAATGGGAATGACATGGGTAGACAGGAGAGTGGTACCCAAATAACCTCTGCGATTGCCAAAACCATCTTCTCATTGGCTGGAACCTGGGTACTGGTTGAACGACGGGGCCCCATTGTCAACCCTCAGTCCCCTGGTTCGCTGGTTGGGGGAGATCCCTATAAATGAGGGTGTGTACATGCGCCGAATAAAGGTTACGTACTCTTTGCATGTCATATATATATATATATATATATATATATATATATATATATATATATATATATATATATATATATATATATATATATATATATCTGTGCCATATTATGTAATAAAATATTCCTATTGGTAAAAAAAAAATAGTTTAAAAGATGGGGTGGTAGGGGAAGTGGAATATTCAAATGGCTTCAGGAAGAAATCCAAATATTCTTCCTTGAAGCCTTTTTATCCACTTCTCCGAGCTATGGGTCCCACAATTTACACCAGAGGTGGACCCCATTTATATATATATATATATTTATATATTATATATATATATATATATATATATATATATATATATATATAATATATATATATATATATATATATATATATATATATATAATATATATATATATATATATATATATATAATGCAATAAGATCACAGTAAACAGGTGATTTCAGAATATGCAAAACAACCACTCTGAAAGAATAGAGAAATTCCAAGCGCTTTCGTGACTACTCACATTATCAAGGAACTATGAAAGTAAAGCATCCAAGGAAGCTATATAAGGGGTCTGGTCGGCACCTCACTATCAGATCCCACAACGGTTTAAACACGTGACGCGCGGCGAGCCAACTTGGAAAGGTCCTTGGCACAACTCACCCCACAAACTATTCTACCCAAGAAATAAGAAAATTTTAAAGATTATTTGTCCAGTGTATTATTAAATTCTTCCCAAATTCTATTAATTATAAATGGATCTAATTTATATAAACCAAAGGAAATATTCATATTATTGTCAAAACTGCTTTTTATGAAACAAGATTCAATTATATTCCTGTCGACCATGGACTTGCTTGATACTACTTTCTCAACTTTTTGAAAATCAATTGGATGGTTAAAATCTCTTACATGAATAAATAGAGCATTGGAATCTTGTCCAGTTCTAATGCTATATTTATGTTGTTTTAATCTTAGTTCGAGATTTTTACCAGTTTGACCGTAATAAACTTTATCGCAAATTTTACAAGGAATCTTATAGACACATCCATCAGCATTTTGGGGGGAATTCTTTATCAAAAGTTTTTTTACTGTATCGAGATTTTTTAATACAACTTTAATATTAAAAGTCTTAAGAAGAGAAGGCATATCAACCAAGTTTTCATGGTAAGGGAGAACCAACATATTTTTATTTGAATAAGGCTGGTTGTCCCTTTTTGGATTGTAAAAAGTATTTCTGGCAACTTTAAAAGATTTATCAATTACATTTCTTGGGTATTTTAAATCATTACCTATTTCATAAATTTTGGATATTTCCTCATCTATGAACTCAGGACTACAAATTCGTAAAGCTCTCAGAAACATTGATGAGAAAACAGACAGTTTGACTCTATCTTGATGCGAGGAATAATAGTGGACATAGGAACAGTTATTAGTAGGTTTTCTGTAAATTTTAAATTTGAAATCATTATTACCCTTAATAATTAAAACATCTAGAAAAGGCAATGAGTTATTTTCTTCAAACTCAACAGAAAAGTTTATTGAATGGGCTAAGCTATTTAATTTTCCAAGGAAATGGTGTATATCTACATTTTTGGGCATAAGACACAAAATATCATCAACATATCATCAACATAAGAACATATCTGTTCTTAGTAACCTATACATGGAATTTTTTGAAACAAGGTTACTTAACACAATCCTCCCTAATAGAGCTAAATGGTTCAGATATGTTGATGATATTTTGTGTCTTATGCCCAAAAATGTAGATATACACCATTTCCTTGGAAAATTAAATAGCTTAGCCCATTCAATAAACTTTTCTGTTGAGTTTGAAGAAAATAACTCATTGCCTTTTCTAGATGTTTTAATTATTAAGGGTAATAATGATTTCAAATTTAAAATTTACAGAAAACCTACTAATAACTGTTCCTATGTCCACTATTATTCCTCGCATCAAGATAGAGTCAAACTGTCTGTTTTCTCATCAATGTTTCTGAGAGCTTTACGAATTTGTAGTCCTGAGTTCATAGATGAGGAAATATCCAAAATATATGAAATAGGTAATGGTTTAAAATACCCAAGAAATGTAATTGATAAATCTTTTAAAGTTGCCAGAAATACTTTTTACAATCCAAAAAGGGACAACCAGCCTTATTCAAATAAAAATATGTTGGTTCTCCCTTACCATGAAAACTTGGTTGATATGCCTTCTCTTCTTAAGACTTTTAATATTAAAGTTGTATTCAAAAATCTCGATACAGTAAAAAAACTTTTGATAAAGAATTCCCCCCAAAATGCTGATGGATGTGTCTATAAGATTCCTTGTAAAATTTGCGATAAAGTTTATTACGGTCAAACTGGTAAAAATCTCGAACTAAGATTAAAACAACATAAATATAGCATTAGAACTGGACAAGATTCCAATGCTCTATTTATTCATGTAAGAGATTTTAACCATCCAATTGATTTTCAAAAAGTTGAGAAGTAGTATCAAGCAAGTCCATGGTCGACAGGAATATAATTGAATCTTGTTTCATAAAAAGCAGTTTTGACAATAATATGAATATTTCCTTTGGTTTATATAAATTAGATCCATTTATAATTAATAGAATTTGGGAAGAATTTAATAATACACTGGACAAATAATCTTTAAAATTTCTTATTTCTTGGGTAGAATAGTTTGTGGGGTGAGTTGTGCCAAGGACCTTTCCAAGTTGGCTCGCCGCGCGTCACGTGTTTAAACCGTTGTGGGATCTGATAGTGAGGTGCCGACCAGACCCCTTATATAGCTTCCTTGGATGCTTTACTTTCATAGTTCCTTGATAATGTGAGTAGTCACGAAAGCGCTTGGAATTTCTCTATTCTTTCAGAGTGGTTGTTTTGCATATATATATATATATATATATATATATATATATATATATATATATATATATATATATATATATATATATATATTATATATATATATATATATTATATAAATATATATATATATATTAGGTGAGCGACTGCTGCAGCTGCAGCCGCAGCAAGCAGCAACAAGGCTGCTCCTATATCTTGCCGTCCCCTGGGCCTATCCGAACTCCAGTGATGGCCAAATTTGCAAGTACTGCTGCAACAACATGCAAGTAAACTATAGTGACATAAAAACTGACGGTGGCGACAACGAAATGGACTAAATATGAAAGCATTCGCTGCCTGACCACGGTCGAGTGCGGTTGTGCTCTGCACCCCTCTGCTGGTTGTAGGCGAGCTCCCTTGTCAGTTACCGGGCTGCAGGGGTGTGAAGTGGTGCTGTCCCCCCCTCGGCTGACAATAGGTGCACTGTGATCGTAAGATGGCGGTTAGTCTAGACAAAGGGAAAAATACTGAGGGGGAGCACTTAAAGGAACGATAACGCCCAGTTCTGGGCAAGTCTTATTGCCAAAGATCAACGGGGGTTTTTGGAGTACAAGATAGTGAATTGTATGGTGTACATTGAACGGGGGACACAATTTTCGTAAACTGCTATCGAAAGGGGTTTATGAATCGTTAGTCACCGGGTTTTTCAGGACGTGAGTCTTAACGTCACCCCACTGTCACTGTAAAAAATGATAGATTTTTTCAGGGTATTATACTGGATCAAGTTACGAACTTTCCCTTTTGAGGGGGCGAGGCGGAAAAAGGGGAAAGTTTTTGAGAAGTATGGGAGGGTGCATTATCCAACATGGTACGTGGGGGGCAGGAGCCTATGGGGTTTTCCGAGGGTTCTTTAAACCCCAAAAATGATTTTGAGGCACCCAATCCCTCCATTTCCCTAAAGTTTCAGGACGCGGGAAGGGTAATGTACCCGGGACAACGACGTACGTGCCGCCTATGGGTAAAAGATCACATAGCGGCGACCTGGACAAGCAAAGACAGGCCTGGCCCTGTGGGGGACGTCGCAGCCCCTGCTTCAAAGGGGCGGGTGAGGAAAAAACATCGGATGGAGGGCGGGTGTTTTTGGGCGAGATAGTGGATCGGGCACACAGGACTGGTGGTGATTGGAGTCCCGCCCCCAACTGCTGATCGGTTCTTTCATTCTTTAAAAGATTTGCGGTACTTTCCGGGCCCGGGGTTTCTCAATGGTGCCCCGGGGGTGGCCCCGGGGGGGGGGTGTCGATGTCTTCTTCATTCTTCTATCTTCTCTCGGGCCCCTCCGGTTGGGGGGTAACTTCTTTTCTTCCTTGCACTGACTCCCCAAGTGGGGAGTGCTTCTTTTTTTTTCTCGTCGGAGGCTCGCAAGGTCAAGGGTCTTAGGCACTTTAGCCCCGTAAAATGTTGGTAGTGTGGCATGTTCAGGTGATTCAGACTTTTCCCTAAAAGGGTACAGGTCCTTGGTTTTTTTTTTTTTTTTTTTTTTTTTTTTTTTTTTTTTTTTTTTGTTTAAAGGGGGGGGGAGAGGAGGTAGGGATGAAAAAAGGGAAGAGTAGGAGAGGTGATAATGGAGGTAGTGGCGACCGTAGTTGTATGTGGCGGCGTCATCAGGTGGTGGGTGGGCACCCGGGGATGGGGATGAGAGTTCCCAGGCTTGGGGTGGCGAGGTACCCCAACCGGGCTGCGGTGTCTTCTCGGTTCGGGTCCCCAGGCCCTTTGGGGGAATGCCTTCGTCGGAGTGGCACCGCCCCTGGAAGTCAAGGGTAGTGCACTGTGGACCTGGGCCCTCTGGTTAAATGGCGCAGCGCTCCTCTCGCACCGGTCAATGAGTCTTCTGGCAGTGGGTACCCAAATCGCAGGGGTGGACCCCAACCTGCAACTTCCTGCTACCCCCGCATGCCGGCGGGGCTCCCCAGGGTCCCCCTGTCATACCAGATCCGGCCCGCGATGTGCCTGGCCCTGGTAGGGGCGCCGGGCTGCATCAGCTGCCCAAACCCACCTGCCTTCGCCTATAGCAATGGGGGTCCGGGTTGGGCCTCAAGGGTTGCCGATTTCCCCGCTCATCCCCCGCATCTTTCCCCAGCGAGGTCATGGGGTCGGTATCCAGTTGATTGTTGTTCTGTCCCTCCTTAAGTGTCTGCAGGCCTTTCCCCTGAGGCAGAAATTAGCCGGGTTGTCCCTGGGCCCCCCTGTGCAAAACGGCTGGATCGCCGCTTGGAGTCCCATGAATGATGGGGGTCCCGATGACCAGGAAATGCGTGTTGCAGGGCCCCTGGATGGCGGGATTCTGCCTGGAGAATTGTGCAGTGACTTGGGCGCCATCCGCCTCAGAGTGGCAGGGTGCACCCCGGGCACCTGTGGGGCCCAGCCCTGGATCCCGGGAGCCATGGGTGTAATTAGGCGCACCCATGCTCCGCTGCTGCAACTCACGCACCCCATTCCCTGCAGCACGTGTTGTGGCAGGACGCTTGCTAACTGGGAGGTCTTGGATGGGGACCCAAAACTGCTTTGGTCCCCAGGGGGGGGAGTACAGGTACCCCCCCACAGGCCGGCACAGCCCTTGTCGACTATAGCCCCATGGGGGGGGTTTTTGCTTGCTACATCAGCCGCTGAAAAAACCCCCACACCCGGCCAGGAGACTCCCTGGGTCTCCCTGTTGCTTTCAAGGAGGTTTGCACATCCCTCTCCACGGGGATTGTCGTATTGGGGCCCCCCTCCTGGCTGCCACAAGGGCGATTTGTCCGTGCGGCGCAATTGAGCCTATTTTTCAGGGGCCAGTGTTTCGCCCCTCGGCCCCCCAACATGCCCCCGAGCTGCAGTATTTTGGAGATGTTGAGTTTTCGAAGGGGGTTGGGGGGCATGGAAAAGGGGTAAGTGCCCCTAGTCGATGAAGAGGCCCGCCGCACATAGAATAATCGGAGAATGTCAGGCTGGCCCCTGACCAGGGCTGGGAGGGCCCCAGGCGGTGCCCGTTGCATGGCCCCGCCTCTGACGTACTCCCTGTTTCCCGAAAGGGGGCCCGATTGTCGAGTCACCCCGGGTCGGGTGCTACTGACCCAGTCGAGATTGACCCCTGACACTGCAGTCTCCCCCCCGGGCCCTTGGGCAGCAGGATCATGGCCTTGGATTTTTGCGAGCCCCCTGAGGCCGAGACACGGCAGGCGGTGGAGGGGAGGTTAAGGTCACGTTGGGCTCTATGCATCAAACCAATCTTCGGTGTGATGAGGGCAAGATCATCAGCGTAGTGAGCAGCTGGGTGCCAAAAGAGAAGGGCAGCTGCACCAGCTCAGCATCAGGACATTGAGAGAGGGGGGGCTGGGACCCCTCCCTGGGGGGTGCCTTTTTAAAGGGGGCCCCTAGGTGGCACTTGCCCCTGAAAAACGCACTCGTGCACACCTCCCCCTCAGGTATGAAGAGTCAGGCAAGGACCCTTCCCTTCACGCCCCTGCCTGTGGAGGTAAAGGATGGGGTGCGCGGGCAAGCTCAAAGGCTTTCTCGAGACCCCGGGAAGAAAAAATTTTTGGGTTTTTGTTTGCCCCAATCCCTGCAAGGAGGGTGGTGGCCTCTGCTGTCCCACCCTCGTGTGAACCCCGTAATGTGACGGTTTTCCCGGGGCCAAGCTTCCCCGTAGTCGCCAAGGATCATCCTCTCAGCCGTTTGGGACAAAGCTGGTGAGAGAGATGGGCCTATTTTCCCCGGGGTCCCGGGGTTTGGGGATGACAGGATGATGGCCTCCTTCCACGCAGTGGGGAGTTGTCCAGCCCTCCAGGAGCATTGATGACCTCCAAGAGTGCATCATTCCAAGGGGCCCCCTTGCGATCATATGTAGGTGATGCATCCTGGCCGGGGTGGTGTCGTGTGTGTCCTGGGGGCTCCTTCAGCTCCCGGTCGCTGAAGTCTACAGGGTGTCTCTGTTCGCAGCATGAGCCGTAGCCTGATCCTGTCTGGGGGAGGACAGCCTGGAGTTCTGCACATTTTGGCAGGGTGTTTTTCTGCCCTGGAAGTGAAGGGGTCGCCAGCCCCCTCTGCTTCACCACCCCGGGTCATGGTGAGCACGCGCGTTCCTCTGCTTTTTTTCCGGTAGCTATACCTATTTTCGCCCAGATTCAGACAGGGTAGTGGCAGGCCGAAGGGGCACACCATTCAAACCCCTTTTGCCAGGGGGACTCTGTGGGGATGGGGCGACGGCCGCACACCTCCTCAGCAGCCAAAGGGTGCAGCATGGGTTCGTCTGTGGAGCCTGGGGCCAGTTGACAGGGTGGTTTTGCTCCTTGACTGTCTCGTCGTAAACCACCCGTCCCCGCTTGATGGTACTCCACCTTTTGGGAAGTGGGATGGCCCCCCTCGCCGCATGGGGGACGCAGCTTGGAGGTTTGGGGACCGCATCGGATTGTCAGGAGGGAGGTGTTCCCCCATTGCTGTATGACATCCCGGAACACTGCCAGTCCCCCTTCTTGAAATTCCAAAAGTGGAGGCGGTGTGTAGGGGGTGCTGGGGACGCCACGTGGTGACGATGCGAAGTGGCGCTGGGGAGAAGTGGGTGGGGTTCCCCCCTCACTCCAGGTGCGTCTCCCAGAGAGGAGAGGAACCAGTCGGTTGCCGCCGTGGTGGTCGGCTCCCCATTGTTTTGGAGGACGACGTCAGAACACATCGAGCACAGCCGCCCAAATGCCTGCCCGTCTCATTGGTATGGGGGAAAAAGTGGAGAACCATGATGGGCGTTGATGTCCCCCCCCACGAGCACCCCCGAGGCGGATTGGCGAGCTGCAACCCCGAAGGGCGGAGTAAACCGGTGCTCCGGACACATTTTAAATACGTGGTCCAGATGGCAGTTGCACGTGAAGCTTGCACCTCCACCCCTTTAGAAATTTAAGGGGCAGTGCGATTTTGAGTGGGGGGTGCAATTCCGCACATAGATTGCGGTCCCCTGGCGGGGGGGCCCCCCACGCCTGCAGGTATGCAGAGAACCCAGGGATGCGTGGTGTGGGGCGGGGGGGGGCTTGACAAGGGTTTTTTTTGGAACAAAACCATCTTCCATCCCCGGCTGCCGCCTGGATAGCTGGGGGAGTTTCTGCCTCAGACCACAGATGTTTACTGGAGGGAAATTTTTAGGGGGCTGCCGGGGGACCCCTCGGACTCCATCTCCTCCTGTTCCGCCATGGTCCCCCCGGAAAACCCGTGCTGTTCTACCATTTCCCCCGGGCGTGAAGACCGGGTGGGTGATCTTTCAGGGCTCTGAGTCGAAACCCCTCCAGGAGAGCCATGCTGTACACGGTAGTCAGGAGTCCTTGCAGACCTGCCCGTCCCTTTATTGATGGGAGTAGCATGGGTAGCACCTCTACCACAAGCTTGATTACGGTGACAAAGTGAACCCGCAGGTGCCCACCCTCTGGGGGGACAGGGGGTTTCCCTTTGGGTGCGGCTAGGTTGTTTTGGCCCCCTCTCGCATTGTTGTGCTGCGACCCCATCGCGCAGGTCTCCGTGGTTTTTCTGTCCATCTGTGGGTGCCCCGGCCTTTTCCGCGCATCGGGGGGGGGTGATCGGACGGGAAGTCCCCTTTCTGTGTCCTGTCTGGGGCTGATAGCTCAGCTCCTTGAGCAGCGTCCCTGAGCCGGGCTTGTTGTGTTCCTTTTTTCCGTTTCGCTAGTTCGAGACTTGCCCCTGCCGTTGTTCCCCCTTCGGTGCAACTGGGCTCCTCTGTTGCTCCCCCCCATCTGGGAACCTCTCTGTAGGGGTGTGGCCGCCGCAGGGGGCCCGTACTGGCTGCCGCGATTTGGCCGGTGATGTATTCCCTGGGGGTTGGGGGGTGGAAGGGGGCATTGGGCGATGCCCCACCGTTGCTGTGGGTGTTTCCGAGTTGGGCTGGGCTTGCCGCAGGGGCCATTGCTGTCACACCTGTTGCCCCCGCTGTACCTTGACAGGACGCCCTGGGTTTCCCTGCATGGTGTTTCTTGCCGCATTGGCGCACTTTGGGGTTTGGGGGGTGGGGGGCTCGGGGGGGGGGCTCTTTAGCAATGCAATGCAATCCTTGGAGTCGTGTGCTTTCTGCGACTCCACACTTCTTCACATGTTGGGGGGGGTAGCCGTGATATGGGTTTAAACCCCGGCTTGTAGATTGTAGTGGGCCCTCACATATGGCCGAAACTTGAACCGCCCCCACCCCCCATGCGATGTGGGATGGGGGGGCCCCGGGGGTGGATCAACATATTCCGTGTTGGAACTTTTTGGCCCGGTGGTCAGCCCCTCTCCTTTACAATGTTGGTTGCATCGAGGAATCGCCTCTGGTATTGGGGACAGGGACGTGGAGCACAACCCCCCCTTTGCATCTTTTCTTTACCAGGAGCTCCCTTACCTCGGATTCCTGCAGCCATTGCTTCAGTCGATCGTATGTGTCCCCGCGCGCGCTTCGCCCCGATCTCTCCCCTGGTGTGATGCGCAGCTGGCTTTATGGAAGCACGGTCCCCTCCAGGTTTTTTCACCATGCGTGTGAGGGGGTAATGAACTTTTTAAGGCCACAGTTTTGGGTTTCTTGCAGCCGGGGCTGAGGGCTTGAGGCCCCTGTTCCTTCGTTCTCCCCTGTTGCCCGGAGGTTGTCTGGGTTGGGGTTTTGGGGCCATCTGCTAGGAGGAGGTCCTGGGTCACTTCCATGGTCCCCAATGTTGGGGGGTGTCCACCTGCTGGCCGGGCTTGGGTTGGCCTCGGCTGTCCTCATCGTCCCCGGCCATCTGGGGAAGCAGCTGGGATCGCTGAGGCGTTCGTGGGGGTCCCCCTGAATGCAGGTTGTCCTTGGGTTTTTTTTCGCTGGCCCTTCCCCTTCCCCCACGTCGCCCGACAGCGTCGTCGCATGATTCATGGGCCCCTTTGCCTTTGGTTCCTGAGAGACATGGCCTACAGCCGCCCCCCCCAAAGAGGCTGTAGCTGTGTGCCAAGTTTCCCCAAACCTATTATCAACGCAGTGGGTTCACAGTGGTTCACAAGCGGAGAAGTCACTCACTGGTATCGTATTGAAGACCTAGGTTTCAAATGGAACATTTTCCCAAAGCACTGAGCACACACATAACTCACAATTGCACGAATTGCGCGGGGGAATCAGGGGCATGCGTAAACTAACACAGCACCAGGGACCTGGCGACTGTACCAGTGACGAAGCACACGGGTGGGCAGCGCCACGCCACAGCAAGTACGAATCAACGAATGCACGACAGATTCCATTGTGCGTAAAAAACAAAACCATGCAGAATGTCTTGAAAGAAAAGCAAATTGTCACGAACGTTCCCCTGCGAGGATGGCGCGGCGCCGCACGCCGAACGCCCACGAATTATGTTTGCCACGGGAGCACCGAAGGGGGCTGTGCGTAAACTAACACAAACACCCCGACCATGCAGAATGCTTGAAAGAAAAGCCCCTTTGTCACGAAATTTTCCCGTGAGAAAACCCGCGTAAACTAAAAGGACCTCACAGGGGAAAATCCCCGCATTCGTGCGGCTCTACGTGCGTGGTCCCCGTACGAAGGCGCGAACCGTGCGTAAACTAAACAGGTCGGCGAGAAGGATCACTTGAAAAACTGAGCGATCCCTCTGAACACCCCAAAACCTCCGATCGCGTTAAGGTCTATGACTGATATCCAGAGGGGTGCCGTGCACAAAACTCCACCGGGTCGGCAGCGATCCCCCTGATCGGTGTCGTCTCCTGTGATAAGGAGGAGCACAAGTACAAAGAAGGTTCTTTAGATTGAGGAGGAATTGGTGGAGGGGGGAAAAAGTTGTCACCACCAGAGAGGGGTGTTACATCAGCGTGGGTCATTGAGAATGCGCTTTCCAGAAAAGTCTGAGACATGAAAATTTGGGACGTGATGGTGGTTTGGAGTCGTCCATTGCTCATTAAACCTTCTCAGGTGGAGGGGAGGTTCATCGAGAGGTAACATCTAAACCAAGATATGTGAACATGACTGTCACGGAAAGGGGGCGGCTAATCAGTTCGATGAGTCCTTACCCCTGCAAAAAGGGCGGGGGAACAATGAGGTGAAGTGTGAAGGTAGTGGGTGGTGGTGGTACCATAAAGGGAAAGGCCGGAAGAAGGGGGGAGGGAAAAGCATCTAAAGGTGTTGAACGAAATTCAAGCTCGGGATTTGTAAAGAGTATGAGAGGAAGCAGGGTGGAAACTTTAATGGGCCCCTTAGGTGTATGTCTGTAAATTTTAAATGGGTTATGTAGCGGTTTGAAGAGAGATTGGGGTTTCGAAATTTTCTAAATAAATCAGGGGATGTTGGTTCTGCAGAAGCAAAATTTTTCAAAGAGGGTAGGGTGTTGGAGGTGGCGGGATTTGGGGGTGTTACCCGCCCCCCCGGGTCAAAAAGGGGGGTTTGGGGAATTTTAATAAGGGAGACGAGCCCGTTTGTTTTGCAGAAAAAAGCGGGGGGAGGGGGGGGGGGAGGGTGTGGTGGGTGGGGGTGGATGGGTAACGTGTGCCCTTTTGTAGTGTGTACCCCCGGCAGAAAAAACAAAAAGGGAAAAAGAATGATTTTGTGTGTGAGGATTTTTTTTTTTCTTAAGTGCACTGCCAGAGGTGGCGATAGTTGGTGGGGACTGGAATAGTGTAATCAGGGTGGCTGATGTGGACCCAAGAGGGGCTGGATATATGTCTGTGGCTCTTAGGGATTTATTAAGGGATGTTAGGTTACGTGATGCCTTTGGGGGGGAGCGGTGTGGGAGACTGAATATACGTTTGTTAGGAGTGGTTATGCTGCGAGACTAGATAGAGTGTACCTTTCTCAGGGAGTGGACGTGAAATCTTTCAGTACTGTTGAGGCTACAATGTCAGATCATAGGGCAGTGGTGGTGGAGGTTGGGTGGGGGACGCTCGCGGACATATATAGAAGTTATTGGAAATTAAATATAAGTGTGTTAGATGATGAGGAGGGGTTGGAGGGGTTTTCAGTCCTATGGAGGGAGCTTAGTGTGGAAGAACAGGGAGTGGATGACATTGTGACATGGTGGGATAGTGTCGCAAAGGAAAGGATTAGACAGTTTTATGTGAGAGAAGGAAAACGTATTAATAATTTAAAATATGGACTGGCTAACTATTTAGAGGATAGGTTAAGAGGTTGCTATGGGAGGGGGGTGGGTGGGAATAATTTTCCTATGGATGAAATAGCTGAAATAAAGGGAAGGTTGAGGGTGTTGCAAAATGAAAGGTTTCAAGCTGTAAGGATGCAGGCAGGGGTGGAGGAAGTGCTTTGGGGCGACAAGCCGTCAGCGTGTGTTTTGCGGCATCAAAAGCAAAGGCAGGCGCTGACGGCTATACCATGTTTAGAGGTAACGGAGATGGTTGGGAATTATAGAGTAGGGCAGGAGATACGAACCACGAAGGGGATGTGTGCGTATGCAGAGGCTTGGTACGAGAAGTACTGGAACAGTGGGGGGGTGGGTGACGGGGCATTGGACAAGGTGTGTACGTATGTGACGTGTAATTTAGGAAATAGTGATCGAAAGGCTTTAGGTGGGACGATTACGGCAGAGGAAATAGAGAATGCGTTAAGGGGAATGAGGAAGGGGAAAGCTCCCGGTATTGATGGTCTCCCGGTAGAATTTTATTTACAACATTGGGCGTTGATAAAGGAATTTATAGTTAGGTTATTTAATAGTATGAAGGAGAAGGGTAAGTTGGGGGAGAAGCAGGAAACAGCAGTAGTAGTGTTGGTCCCGAAGGTCAAGGGGCAGCCCACCCTTCGGGAGTACCGAGCCATATCACTGATGTGTGCAGACTATAAGGTGTTTGCAAAAATTTTAGGTAATAGGTTCAAATGTGTAGTGGAGAGGGTGGTGTCAAAATCTCAGTTTGGGTTGCCGGGAAGGTCGATGATTGAAGGACATGGGATACTGAGAAGTTTTGTGGAGGGGCGGCTTTGTTGGCTCTAGACTGGCAGGGAGCATATGATAGAGTGGAAAGGGGAGCTTTGCAGGTTATACTTAGGAGACAGGGTTTTGGGGAGGAAATAGTCGAGTGGGTAAATACGTTGTACAAGGGGACGAAAATGAGGATACAGATTAATGGGTGTATGGGGAGGGAAATTGCAATGGGAAGAGGCCTTAGACAGGGATGCCCCATGTCCCAAATATTGTTTGCGTGTTTCCAGGACCCCTTTTATAGAATGGTTGACCGTAGCTTATGTACGCCATGTGAGGGAAGTGTGGGAGGTGGGAGGGCCTGGCCGGGGTTAATTGGATATGTTGACGACACCACTGTTCTCATTCGTGCAGGGATGTCAATGAGAGTGTTGGACGAGGTGGTGCAATTATTTGGAAGTGCCACGGGTATGCAGGTAAATAGTGCGAAGTCAAGGTGCATGGGGTTGGGTTCTTGGGCGGGGGGTGTGAGGGGGAGATGTAATGTTGTTAAAGAATGGGCGGTGTCTTTAAAGATTTGTGGTATTATTTATAGGGATGACATGGTTGCGGCGCGGGAGGAAAATTCGGATAGGTTATTGGAAAGGATCGTGGGCGTCTAGGTGTTCTGAGACCCCAGCACCTAACTCTGATACAGCGAGTGATAGTCGTGAAAAATTTTATTGTATAGTAAGGTTTGGTATGTTGCAGCTGTGTTCCCAATTACAGGGACAGCGATTGCGGGGATACTAAGACGGGTGTACAAATTTTTATGGGGTTCACGTTGTGATTGGTTACGGAGGGAGGTTGTAATGTTACCTGTAAGTCAGGGTGGGTTGGGGTTGTTGGATTTGAGACGGAGGGCTAAATGTGTGTTTATTAAATGGGAAGTGTTGCGTGAGGGTGTGAACGCGGGGCGTTTGGGAAGGATACACGACAGGCTGGGTATGTGGTATCGAGGAATGGAGTTGAGGGAATGTGAAATAGTTTTGAGGGCTGTGATGTTGGTTAGGGAACTGAGAAAGGTTCGTATAAGGGTTTTGTGTAGGTTACTTGTAGGTAGGTGCGTTGTCCCAGTTGAGGGTTTGTTCCCCATGTATGCGTGGAAGAGTATTTGGTTTAGATTTAGTAAATTGAAGTTAAAACCTCGGGCGCGTGAGGTGATGTTTCGTTTTCTGCATGGGATCCTTCCGTCTGGTGAGATATTACGAAACAGACAGGTTGTAGAGGGTGGGGGTTGTGGTATCTGTGGAGGGGATGAGACAGCGTTCCATGTAGTTTACTTTTGTGAAGGGCTAGAGGGGGTTAGGTGCTGGTTAAGTAGGTTGGTACAGAGGGTGGGGGGCCGTGGGGTGTCGGTTTTGCGTGCTCTAAGTCTAGATATGGGTGGGTTAGACGAGGGTGTCATAAGAGCTTTAGATTATATCATGGTAGATTATATATATATGTCGTGGGTGATGAGGGCGAGAGGGGATAGCGAGGAGAGAAGGAAGGTTCTTGCGGTAACGTTCTTTAGTACGAGGTGTCGTAATAGAGATTTGTATGGGAGGAGGTGGGATCAGGCTTTCTCAGAGGGGTATAGAATGCTAACGTTAGGGATTCTCGTAAATCTGTGATTGATAATGAGTGGTAAAGGGGGTTTTTCATGGGTTTGGGGGAGTCAGGGGGTAACAGGGGCTCCCCTCCCTGGGGGGGGGTCGTAGAGTGTTGTAAATGTGGGTTTGGAAAGGTTTCCGGTTTTTTGGGACTTTATGGCTCCAAAAGTGGGGATGTAGACCCAAAGGTTCGTTAGGGTAGAAAAAACATTTTTCAGAAGTGGTATAATATAGTAGATTTTTTATGTAAAATTTTGATGTATATCAGTTTTTGAAAAACTGATTTTTGAGAAATAATTTATTTTGCGACAGAAGTGTGTTTTAGTTTGTTTTTATTTACTCTGGGTTTTTGCACGAGAGATATACTTTATACGTTTTGCATTTTGCTACAGTCATTGTTAAATGTGTTTTTGTGAAAATTTTTGTGTTACGGTGGGTTGTGTGGGGTTTGGGGGTGTGGGTGTGTGGGTGGTATGTGTATATATATTAATATCTCTTTCTATTGTATTGAGCCTTTGCCCCCAGGGGTCAGACGTTAGTAATACTTTATATAGCATGATTGATTTTTTTTAAAAGTTTATAATTAGGTCTGTACCCTGATACGGGTTTGGTTTTAAATGCAAGTTCTTGATGTTAGTTTTAGTCGTAGGTTTCAGACATATCTAGACGTTTAGTGGGTAGTCCATTTGTCTAAATTTGTATATGGGTGTATTGTAACGTATAGAGCTTGTTATTGTTTTTAAAGCTTTTTCTTTTTCTGTTTTTTTTTTGTTGGGTTTTCAGCTGTATTGTTGGGATAAGTATGTAGTTTATCAGTCAGTTTGATTTTGGGTTTTGGTTTTTTTGTTTAAAATGTAAAGGATGGGTTTTAAATGATATAACTTCTTTGTATATTTTATGTTCGAGTGAATTAAACCCTTTTGTCAATTTGGTTTTTATTGACAATTTCATTATATCAAGGTTTTGTATATATGAAATTCATGCCCCGTGACAGTATTTTGTTTTTATTTATGTTCTTGTGTAAGTTTTTGTTGTAATATTTTGCGAGCATGTAGGTACAATCCGTTTGTCAGAAATTTGATTAGGTTCCATACGTTTCTTTATTTTTATGAAAACTGTATTGGTTTTAATAAATAAAAAAAAAAAAAAATTGACGAAGGGGGGACCGGCATTCAAGTACCAGCCCTGTGCCAGACTGAACCAACACAGACTTTTTCCACAAAATGAAAAAACTGCCCTCCAAAAACTGCACAGTTTTTAAGGGGAAGAAAACATGGCAAAAAACCCTGATCAACAAAAATTCCCAAGGAAATGACGGGTCTGTAGGACTTTTTTTTTCATGCCAAACAGGGAAAGAATTTTTTTTTTTTATTTTTATTTAAAAAACCAGTATAATGTATGTTAAACATAATTGACTAAAACACGTTTGATATTGATATAAAAATTGATTTTAAAACAAAAAACCGTGAAAATTTTAAATTTAAAAAAAAAATAATATATATAACAAAAAGAGAACTATGGAACATCCCTTTAAAACCCCAAATAAATAATAAAAACCTGACGTCTTATTCATATTGTGTATGAAATTTTTTAAAAAAAATGTATATAAACTAAAGATTGGCATTCATGGTGCTATGGAATATAATAATTTATGTACAAAAAACAATATCTGAAACTAAAACTTTGCACACTCATAGTCTTTTTTTAATATTAAAAAAACTATCAGAAACTACATGACTGAAACTGAAATGGTGTTATTTTTTTTTTTTTGCATGTATTGAAAAAGGAATCAAAATATAAAAAATCCTTAAAATATTAAATAAGACTTTACAGATCTTTTTTTTTTTTTTTTTGTATATTTTTATTAAAAAATAGAAAAATATGTGTTAAAAAAAAAATAAAACCATATGAATTCAAAACCTCAATAACAACCCCGGGACATTTAGAACACCATAGATAGGCCTATTAAACCCAAACTAACCCCCGACCTATACTAAACCCTTACTAACCCAAACAATTCTAACCCCGACCTATAATCCCACAACCTAACTAACCCCCTTTAACCCTCCCTTTTCAATACCATTTTGCCGTGCAGCGCGCATTTTCCCCCCCCCCCCTAGTAAGTCACCTTCTAAATAACTCATTTAATTTCCCAAGAATGGTCATTGATAACAATTTCTCAAAATAAACCCAACCCCAACCAAAAATTCCAAACAAAAACACAGGGTCATATAAGACCCCTGTAGGAACGGTCCTGCAATCATATAATGTATCATATACGCATGCATTAAACAATACGTGTTGTCCTTTTCCCTAAGAACAAAACTGAATATAATAGAATAAACGCTAAAATGACTTGTTGCAAAAACTAAAAAAATTACATCTATGATAAACTTTTTTTTTTTTTTTTTTTTTTATTTTTTAAAAAACAGTAAAATATGAAAAACATCAATAAACCAACCGTTAACGTATTTTTTTAAAAGGAAAAACAATCAAAAATTTAAAACCAAAAAATTAACCAAACCCTGCTCTTAACCACTCCCCCATAAACAACCAAAAACCCCCAAAATAAAAACTTTAACAAAAAACTGCAATTCCAAAATATTACCATTTCAACAAAATTCAAAAATAACATATATAAAAAAGTATAACAAAAGGAAACAAACAAAAATAAACCCTACAAGGAAACAAACATTTGTTCACTAAAATGTATTTGACATTTTCTCGGTTTTTGGGCCCTGCGGGGCCACTGCGCAGGTCCATAATCTGGTTTTGGGCAGTTTTCACTGTTCAGACATGGCGGAGTACCCACTGGGGAGGGTTTAAAACAGTCTGATTGGCGTTGAGGGGTTCTCTGAGCCCTGTAGTGAACGTCGTTCTTCTGCAAATTTTTTGGGATTTATATGGTATCCCTAAAAGAGGAACTGTATGGTGTGGCCCTTAAAGGGATAAACGAGTATTTGTGAAGTTCCTGGGACTAGCTACTACAGCCCGTGTGGGGAGGGAGTACCGGAACGCCGAAAGTGCCTCAAATCGCGGGATGTGTGCTTGCTAGTGTCTACTTACTATCGTGGGTACGAGTGAGGAATGTACCCTTTGAGGCAACTAATTTTGGGATAAAAATTTTGCAAATCGGAGTCATTCATGAACCCGAGGTGGGGTATGGCGGGTGGACCAAAAAGGGCCCCCCGGAAGGGTCTCACATCAAAATGACCCAAAGACGCCTATACCCCTTTGTATGTCATGTTACAGGCACCAGAAATCAGGGATATGTGTCGTATGGGGGAAAAGGGAACGTGCGTCTTTTCGGGTCTTATGATCATAACGGCGCAATGTGCAGTAGAGTTTCCCCCGGGGGGGTCAGCCCCGGTGGGGACGTCCAAACCCAGTTGGTGGCGGCGGCGAAGACTGGGGGTCCCCTTTTGGGGTGAGGAGGGGAGAAGGAGGGGTGAACAGTGGGGGGGTGTGCACACTCCCGGGGGAGGGGGAGTTCCCACTCCAACGCCCCGTTTGGTGGAGGAAGTGGGGGAGTCGACACAGGAGGGGTCCTTGGGTCAGGCTCCAGGAATTCCCTTTGGAGGAGGCCTTTGGGAGAGGACATGGTGGGCGGCCAGTGAAAGCCAATTGCAAGGGTGATGAGAAATCGGGAAATAGCGGGTCAAAATCACTTGTTGGGGAACACAAATGACCAAAATTTTTTAGGAGCCTAAAACCCAGTGGGTTGACTTTAAGATGTTTTTCCCTGGGAAAAAACCCGAAAAACGGGGAGAGGGGAAATCCCCTACAGGGGGGGAGTCAGGGAAAATCGGGGGAGAGACAAGGGGGGGTAGGGTGGTCCTATTAAAAAGAGTAATAAGGAAAGTGTGAGCAGCTTGAAGGGAAGTGTGAGCAAGCCACAGCGGCACAGAGGTAAGCCGCCTCTCCTTGACCATTCAGGTGTGTAACGATAAATGCTAATGGCCTAAAAACTGAGGTAAAAAGGGTTGTGGTTGGAGTGGTTCCTCAAAAGGTACGACGTTGATTGTGTTTGTTTCCTACAGGAGCATAACTATAAGTCAGGTAGTGAGTTGAGATTGAGAGGATTATAAGTTGTTTGTAAGCATGGCAACGCTTTTAAAGGGCGGAGTGGCTGTTTTAGTAAAGGAGACCAGTCCATTGCGAGTCATGGGGTGGGAGGAGGGGGGTGGGGGGAGGGTTGTTCGGGTGGATGGGTGGTGGGGGGGAGGTAGGGTATGTTTTGTGGGAGTTTATATGCCTGCGTTTGGTAATGTAAGGATAAAATCAGATTTTGTTCGTGACGTTTTGTTATATTATCTCAGGGGTTTACCTGCCATAGCGATAATTGGAGGTGATTGGAATTGTGTGATTAGGCATGTAGACGTAGTACCTAGGGGGGCGGGGTCGTGGTGTTGGGTGTCTTAAGGGATGCTTTGTGCGATGTCGGGGTGGTAGATGTGGTTGGCAGGGGGGGGTATCAGGTTGAGCATACCTATGTACAGGGGAGTTATGAGGCAAGGTTGGATAGGATTTATGTGAGGCAGGGGATAGGAGTGGAGAGAGAACAGTAGACGTGGGTTTATCAGACCACAGAGCAGTGTTGGCTGACCTTAGGGTGGATGGTATTCCGAGAATATATCAGAGCTATTGGAAATTAAATGTGAGGCTTTTACAGGAGGAGGATCAAGGTCGGTCTTTTCAGTCATGGTGGAAAGGCTTTTGGGAGGCTAGGGATGAGGAGGTGGATTTGCTAGATTGGTGGGAGTTGCAGGCAAAGGTGAAAATTGTAGAATTTTTAGTTAGAGGGGCAGGGAACGGGCACGCTGGAGGTTTGGATGCAGTTGAATGATTGTTTATGCGGGGGGTGGGGGGGTAGGAGGGGAGTGGAAGGGATATGGGGGAACTTAGGATCGTTTAGTAGAGATGCATAATGAACGTTTTGATGCACTCGGGGTCAGGGCAGGATTGGGGGACGTACTAAAGGTGATAAGCCAACCCGGGGTTTATGTTCTCGAAAATTTCCCAAGGACAGACAGTTGAGGAATACCGTGGCGCAAAATTGTTGTGGGGGTGGGGAGGGTTATGTGAGGGGACAGGGCCTCACTGCCCACAGATTCTATCAGTAGGTATGCTGATTATTGGTTTATGGGAAAGGGAAGAGAAGGGGAGGGGTGGGGTGGGTTAGAACATTTAGAGGGATAAGGGTTCCGCAGGGTATGGGGCAGGGGGTCGGGAGTTGGAGGGAGGCATTAAATGGGGGAAGAGGTGGGGGAAGTGGTGATGGGTTAATCGGGGGAAGGCACCGGGAATAGATGGGTTATCTACTGATTTTTCCCAAAGCACATTGGGAGGTTCTGAGGGAGTGCCTAGTGGCGGTTCTAAATTTAAATATGTTGAAATGGGGCAGAATGGCGCAAACACAGAGAACTGGGGTCGTTGTCTTGGTGCCAAAGAAGGGAGGAGAGGAGAAGGGTTTGGGAGATTATCGTCCGTTGTCGCTAATGTGTACGGATTACAAAATTTTTTGCGAAGGTATTGGGGAAAGGTTAAAGAAGGTAATTGGGAGTAGTGTACATGGGGGACAGTATGGGAATTCCGGGACGGACTATGAAGAATGGGCACAGTGCGATAAGGGATTTATAGAGAACTGTCAGGGAGGGGGGCATCCTGGATTGGATTTGGGCTCAGGCATATGACTGCGTGAAGAGGGACTTTTTGTGGGGCTGTTTGGGAAATTGGGTTTTGGAGGGGGGGGCCGTGAGGTGGGTGCGCATTCTGTATGAGGGGGCTGTCATGAGGGTGCAGGTTAATGGTAAGCTGGGGGGCGGTGATGATGGAACAGGGATTTTGGTAGGGTTGCCCGCTGTCACAGTTGCTCTTTGCATGTGTGCAAAATCCTTTCTTTGAGGCTTTTGGACGACGAATTGCGGGAGGTGGGGGGGGAAGTATGGGGGGCATAGTAGGTTATGTGGATGATACAACTGTGTTTAGTTACGAGTGGGGGGGGCTTTACGAAGGGTGGGAGAGGTCATTAGGAGTTTTGGGAATGTTTTCAGGAATGGTAGTTTAAATTTAGCAAAGTCTAAGGGGTTTTTGGAAGTAGGAACATGGGTTGGGGGGATTGGGGGAGGAAATGGGATGGACGGTTTGTGACAGAATTAGGGGTGTGGGGATATGGTATAAGAAGCAATTGCAGGAATGTAGGAGGATTAACTCAGAAGCAGTAACGAGTAGGGTTTTTAGGCAAGTTAAAAGGTTTGAGGGCCATTTAAGTGGCGTTACAGCAGAGGGCGGGTTTGGGAATTAAACTCGGTGGTGTATAGTAAGGTCCCCGGGGTGTAGCGGAGGTGTTCCCTTTGAGGGTGCAGGATATACAGGAAATACAGGGAGGGGTT
>NC_069450.1:32467640-32492044 GCF_026875155.1 Cherax quadricarinatus
TGGGTTATTTAAAAGGTGAGGTAAAAAAACTCAAGGGGGGGAAGGTTGGTAGAGATGAGTAGGAAACCAGAAGTCATGCAAGGGGTGGCGGTATACCCTTTGTATGATTGGGGTACGATTTGGCATGATTTCCAGAAACTTAGATTATTGCCTAGGGTAAGGGAGTTAGTTTATAGGTTTGTAATGGGGATTTTAGCGTCAAAGCAGGCTTTGTGTGTGATGGGTTTGGTAAATGAGGCGAAATGCGAACATTGTGAGGTATCGGAAACAGCTTTTCATGCCGTATATTATTGTAGGGAGTTGGGGCAGGTACGGGTGTGGCTGGCTAGAGTCTTCAAGTTAATGGGTGGGGGCAATGTAGAACTCCTGCGTGCCCTAACTTTAGAGGTAAGGGGGGTGTCTGAGGTTGTAAAGAGAGCCATTCTGTACATTGGGACAGATTTCTTGTTTTATTCCTGGGGCTTGAAGGAAAAAGGCGGGGGGATTAGGGTAAGGGCAATTGCGGCAGGAATTTATCGCACAGTATGCAGAAACAAACTCATTTATGGTAACAGGTGGGCAACTGCGTTTCCGGAGGCATATAGAAATATAACGGTAAGGGGACTCGGTAATTTGGCTACTTAAGTACTAAGGGACCATTTTCCTTTCTAGAGCGAGTTATGACCATAATGAAGGATATGTAAATGTGGTAGGATTGTCATGAGAGTTGTATGGGAGGGATGACATGTCAGATGTGGTGTAATTGGAGAGTTTTCTTGTGTGTGAATGTTTTAGTTTAACCATGTGTTGAAAGACAAGAGGTCATTGAGGATCATTATTTTAATAAGGTAAATGATCTTTGTCAGTGAGACAACTACAAGAAGGAACACTCAAAGCATTGTTAACACACTAATAATAATGATGTTTGTCAGTGAGACAACTACAAGAAGGAACACTCAAAGTATTGTTAACACACTAATAATAATGTGCTATGTAACATGAGTGTGTATCTTTGTTATTTTAATAGTGTGTTTAGTTTCTCTGTGGTAAGGTGTGGAAATGGCTATTTTGTCACCTTTATTATATTGTAATTTTTGAGGTGTTTAGTATTATGTCTTTGTGTATAAAGTTTAATATACAATATTAATGAGTGAGCAACGAATTGGATTATATGAGAATGTCTTTGTATATAAAGTTTCATATATAACGTAAATAAGTGTGACATTCTTTGGATTATATTGCCTTTTGTGTTATAAGATACTGGCTGTATTTTATGGATATAATAAACCCACCTGTATGTACAGGTGTGGGCTGTTTTTAGTTACATGTATGTTGTGTGTGCTGGTTGGGCACTTTGGAGGGAGAATCAAGCATTTACAGTTGAACGTGTTTTTCTTATGTATAAGTTTAGTGCTAGGATAAGGAATGTGGAGTTGTTTGTTTTTATTATTTAATGGATCACGAAAAAAAAAAAAAAATGTCACAAACCGTCCATCCCATCTCCTCCCCCAATCTCCCCCCAACCCATGTTCCTACTTCCAATAACCTAGACTTTGCTAAATTAACTACCATTCCTGAAACATTCCCAAAACTCCTTATCACCTCTCCCACCCTTCTTAAAGCCTCCCCACTCGTAACTAACACAGTTGTGTCATCCACATAACCTACTATTCCCCCCATGCTTCCCCCCCTACCTTCCCGGCAATTCCTCCTCCACAGCTCAAGAAAGGATTTTGCACACATGCAAAGAGCAACTGCGACAGCGGCCAACCTGCCTTAATCCTGTTCCATCATCACCGCCCCCCCCCCCAGGCTTTCATTTACCTGCTCCCTCATGACAGCCCCCTCATTTAGATGAATGCGCACCACCTCACTACCCCCCCTCCAAAAAACCAATTTCTCCAAACAGCCCCCACAAAAAGTCACTCTTCACGCATTCATAGGCCTGAGCCCCAATCCAGCAAGGACGCCCCCTCCCTGGCAGTTTCTATAAAATCCCTTATCCACTAATTGGCCCAGTCTTCATAGTCTGTCCCGGTATCCCATACTGACCCTCATGTTTGCTATTCCAATTACCTTCTTAACATGTTCCAATCCTTCGCAAAAATTTGTGTAATGGTACACATTAACGACAACGGACGATAATCTTCAAACCCTTCTCCTCTCCCCCCTTCTTTGGCATCAAAACACAACCCAGTTCTCTGTGTTTGCGCCATTCTACCACGTTTAACATATAATCAGAACCGGCCACTAGGCTCTCCTCAGATCCTCCCAATGTGCTCTGTAAATCATATTTGTTACCTTCTATTACCGGTGCCTCCCCTGACTGACCCATTCACACATCCCCCACCTCTGCCTCGTTCCCCCTGCCAGAACCCTGATGATCCCTATAGCTTAAATGTTTCTTACCTGCCATCCCTACCTTCTCTTCCATTTCTCCGTTAAACAATAATCAGCATACTACTGATACAATCTGTGTCAGAGAGACCGGTCCCTGCTCTTTACCCTCCCCTCTCCACGGACAATTTGTGCACGGTATTCCTCAACTGTCTGTTCCTTGAATTTTCGGAGTACATACCGGTGGGCTTATCACCTTTTAGTAACGGCCGCCATCCGGCCATGACCCTGTGCGCATCAATAGTTCAGTATGCCATCTCCACTAAACGACTTCTAGTTCCCATAACTCCTCCCACACTTCCTACCCCCCCCCCCATAATCATTCAACTGGCCTCTAAATTAATCTGCATTCCAAACTCCAGCGTGCCGTTCCCAGCCCCTCTTCTAAAAAATCCTGCAATCTGCACCTTTTGCCTGCACTCCACCATTAGCAAATCCACCTCCTTCCTAGGCCTCCCAAAACCCTTTTTCCACCATGTCTGAAAGGACCTACCTTGATCTTCCTCTGTAAAAAAAAGCTAACATTTAATTTCCAATAACTTGGATATATTTCGGAATACATCACCGAAGGTCAGTAAATGCTCTGTGGTCAGATAACCAGCTACTGTTCTACCCTCTCCACTCCTATCCCTGCTCACATAATCATCCACCTTGCCTCATAACTCCCCTGGACATAGGTAGTGTCGACCTGATACCCCTTTGCCGTCCAATCTACGACACCGACATCCGCAGAGCCATCCCGTAGACACACAAACCCACGCACCCCGCCCCCTAGGTATTACTTCTGCATCGCTAATCACACACTTCCCAATCAACCTCCAATTATCGCGATAGCAGGTAAACCCCTGAGGATAGTATAACATTACTCCCGAACAAAGTTGTTTTTATCCTCAGCTTACCAATCGCGGGCATATAATCCTCCCACAAAACATACCCTGCTCTCCCCACCACCATCACCCGAAAACCTCCCCCTCCCCGTCCCTCCCACCCCATGACTCGCAATGGAACTGGTCTCTTATAAAACAGCCAATCTTCCTTTAAAAAGGCAATGCCATGCTTACAACATCTTATATCTCTCAATCGCAATCATACTGACTTTATGGTTATGCTCCTGTAGGAAACAAAATCCACGTCCATTCTTTTGAGGAAACCACTCCACCATACCTTTTTACTTTCAGTCTTTAGGCCCATTAGCATTATTGTTTACACAATGAATGGTCAAGTAAGCGGCGTACCTCTGTGCCGCTGAGGCTTGCTCACACTTCCCTTCAAGCTGCTACACTTTCCTTACTACTTTTTTTAGGTAAGACCCCTCCCCCCCGTCCCTCCCCCCGATTTTCCCTGTACTCCCCCCTGTAGGGGATTTTTGTACCACCTTGCCCATGCTTCTTACTGGTCTTTGCCAGGTGTTAAAAAGTCGTCTTATATTCAGTCACCCCCGCTGGGCCGCTCCTTAGAGCTGCCTCAACCATACTCTTCATCAGGTACATCCTCCCTGTGTACCTCTGCAAACCATAGTGTATCTGTCATTTTTCCTTTTACTCTTCTTCTCATCGCCTTGCAATCGCTGCCTATCACTGGTCCGTCCAGCCATGTCCTCTCCATACCTAAGTCTCCTCCAAGATTCCTGGAGCACAGACTCCAAGGAACCCTCCTGTGTCCGGACTCCGCCATTCCTCCACTACCAGGCGTTGCGAGAAGGATCGCCATCCCACCGGGAGTGTGACACACGTCCCCTCTGTTCTCTCCTTCTCACCTCCTTACTCCATAGAGGAGGGAAGGTCCCAGTTTTGGCGTCGCCACCACACTTCGTCTGTGGACTCCTTCCACGGAGGCTGGCACCCTGGGGCAACTTACGTGCACATTGCGCCGTTATTGTTCATAAGAGTTGCAAAGAGTCACGTCTCCTTTGTCCGAAAGACACATTATACCCGAGTTCTGTTGCTGTCAACATCACATACGAAGGTGGTTAGGCTCTTTAAGGTCCATCTTGATGTTGTATGAACCTTCCGGGAGGCCCTCATATGGTCCATCCTGCCATACCACTCCTCTGCCTCATGAATGACTCGTAGTTACTGAAAACGTCCTCTATACCAAACCGTGGGTCGCCTCAAAGGGTACTTTTTTCACCCGTTACCACGTATAGAGTAGTAGACACGTCATGCAAACATACATCATGGTCGAGTTGAGGCACCATTCGGGTTCTGGTACTCCTCACCACACTTTTTCTGTTTAAAGGAAATGGCCTCAGAAACTTCACAAAATACTCTTTTCATCCCGTTAATGGCCACACATACTCTTCCTCGTTACGGATGCCATATAGATTCCCTAATAAATTGCAGGAAGAAGTACGTTCATCGTAGCAGGGCTCAGAGAACCTTTAACAGTCAATGAGACTGTGTTAATCCTATGCGTGTATTCGCCATGTTTTGATCAGTGAAAACTGTGCAGAAACCAGGTTGAAATGGGGCTATGCGAAGCCCGTCAGCACGGGGCCCAATAGCGATGGAACCAATGTGACAGAATTAGGGATGCGTGGGATCTGGTATATGAAAGAAGTTGCAGGAATCAGGAAAATTGTAGGTGGAAATTAACTCAGAAAACAGTACGAGTAGGGATATAGGCAAGTTAAAAGGTTTTGAGGGTTAGTGAAGTGGCGTTACAGTAGAGGGCGTTGGTAATTAATTTGTTGGTGAATAGTTAAGGTCTGGGGTGTGGCGGAGGTGTTCCCTTTGAGGGTGCAGGATCAATCAGGAAATCAGAGAGGGGTGTTGAGGTTTGTGTGGGGGTTTGGGGAAGGGCTGGTTGTCATGGAAGTAGTCATGACGGGGAGGTGTGAAACGGGGGGGGATAGGTTTGTTGGCCTTAGGTCCTAGGTTAGTGGCATTATCTATTAAGCTGAGGTATCTATGGGTGGGGGGGGAAGAGGGGTGTTAGGAAGGATAGGGTGATAAGGATGCTAGAAAACTGGTGGTGTGGTGGATTTGAGAAATTTGAGATGTAATAAGTTCATGTGAAGTGGGGCTGGTAAAGTTTGAAGATGTTCACACAGTGGTGGGTTGGTGTGGGGACGGGGTGTTATTGCAGGGGGTTCGCAGTATACCCCATGTATAACTGGAGGGTCATATGGGGGGGGAGATTCAGGAAGCTTAGGATACAAGCATGGTCAGGGAGATGGTATACCGTTTTCATGGGTGTGGTTGCATTCTAAGCAAATGTTGCATAAGATGGGGTTGTGTGAGAAGGCAACTGTTTATTCTGTGGGGAGGAGGGAATCTTGCCTTCATGTGATATTATTGTTTCATCTTTGGGAGTGGTGAGAGTTGGATGGCCGGGGGGGCCCGGCCCCCCCCCCCCCGGTTATTAGGGTTGTTGGGGGGGGGGAGTTGGTTTTTCTTAGATCTTTGTCGATGGATGTTAGGGGTAGCAAGTGAAGTGGGGAGGGCTTTGTTGTTGTTATGACAGATTTTGCATGTTTCTTGGGGGAATATGAGGCGATAAGGGCCAGTTGAGGATAAAAGCGTTAAGCAGCAAGGTTTCTTTAGGACAAGGTGTAGGAATAGAATATTATTTGGGGGGAATGGGAATCAAAGTTTTTCGGTAGGTTTTGGTTATCGTAATCTCACTGTAGCACAAACTTCTCAAGGAACAATGGGGGGGGGCAAGGGACGGCATATCCTTTAATGTGAGGGGGGGGGTGTAGTTGTGATAGTAGTGGTGATGAGGTGATGAGAGAGTGAGCAGTGAGAGCATAACAATGTGAATGGTTATGTTCCTGGGAGGGTATTTTTATTTGCGTCAGTTACATGGGTCTCATTCCTAACACCTAGAACGTATACATTTAATATTTTTGTTTGGGTATATATTACATCACTGTCAGGATAGGTGGATTAAGCAGTGTTATGTGTTTTATGTCATTGCAGTATGAACATGTACAAAAATGATACTGCCAGTGAATTCTAGCACATCCTTTTTATTAATATGAGATGTTTAAAAAATTATAATAAAACAAGGAAACATGTAGGTCCAGTGATACGTTAGTATGGGATGATGCTTGTATTTTTGTACTTTTAAACAAGTAGCTGCAAGTACTTTCCTTATAGTCCTTGTGGCTTAGCGTTTCCCTTTTTGGGATTATAATAATAATAAAAAAGTACTTTCCTTTAAAGCTGTACCCCTATATAGAAGAAGGATTGTAATACTTTTACACACATTTCATGTAGTGAATATTAAAATTTGACAAGGATGTTTAATTTGTGTTTCAGATAGGGAGATTAGGTCTTATGTCCAATCTTTATTTTAAAGCTAGGATTTAGTTAGTTGTAGAGGAGTGCCTGTATAGTCTTCATTGAGGGGGTTTCTTGCCCCGTCCTTGTGTGGGGAGAACCAATTTGACATGTTTCAATTTTGATAATTTAGTTTTGGATTATATTAAGTATTTACATAAGCTAGTTTTAAAGATGAGGTAGCATTTAAATGTATTTCTTATATTTTACGTGTAAACTCCATGTTATACAATGTTGTTATGACAGTTTGAAGTTCATGGTTGATGCTTTATTATTATTGATATTAAATATTGTGGGTGTATATTCTTCCGCTTATACAGGTGTGTGTGATAGGAATGTAATGTCCTATCTGTTTTCCTATGTACTTTTATTTTTGTGTTTTGTTTTGTTCATGCATCACCAACTTCGGGTTTAATTTCCCTTTAAAGGTTTAATGAGGTTGGGGTATAACCTTAATTGTTAGGTTACTTAAGGTGTTTCTTAGAACGGTGCATGTAAATATTTTTGTCTGCACTGGCATTATTAATTATTGTAATGGGGAGGGGTTTTTTTAGGAAAATGTTGTTGGATGTGAACTGGTGGTAATATTGAGGCTATCAGCTATAGTGTTATTTTAAGTACTGGGATTGTGTGATAGAGGTGATTGTTAATATCCAGTATAGTTTTTCTTTTATTAAACTCTTTTACATTCTTGTATTTGTTGTAAGTAAATAAAGTGGGCAATGAACTCGATTATATGAAAATGTCTTTGTATATAAACTTTCATGTACAATGTAAATAAGTGTGACATTCTTTGGATTATATAGCCTTTTGTGTTATAAGATATGGTTGTATTTTATGGATATAATAAACCCAGCTGTATGTTCAGGTGTGGGTTGCCCTTAGTGTAGTTACATGTATGTTCGGCATTTTTTGGGGGGTATCAAACATTTTAGTTGAACCCTTTGTTTTTTTTTATGTATAAGTTTAGTGGCGGGGATAGGGAACGTGGAGTTGTTTGTTTTTATTATTTAATGGTTCACATGTTTTTGTTTATGTGACTTTATGTTATAGCATACATGCATAATGTGTATTGTGTTTTTTAAAAAAAATTATAAAAAATATATATATATATTTTTTTTTTTATTTTTTATTAAAAAACCTTAAAAGTACAGAGGATGCATAATAAAGTACAGGATACAAAACATTCTTTTGTGTATAGTACCAGGTTTTTCCCCGTCGGGAAAACAAGTATTATAACATCTTATTATAGCAAACATACACGCTAAGAAAAAACCTCACTAAGTATAAGTTATTAATGGTTTACCGCAAGCCATTGTACCCACAGAAAACACCCCAAATTAATTTTACATAGTTTAACAATATAAAATGAATCCCGACATGTTTATTACAAAAAAACCAACATAAAAATGTACAACATCACAAGATTACTAAAGTTGAAATTTTCACACATGACTAAAACCATAACCCCTTAACACAAAATACATGTGTACTACAATATCATGTCAGTAAAGTAAAAAAGACCCTAACCAAAGTACCATAACAACTACAAAACAAGACAACTCTAACATACCCTCTATGACAGGGTACAGAGTTTTGTTTAAAAGTTATGTTACATTGATCCTAACCAATGGAATTCGAAGAAACGTATGTCCTTATGCACAAAAACAATAGATAAACAGTATTTTACTATTATTTTAAAACCCTCAAATAAAATAATGCTGATACAGAAAACAGAACAAACATTAACATACAATAATAAAATAACCCAAAACAAGTTTTTATAAAAAATCTCGGTACTTTAAAAGGGGTTTTAAAAACCCAAAACTCTATACATAATTAAACCTCCCACATATGAAATTATAAACCCGAAATTCTTGTCCAAAAGGGACTTCGTTGGTATAACCCCATAAAACATGGTATAGACCCAAAACCTATACATACACTTAATTTTTTTCACATAGAACCTTCATCAGACAATAAAAGTTAAACATAAGAAAAGAGGAGTAATAAGATAAGGTGCTGTAATTTGCCAGTCCCAAAATAACTGACACGTATCTCAGAATTTTTTTTTTTTTTTTTTTTTTTGAAATCGACTTGCCAATCCAATTACTTAAAAACGAGATCCTAAGGGCTCGGTATCCTGGCTATCAAGGAAATTTTAAAACCAGTGAACATAACCATCAGGCTTAGAATTGTAACCCTGGAAACCACACTTATTCTCACTATAACAAACATTCACCTGAAACATGGCGTACCATCCATACCAAATTTTTTCACTCCCTCCTCTTACACACTACAAAAGGGCCCCGAGAAAAACAAAAAAAAACCCCCCCCTTTACATCCCCCCATAAGGAGACCACTCCTTTGTCCATCCTCGGGGGACCCGCCTAAGGGAACCCACAGTGAGGTTCCTAAAACCCTTTCCCGGGGAAACTTTTTTCCAGGACGCCCATAAACCAGCATATTCCTACACTTCGTCCTATAGAATCTAGCCCCCAAAACGCTTTTATCCTCTTATCACCCCTTAATCCCCTCATTCCCCATGACTCCCCTTACATCTAGTAGTAAAGCCCTTAAAAGCGGCAAACGACCCCCCCCAACAGTCTGATAACCCCACCCATCATGATCTCACCCTCCAAGGAGGTACAAAAAAGTCCACTTGAAACGCCGTTTCAACATCGCCACAAAACTGCCAAAAAGTCTCTTCCACAAACCCCATACAACGTAACACCTCCTTGGAAGCCAGAATCCCCATAATAAAACGATACATAATTTCTTACTCTAGCCGGTACCCGAAGCTTACTAAAATCTTTCCAAATAACCCCCAATCATACGTTGGATACACGGCTACCCCTTGCATAATTCCCTGACCTTTCACTACCCTCACAACCTTTTCACTTTGATGTTATCCCCCTGTTGCACTGTCAATAAAAATCTCAAACATATCTTCAAAAAACCCTTAATTCCTTCCCACTCCACCTTTACGTGCCTCCTCCATAACTTTTCCCACTTTAGCGCCCTCACCCCCCCTTTCCCCTCATATACCTCCACTTGATATATACAGCCATTACTCTCAGTCCTAAAAGGAAACAAACCTAAACCCCTCTTCGACATCCGTCAAAACTCCCCCTTACTTAACCATGCCCCCCAAATCCCCCCCAAAAAACTTCAGCACCTCCTCTGCATTTCTACAATATATCGTACCTCAAAGGGGAAAAAAAACCTCTGCCACCCCCATCCCTTGCTATAGACAAGTGAATTTACACCCACTACCCTCTGATGAAATGCTAAGTCCCTCACATTTAAACCTCCTAGTCTACTTAAAACCTTACCGTGACAGACTCCGAATTTACCCTTCTGCATCCCTTTACACTTCCGCCATATTCCATACCCAAATACCCTGTTTTGTCAACCACTGTCCATCCTAACCCCATCCCCAAGCCCCCTATCCAATTACCTACCTCTAGAAACCCCTTGATTTCACCGTATTAACTCTCATTCCGGTTTAATACCAAACATCTGAATCACTCCACCCACCCTCCTTTAAACCCTCCTCCTTACCCCGTAGCAAAACATTTAGAATATCCACATACCCAACGATGCCCCTTTCATCCCCCCTTTCCCTCTCCTGTTTGTCCCTCACCCTCTCAACGACTCTAAAAAAGGATTTGCACACACGCAAAAGAGCAGCTGTGACATCGGACAGCCTGCCTCAAACCTCTCTCCATCGGTACACTTCCACCCAACCTCCCATTGACCTGTACCCTTACCTCTGCCTCGCATACAGGGTGTTCACCCACCTCACTGCCCCTCCCCAAACCCCAACCTCTCTAAGCAAACCTAAGAATCTCTGTCCCGCAATCATATGCATTCACCCAATTAACCTAGTATTCCCCCTCCCGTACTCTCTCTAGAAAATCCCTAATCAACCCATGTCCATCCCTCATCCTTCTTCCCGGAATTCCCAACTGCCCCCCATTTTAACACTAAACCAACACTTTCTCATTCTGTTGCCCAAAACCTTAGCAAAAATCTTGTAATCCGGCACTTAAAGTAATCGCACGGTAATCATTCAAAACTCGGCATTCCTTCTTTTTGGGCACCCAAAACCGTGGGCACCCGTTCTTTGCGATTTCCCATTTCCCCCCACTACTTAACATACAATTCAAAACCCACCAGACATGCTGTACACTCCCCCAATGGGCACCTATAAAAATCGTTTGGTTTTGCCATCTATGCCCGGGGTTTTACCCCGGCCATCCAAAAACTGCTCCTCCACCCTCTACACTTATTTCTACCTCGATTCTGTCATGTCCTGCTCACTAATACCCTATTAAACCCTTCATCCCCAAACTGTCCCTCACCCCCTCCCCCGCCAACCCTCTCCACTTTCCCTAAACCAAAAATCTGCATACAAAATAATATTTTCCGTGGTGGATAGGCCTTGACCCTCCTCAAGCCACCCCCCCCCTGTACCTGCCTCCAATATACGCCAAGGGGGTTTTCGCCTGCCGTTCCTTAAACCTCCTTAATACAAAACCCGATGGCCTATCCCCCTTAAAACATCCTCCAACCCTGCCCCAACTCTAAATTTCCTCAAATTTTTCATTGTGAATTTCCGCCAACCTATTTCGCAAACGTTCCATGTCCTCACTCCGCCCCCCGTTCCTCTGCATAACAGTCATTTAAATGGGCCCTCAAGAAAATTTTGTAGGGCCATAGCTCCCCCTCGCCATCTCCTTACCTGTACTTTAAAAAATTTCGCGATTTCAACTTTTGCCTCATTTCCCACCCAAACCAGCAAATCCATTTCCATATTCCTAGTCTCCAAAAGGATGTCCACCAATCTTCAAACCTGTAGGGTCCCCTCGTCCCTAAGTAGCCTCACATTTAATTTCCAGTATCCTGCATTTAAAAACTCACTATGCCATCTTCCCTCAAATCTGCTATAACAGCACGATGATCAGAAAAAACCCACATCGATAGTCCTCACCCTCTCCACACCTATGCCCTGCCTAACATAAATCCTATCTAACCGTGCCTCATATCCCTACGAATAAAGTGTGCCCACTCCATATCCCCTACTTCCCCCCACATCTACCACCCCCAACATCTCGCAAAACATCCCGCAGAACCCCCAAAAAACAACCCGCCCCCTCGGAACCACATCACCTTCCTAATGACACAAATTTCCCAAACCCCACCCAAACACCGTTTTAAAAAGCAGGTAAACCTCTCAAGTGATATATCAGAAATCGCGTACAAAAACCACCTTCACTCTAGCGTTACTAGTTGCTGGCAGTTACACCTACAAAACTAACCCTCCTGGCCCCCCAAAAACCCCTCCCCCCTGACAAACCCCCCCACCCCCCCTCCTCAACCCAGGATACGCAAAGGGGCTGGTTCTCCCTTTTCCGCCACAGCCACACCTCCCTTTTAACCTCAAAGCATCACATGTAAAAACCTATAACTTTCAACAAAACTCAAAATCCTAACCCATGGTTATGTTCCCGCAAAAAAAAAGACATCAATACTAAATCTCCTCAAAACCCACTTAACCTTTCCCTCTTGGGCCTCGGTTTTAAGACCGTTTACATTGAAGTTACACACCTGAATTTTACCCAAAAATGGCGGCTTACCCCTGTGCCGCTGAGGCTTACTTGGTCCTCCTTTCATAGGTCTCGGTTCTTCTCTATCAATCCTCGTTCCTGCCCTCCAACCCCCTCCCTGGGCCCTTCCCGCCTAGCTTCCATTGCCCCCCTCCTCCCGGACTTGCCTTTGCTACCCCAGCTGCCACATCTTTTCCCAGGCCTCTGGCTGGGTGTGAGGGGCTTTTTCCATGTCTGATGCCCCCCCGATCTCTTGCGGGAGCTACCCCCTACACACATTTCTTCTGCAAACCACATCTTCTTGATGGACCCCCACCACACATTGCTCTCCTTTCGAACTCACTCAAGTCTTTCCCTTTCCCCGCTTCTGTTCATCCATCACCTTGTCATCACCTGACCTCACATCACTTTCCCCACCATGCTCGACTCTTCCAAAAAATCCTTCAGCCCCAAACCTCCAAAATCCCGTCCTGAGCTGACTCTGTAGTACCCAACGGTCTGTCTGGCAGCGATATTCCCTCCTCCCCCGTTTCCACTGGTAGTGTAAACACACGTTTTCCAAACCACCTCCCGCTCTGTCGACCTCTTCACTCCATAGGCCTTTGCCCCCGCTTTCCACTTCAACCCGTCATAACGTCCGCGGCTTCTAATGGCGTATCCACAGAAGCTGTCTCCTGACGCCTAGGGCCTGTCTCCTGGGGCATTGTGCCACCCTGTGTTCATAGAGTCACATAAACGGCACCCTCTTCCTCTGCCCGCATAGTGTACAAAAAACCTGTGTTCTATGGTTATGGGAAGTAACATATGATGGTATCGGCCTTTCAGGGTCATTTTCAGTGTGAAGGATCCTTCCGGCATCCCCTCATAAAAGCCGTCCTCCACATTCCCCTGCTCGTCGAGTGTACGTCCCATAACCACTGAACACATCTTGTAGGCTGTACGCTGTTGCCTCAAAAGGTACATTCCTTACCTTCACCCAAAGTAAAAAACTTAGACACATCATGCAAGCATACTTCCACTGCCGTATTGATACTCATCCGCCTTTTTTGAAATTCGTCGACGATGGTAGAGTAGAAGTCAGCCCCATGAACTTCACGAAGGGCCCGTGACATACCATTCAGTGCCACACCATACAGTTCTTCATTGGGGATGCCCCTAACAGTCCCCGATAATGCTTGGCAGGGAACGTTCATCGTGGCGTTGCTTAAAGATCCTTTAACCAGCTCAATGCAGACAGTATTTATGCGCCGGTACAGTCGGTCCGCCATCTTGGTGCTAATGCTATGTTTTCCTCACCAGGTGGGGGTGCAAGAGAACCTGTTAGAAGCGTCCTCTCTCCCGCAGGTCGAGAGACGAATGATATATATATATATATATTATATATTTATTTATATATATATATTATATATTTTATATATATTTATATATTATATATATATATTTATTATATATATTTTATTTAAAACATTGCTACAATAAAAGCGATGTAAATTATAATAAATGTCTATGATATGTACTAAGAACAAACTCAAAAACCATCCCCAGTTACAGAAAGTAATACATAGATCGCAATTACGATCTTACATCAAACAAGCCTGCATTATACAATTTAAATATTGCCAGTGTTGCTACACAGCTGGCGCAACCCCCCCCCCTTCGCCTACACACACACATTGTTAAGAACTCATATTCATTCATTTGAATAAACTTGATATTAAATAACCTCAATTTAGGACTTATCCTAACTCATCTTTACACTGTAGGATAAGTACACTAGATACACAATACCTTAAATAAGACAACCACATTTTACAAGATACATTTTGAAACGCTTTTATAGAATACCATAAAGGTGTTATTACCCTAAACAACAGAAACTTTTCACACTTAATATATCCCCCCCCCAAAAAAAAAAAACCCTAACCGCTATCACCAACATGCTTACTTACATCCTTACAGTACAATAAGGAATAACCTTAAGTATATAATCATCGGTGTTCACAATAACACCAAAGACAAAGTACATTTAATATAAACATAAGTGTGTTATAACCTAGTCTAATACAATGTCACCTCAACCAGGTGACAATAACTGCCAGTGATAAATATTTCTAGGAACATTACAACAGTGACGTTCAACTTAACCCTAAGCAACGCATATATAAACTTTTACTTGTAACCCTACCATTTCTACGGTAAAGAGCTAAATAAAAGAGTACTCCCCATGATGACAGCCCCGTGTCCCGCTTATATGCGGACATCCTCCATCATGCAAAAAAAGTCTATGAATACACATGAGGTACAGGAAAAAACACATTTTGCACTTATCCTGGCCGCTGGCACAGACAGCCACAACTATGACATGCCCATACCTATCCTATAACAAATGTGCGTTACACATCCGATAAAGTACGCTATTCAAACACACTCGCACTCCCAACAAATTCACACACATCCATTACAACTGTCAACCCCAAGGAGGCGACCCGGTTTCATACCTCTGACATCCCTTCCCACAGTAGCATATACCAACCCTAACCTACCCCTCCCTCCTGATTTACAGTTCTACTAAAACTCCTAACGTAAGTTCTCTGTATCCCACTGGAAAATCCTGCTCCTACCTCCACCCATAAATATCCCTGTTTCGACACAACGTTTTATGAAACGTAACCGCTAATACCCGCCGCTTCACCTTGCTAACCCCTTTCCCCTGCATTCCCTACGATATGTATATATAATCTAGTGGCGACGGTCTGGAGTTTTGAGACTCTCTGACCGCGGGTTCATTCCCGCCCGTGGTATGGTTTAATATACCATAATGTACCCCACATTCCTAATGATACTCTCATCCAAACCCTTTTTACCCCCTATCCTATGCAGCACCCTGCTCAACCAACTCCTGACGCTCCCCTTCCCCTCACAAAAATACACTACGTGGAACGCTGAATCCTCCCCTTAGCTTGGAACTATAGACCAATAAGCCTAACCTCCATTGTGGGAAAATTTATAGAATCAATAACTGCCGAGGCAGTTCGTAGCCACCTTGAAAAGCACAAATTAATCAACGAATCTCAGCATGGTTTTACAAAAGGGCGTTCCTGCCTTACGAATTTATTAATTTTTTTCACTAAGGTATTTGAGGAGGTAGATCATGGTAATGAATATAATATTGTGTATATGGACTTCAGTAAGGCGTTTGACAGGGTCCCACATCAGAGACTATTGAGGAAAATTAAGGCACATGGAATAGGAGGAGAAATTTTTTCCTGGATAGAGGCATGGTTGACAAATAGGCAGCAGAGAGTTTGCATAAATGGGGAGAAATCAGAGTGGGGAAGCATCACAAGCAGTGTTCCTCAGGGGTCAGTGTTGGGCCCCCTGTTGTTCACAATCTACGTAAACGACATTGATGAGGGCATAAAGAGCGACATAAGCAAGTTTGCCGATGACACCAAAATAGGCCGTCGAATTCATTCTGACGAGGACATCAGAGCACTCCAGGAAGATTTGAATAGACTGATGCAGTTGTCAGAGAAGTAGCAGATACAGTTTAATATAGACAAAAGTAAAGTTCTAAATGCTGGACAGGAAAATAACCATACCACATATAAACTAAATAATGTCGATCTTAATATTACTGATTGCGAATAAGATTAGGAGTCCTGGTTAGCAGTAATCTGAAACCAAGACAACAGTGCATAAGTGTTCGCAATAAAGCTAACAGAATCCTTGGCTTCATATCAAGAAGCATAAATAATAAGAGTCCTCAGGTTGTTCTTCAACTCTATATATCCTTGGTTAGACCTCATTTAGAATATGCTGCACAGTTGTGGTCACCGTATTATAGAATGGATATAAATGCTATGGAAAACATACAAAGGAGGATGACAAAGTTGATCCCATGTATCAGAAATCTTCCCTATGAGGATAGACTGAGGTCCCTGAATCTGCACTCTCTAGAAAGGCGTAGAATTAGAGGGGATATGATTGAGGTGTATAAATGGAAAACAGGAATAAATAAAGGGGACGTAAATAACGTGCTGAAAATATCTAGCCTAGACAGGACTTGTAGCAATGGTTTTAAGTTGGAAAAATTCAGATTCAAGAAGGATATAGGAAAACACTGGTTTGGTAATAGAGTTGTGGATGAGTGGAACAAACTCCCAAGTACAGTTATTGAGGCTAAAACGTTGTGTAGTTTTAGGTAAATACATGAGTGGGTGTGGGTGGGTGTGAGTTGGGCCTGACTAGCTTGTGCTACTAGGTCAGTTGTCGTGTTCCTTCCTTAAGTGAATGTGACCTGCCCTGACTAGGTTGGGGCATTGGCTTAAGCCGGTAGGAGACTTGGACCTGCCTCGCATGGGCCAGTAGGCCTGCTGCAGTGTTCCTTCTTTCTTATGTTCTTATGTTCCACATATTCCACAACCCCCCCTCAACCACCCGTCTATCCCCGTAGAACCACACCCAACGGTAAGCAAGCAAGATATTCTAGGTAAGACCCCAGCGGGGAAGACTGGATAGACGACGACTAGATCTTGAGAGGAGTGTCCTTAGTCTTAGAGATAGAGCCAGGGCTTAACCCAGCAGCAGAGCTGTGCGTGAAGGAGTTTGTGGGAACTTGAGAGCCAGGATACACAGGCAAGCTTGATCGATGACTTGGGAGCACTGCTGTGTGCATCTCATCAGCGTGGTGTTGCCTAGCTTGTCATTGGTGGAGACTGGCGAGAGGCGTGCTTGAGGCGGCGACTAATGATGACGTGACTTATGTGCGATCGTCCCAGGTAGTGTAGGAGCCGTTGGTAATTCTTCTATATGCTGATTTTGAGAGCAGGACAAGTTTTACCCGGTGCTGTTTGTCGTTGCCAAGGTCTTCTAGTAAGGCGTTAGTGGTCTGTAGGTCGATCTGTTGTGCAACGTGTACTTGACTTGGGCATATTGTATGCTGTATATAGCTTGGCCTGCATGCAGGATCTGGCAGTCTTGCATGCATGTGTACAGGGTGATAGGTGCGGTGGGTCTGAGGTTCAGGTCTACTATCGTTTTTTTCTAATGGTGCTGGAGTTTCTTGTGGTGGATTTTCCGGTAGAAGTATTTATGCTTTTTTTGCCATCGGTGACTGAAGTGGAGATGGGGAGAGTAGGTCGGCAGTGGTGGTGGCGGTCTCAGGTAGATCAGGTGAGGCTGCTGATTGGTCAGTGGCTGCGGTGGAGTTTGTTGTTGCTGCTGTTGTGTTTGTTGTATCTTGCGTTGTGGTTACAGGAGTGGTAATATTTACTGGTGCTTGGGTGAGCTTGATTATGTCAGCAGAAGGAGGAGAGTCTGGGAAGGTGAATGCCGGCATGTTGTTTAGTCTAAAAAGTTCATTGATGGTAGTGTTGAAGGAGCCTGGTGCTGCCATGTTGTGCATGTGAGCATACAGTAGGCAGTACTGTATTTTGGTGGAGTCACATGCAGGTGTGGAGGTAGTGGTGGTAGAGTGTTGGGTTGATTTCTGGAGTTTGGTGGTGTCAGCCTGCAGCTTGGCGATAGCAGCATACGTGGGTGATCTGGATGGAGACTTCTTCTGATCTGTTTCTATGTTCTTTTTGATGATTTCACGATGGGTGGGACATTTAGCTGCGAGAGTGTGGTGGTTATTCTTGCAGTTTAGACACTTGAGAGCAGCAGTGGAAGTGCATGTCCTGGAGTCGTGGCCCTCAGTACCGCAGGTGGGACAGAATTTCTTGTCTTTGGTGGGGCAGTCTTTTGTTGAATGGAGGTATGAGAAACAGGTCCAGCATTGAGTGACGTGGTGGTAACGTTCAGCTTCAATGTGGCAGGCGTTGATGAAGTAATAGTAGATGGCTAGTCCCTCAGCCATAGCTTGGGAAGCCATCGTGACGTCAGTAAAGGTGATCTTGAGCATTGAAGAGACCGTGGGAATCTTGGTAATGTTTTCCACGGTGGCCCAAGGGTTATGGTCTTCGACAGATTTTTTGAGGTCTTCGATGGTCTGAGACGTAATCAGTTTGTCCAAGCGCTTCAGAAAGACAGTCCTCTTAGCCCTTAAGACTGGAGAGGTAAAATTCCATACAAAAAACGATACATGACTTCATGCCCACGGGGTTGGAACCTCAACCTACTGAACCTATCCCATATACTTCCCTAGTCATACATGGGGAAAATTCCCTCCACTGGTGCCACTACCCTTCCCACTAACATCCTACACAGTCTACCTATTTTTACCTTCTCCAGATCCCGAACCAACACCAGAGTCCTCAAAACAGTTTCACACTCATGCAACTCTACCCCATTATACATATGTTTCAACCTACAATGTATCTTGACCAACCCTCTCCCACTCACACCTTCCTTCATCACCTCCCTCTTAATGAAGATACACTTGACCCTCCACTTGAAATCCATCAATCCCCCCCCCCTCCGATGCACAGGTAACATTACCACATCCCTTTTAAGCCAATCACAGCCCGAACCCCAAAAGAATTTAAAAACCCTCCTAAGTATGTTCGCAATTGCCGTCCCAGTTAAAGGGAAAACGGCTGTCACGTGCCATACCTTACTATACAATAAGACGTTAATAAAATTGCATGCTGCACAAGGGTCAAATGGTAAGGCCGCAATGCTCCCAAGTGACCCAGAATCCTGTCTACCAACCTAATCGAGTTTTCCACACGGGCAACGTCCAGATCGTCTTCATAGATAAGACCACAAATTTTTAACAAATTCGCCCACCTCGTCAGGACTGCACTACCCCTCCCCACCCAAGCTCCTAACCCCATAACCTTGGACTTTTCTGAATTTACTCTCATATCAATTGCACCTGCGAACATGTTTACTACCCCATCTAAGGCGTCCATTGACATTCCCTCCCTAACCAGAACAGTAGTATCATCTACATACCGTATTAGGACTGGCCAAACCCTCTCAATTCCACTCCCTTCTCCCTCACTAGTGCACATTTGCTGCTCCACCATTCTATAAAAGGGGTCCTCTATGCACGTGAACAATAGCTGGGTCACAGAACACCCCTGTCGAAGTCCCCTACCATTACAAACCTCTTCCTCAGTCTTCCATTAATCTGTACCCTTGTCGTTGCTCCATGATACAACACATCTACCCATCCCACTATTTCTTCCCAAAACCCTGTCCCCTGAGGATAGCTCTCAATGCTTCTCACTCCACTCTGTCATATGCTCCTTGCCAGTCTAGTGCCACCAAACCCCCCCTCCCTGCTTTTTCTTCCACAAAATCCCGTAGTAGCCCATGCTCCCCCACCATAGACCCCCCTGGCAACCCAAACTGAGTTTTCAATGCGACCCACCCTACTACCTACTTAAACCTATTTCCCAAAATGTTAGCGAACAACTTGTAATCCGCGCATAACAACGATATTGCCCGGTAGTCCCTAAGCATATGCTGCCCCTTACCCTTCGGTACCAAGACTACTGCAGCCGTTGCTTGCTTTTCTCCCAACTCTCCCCTCTCCTTCATTAAATTTAATAACCTAACCAAAAACCCCCTCATTAGCTCCCAATGTTGCTGATAGAACTCTGTCCATCGATTCCCGGTGCTTTGCCCTTTCGCATTTCACCTAAAGCCCTCCATATTTCCCCACCCTGTGTTTCCCTATCACTGTTTCCCAACCATCATATCACACTCCCACACGCCTGTTCTAAATCCCCAGCTCCTACCCCTTCCCTTTGCCAATACTGCTCATACCACTTATCTGCAAATGCCCCCATTCTATCTGTAGCTTGTATAACCTGACCCACCCTATACCCACTCACCGACTCATGAACCTCCACCCACGGAATAGCCATTGCCTGCTGTCGTTGCTTTTACCTACACAATACACACGACGACGGCCTATCGCCCCATAACACCTCTTCCACCCCCGCCATTACCCTCACTGCTTGGAACCTCTCGTCCTGTATTTCGCGCAACCTCCCCTTAATTGCCATAATGTCGTCCATAGGATAAGTACCCTCCACTGTCCCTCTTACATAACATCCCGTTAACCTGTCCTTCAAATAGTTAACAAGCCCATATTTTAAAGAAATGATTCATTTCCCCTCTCGCATGTAATAATGCCAAATCTGTTCCTTAGCCACACCATCCCACCACGTCACTACATCCTCCACCCATTTTACCTCCTCCTCCCACAGTGTTGTAAAATCCTCCAACCCCTCCTCATCTCCTAACATATTCGTATTTAACTTCCAGTATCCCCTAGAGATACCAGCTAGTGATTCCCATTCCACCTCTGCCACTACCGCCCGATGATCTGAAAAAGCTACTTCTATTGTATGGGCAAACTTTGACAAGACCCCGTGAGATATATACAACCTATCTAACCTAGCCGTGTAACCCCTCCTTACGAAAGTATGCGCTACCTCCCCCCACCTACCAATCCTCAACTGAACATCCACCAAGAGATTCTGTAAGGCTGCCGACACGTGCCCCACCCCTTTTGGCTCCACATCAGCCCTCCTAATAACACAATTCCAGTCACCACCAACGATGGCCACCACAGGTAAACCACGTAAGGAGAAAACTAGGTCATCACATACAAAATCCTGCTTTACTTTCACATCGTTTTCCGCTGGCACATACACACAAAGGTTACCCTCTGCCCCATCCACCACCCATCCACACGCAACACCCTCCCCCTTCTCCCCTTTCGCTTCGTATCAACACAAACGGGCTCACCTCCTTTATCAATAAACTCGCACCAACTTTCAGACGTGCAGATGGCAGAGTCATTACCTTAAACCCTGCCACCTCCAGCACTCTCCCCTCCCTAAAATTATTTTTCTGTAGAAACACTACATCCACTCTATTTTTACACAGTAGCATACAAAACATTTCCTCTTCACACTATTACACAATCCATTCACATTCACACTCATACACCTAAGGCCTTCTTATAATTTCCAACCTTTCCTCCTCTCCTCCTTCCCAGGGCCTCCTGCCCCAGGGCCAACATATGATTCCACACCATCCACCCATCGAAGCCTCTTATCCTGGCTACCTCAACAATACTCTTCCTTCCTCTCAGACCTTTGCACCGGCGTCAGGACATCGTCTGAGTCTGACGCCGCCGCTCTCTTCCTCGTGATGCCCTCCACTGCCATGTTTTCTTCCGAGGAGTCGTCACGATGGACCTCAGCCTTCACCATGCTCTGTTCCATGGAACACGGCGAAATCTCACGCTTACTGCTTGGCCCGTCATCCCTGCTATGGTTTTTACTGACCCATTCCTCCACAGGCAACGCTGCGCCTCTTACCAGCTCGGGAACATCATACTTAGGAGGCGGCATCAATGTCCTCAACACTTCCTCAAGCTCTTCCTCGAGCGCCATTACCTCCTCCTGCACTTGCACTTCTGCACTCTTCACCTGCCTAGTAACAGTTCCTGTTATGGCACAGCTTGCCTCACACACCACAGTCTCAGCTATGGGATCCTCCACCTCTTCACTCCACAAGCGCCCAAGCCCTTGTTTTCACGTGGGGCTTTCAACAACAGCTTCCACACTGGTAACTTCACCAGTCTGTGCAGGCGCCCTCCTCAGCTTCACACACGCTGCTGCTATATGGTCATATGCCCCACATAACTTGCACGTACATCTCTGTTTGGCGTATTATACCAAAACCTGTGTCCTGAAGTCCTACAACACGACGTAAGATGGTATAGGATGTCTTAGAGTCATCTTCAGGGAAAAGGTTCCCTCCAGACGGCCCATGTAAGCACCAGCCGCCCACTTCCCCTGTTGTGCCAGATGTACGGTCCCATATGCCTCGAAAACACTCCTGATGTCAGCCTCGTCTGCCTCAAATGGGACGTTATGAATCTTAACGCACGTAAAGTGGCGGGATATCGATTAAACGCACCTTCACAGCTGGAGTGGCATCAAGGCTTACGTCTTGGAATCGCATCACCAATGACTCGTACACGGACGTGGAATTCAGTTTTACGAAGATTCTGTATGCCCCATTCAGGGCTACACCATACACCTCATCCTGTATGCCATACGTCTCCCTAATGATGGTCGGGAGTAACACCTGCGCAGACGTGGGTGAAATCGCCCCACGAAGCAGCTCAATACCGATGGTATTTACTCGACGCCTCATACTCAGTACCATGTTGGTACAATGTTGCTCGCCTGAAAACATCAGAGGGGTGCAGAGCACAACCACGCTCTAGTGACCAATAATGGATGTGATTTTTACTTTACATTTTGCTTAAGAAGCTTTTTTCAGTTTCAATTATTGCTTTGGGTCCTGTTTGATTCCTTAAGCACAAGTTCTATATTTTATATTTCTCTTACCAGTGCTCTGTATACACTGAAAAGTTTGCTCAGTAAAAAGTGTTGGTGCACCTGCTGTTTGATTATTCAATACAATAAGACCTACCTGTCATGGATCAGTATTCCTAAGTAGCACAGACCAACCATATTTATTAGGAAGCTTTAAATTAGTAGTAGCTAAACAGCCCCAAGGGAACTGGAGGTAATTCATTGATTTTAACATATCTGTGTTTTTACTTAAGTAAATGAGAATCTTGTTAACAGATTGAGGGCATATTTCAAGGAAAAGAGTAATCAAAGTTTTGGACGATGGATTTCGAAGGCGTCAGTGACTCTTTGGGTCATTTTGGCAGATACCAGAAATACGTGTTTGGTCTCGCTTGTATAGGGTTCTTAATACCTGGAATGCAAGTAGTCTCCATCACGTTTGTCGGCAATACTGTCAAACACAGGTAAGTCATTTATTCTGAAATAAATATATATATATATATATATATATATATATATTATATATTTATTTATATATATTATATATATATATATTATATATATATATATATTATATATATATATTATTATTATATATATATATATATATATATATATATTATATATATATATATTATATATATATATATATATATATATATATAATATATATATATATAGTGCTTTTGTGACTTCTCACATTATCAAAGAACTATGAGATCAATATATCAAAGAAAGGCATTTAAAGGGCCAACTACACCTCACCAACACATCCCACAAGAAAGCAACACCACACACGCGTGACAACACCCGACTCTGTGAAACACACCTAATACTCAAACCAAGAATTAAAGAAGGGGCGAGCAGAATCACCAACTTTTTTTTTATCAGATTTCAATGGGATTGTGACAGTGGATTAAGGTGCTTAAAAAGCAAATAGGCTGTGTTTGTTTTGACTGTTAGCCTTCAAGTTAGAGAGAAAAAAATATTTTTGCAAAATTTTATGGGTCCTAGGACTTTCCAGTTTCTACTAAATTGCAAAGATGTACAATGCTCCAGTTAACATCAGATGAAAGATAAAGACTAGATTAATAATGACACAGAGCAGTTTAATGATAATGTCAGTAGATTCCATAAAAAAATTTGCATTTTTTTTTGTTTTTAAGAGGAAAAAATCATTAACAAAAAACTGTTCACAAAATGGCAAATCCTCCCTGGGTATTTGTAGAACCATCATTCCTCAATAACGTCTGCAAAAATCGTGACAATCCAATGAATACTTATCGCAGGAGAGGGATTACAATGTCAATAACTTATTACTGAGCTTTTTTTCTGTGAAACTAGAAAAGTCGCGCGCCAACTTTCAGCATGCTACACACCCCCTCTCTTCCTTACAGCCTGCCGGCTACTGAGGGACTTTGTCTGCTCTCTACACTAGCCAGCACACAAGTTGCTATGTACAGTATTTACAATGAAATAATCGTAAAAATCGTAATTTTGGGTGGAAAAAAAAACTGCTAATTGCCTACATGTATTTTTGCTGACAGCAGAACAAAAAATACATTTAATGAAAAACATACTTAGAAATATTATAGAAACAAGTTGATTGCATCAAAATCTTGCCGAAATTTTGTACTATTTTTCAGTAAGAAAATATTTTTTTCCATAATTTTTCAATTTTAATATCTTGATCACTGAAAAAAAGGCTCGCCCCTCCCTTAAGATTTTTTTCCTTGTTTAATGTATCATTAAATTCTTTCCAAATTTTATTAATTATTAATGAATCTAATTTATGTAAAACCAAAGGAAATATTTTTTTTTTTTTTTTATTATCA
>NC_069450.1:32492544-32575670 GCF_026875155.1 Cherax quadricarinatus
CTTTTATTAAATAATGGTTTGGGGATAGAAATAAAAACGGAAAGGGGACTCGGTAATTGGCTACTAAGTACTAAGGGACCATTTTCCTTTCTAGAGCGATTATGACCATAATGAAGGATATGTAAATGTGGTAGGATTGTCATGAGAGTTGTATGGGAGGGATGACATGTCAGATGTGGTGTAATTGGAGAGTTTTCTTGTGTGTGAATGTTTTAGTTTAACCATGTGTGAAAGACAATGAGGTCTTGAGATCATTTTTTAATAAGGTAAATGATCTTTGTCAGTGATGACAACTACAAGAAGGAACACTCAAAGCATTTTAGTTAACACAGCTAAATAAAATAATATATGTTTGTCAGTGAGACAACTACAAGAAGGAACACTCAAAGTATTGTTAACACACTAATAATAATGTGCTAGTAAATGAGTGTGTATCTTTGTTATTTTAATAGTGTGTTTAGTTTCTCTGTGGTAAAGGTGTGGAAATGGCTTTTTGTCACCTTTATTATATTGAAATTTTTTGAGGTGTTTAGTATACTGGTATAAGTTTAATATACAATATTAATGAGTGAGCAACGAATTGGATTATATGAGAATGTCTTTGTATATAAAGTTTTCATATTAACGTAAATAAGTGTGACATTCTTTGGATTATTTGCCTTTGTGTTATAAGATACTGGCTGTATTTTATGGATAAATAAACCCATGTATGTACAGGTGTGGGCTGTTTTTAGTTACATGTATGTTGTGTGTGCTGGTTGGGCACTTTGGAGGGAGAATCAAGCATTTACAGTTGAACGTGTTTTTCTTATGTATAAGTTTAGTGCTAGGATAAGGAATGTGGAGTTGTTTGTTTTTATTATTTAATGGATCACGAAAAAAAAAAAAATGTCACAAACCGTCCATCCCATCTCCTCCCCCAATCTCCCCCCAACCCATGTTCCTACTTCCAATAACCTAGACTTTGCTAAATTAACTACCATTCCTGAAACATTCCCAAAAACTCCTATCACCTCTCCCACACCTTCTTAAAGCCTCCCCACTCGTAACTAACACAGTTGTGTCATCCACATAACCTACTATTCCCCCCATGCTTCCCCCCCTACCTCCCGCAATTCCTCCTCCACAGCCTCAAAGAAAGGATTTTGCACACATGCAAAGAGCAACTGCGACAGCGGGCAACCCTGCCTAATCCCTGTTCCATCATCACCCCCACCCCCCCCAGCTTTCCATTAACCTGCACCCTCATGACAGCCCCCTCATATAGAGTGCGCACCCACCTCACTACCCCCCTCCAAAACCCAATTTCTCCAAACAGCCCCACAAAAAGTCCCTCTTCACGCAGTCATAGGCCTGAGCCCAATCCAAGCCAAGGACGCCCCCTCCCTGGCAGTTCTCTATAAAATCCCTTATCCCACTGTGCCCATTCTTCATAGTCTGTCCCGGTATCCCATACTGACCCTCATGTTTGCTATTCCCAATTACCTTCTTTAACCTGTTTCCCAATACCTTCGCAAAAATTTTGTAATCTGTACACATTAACGACAACGGACGATAATCTCCCAAACCCTTCTCCTCTCCCCCCTTCTTTGGCATCAAAACAACAACCCCAGTTCTCTGTGTTTGCGCCATTCTACCACGTTTCAACATATAATTCAGAACCGCCACTAGGCACTCCCTCAGATCCTCCCAATGTGCTCTGTAAAAATCATTAGATAACCCATCTATTCCCGGTGCCTTCCCCTGACTCGACCCATTCACCACCTCCCCCACCTCTGCCTCCGTGATGCCCCCCCAACATTCCATCCCCCTGCCCAGAACCCTGATGAACCCCTATAGCTCTAAATGTTTCTAACCCAGCCATCCCTCCCCTTCTCTTCCATTTCTCCATAAACCAATAATCAGCATACCTACTGATACAATCTGTGTCAGAGAGACCCTGTCCCTGCACATAACCCTCCCCTCCCTCCACGACAATATGTGCCACGGTATTCCTCAACTGTCTGTCCTTGAATTTTCGGAGTACATACCCGGTTGGCTTATCACCTTTTAGTACGTCCTCCAATCCTGCCCTGACCCTGAGTGCATCAAAACGTTCATTATGCATCTCCACTAAACGACTTCTAAGTTCCCCCATAACTCCTCCCACACCTTCCCTACCCCCCCCCCATAATCATTCAACTGGCCCTCTAAATAATTCTGCAATCCAAACCTCCAGCGTGCCCGTTCCCTGCCCCTCTTCTTAAAAAATCCTGCAATCTGCACCTTTGCCTGCAACTCCCACCAATCTAGCAAATCCACCTCCTCATCCCTAGCCTCCCAAAACCCTTTCCACCATGTCTGAAAGGACCTACCTTGATCTTCCTCCTGTAAAAGCCTCACATTTAATTTCCAATAACTCTGATATATTCTCGGAATACCATCCACCCGAAGATCAGCCAACACTGCTCTGTGGTCAGATAAACCCACGTCTACTGTTCTAACCCTCTCCACTCCTATCCCCTGCCTCACATAAATCCTATCCAACCTTGCCTCATAACTCCCCTGTACATAGGTGTGCTCGACCTGATACCCCCCTTTGCCGACCACATCTACGACCCCGACATCACGCAGAGCATCCCGTAAGACACCCAACACGCACCCCGCCCCCCTAGGTATTACGTCTGCATGCCTAATCACACAATTCCAATCACCTCCAATTATCGCGATAGCAGGTAAACCCCTGAGATAGTATAACAATACGTCCCGAACAAAGACTGTTTTTATCCTCACGTTACCAATCGCGGGCATATAAACTCCCACAAAACATACCCTGCCTCCCCCCCACCACCCATCCACCCGAACAACCCTCCCCCCTCCCCCCTCCTCCCACCCCATGACTCGCAATGGACTGGTCTCCTTTACTAAAACAGCCACTCCTCCCTTTAAAAGCATTGCCATGCTTACAAACATCTTATATCCTCTCAATCGCAACTCACTACCTGACTTATGGTTATGCTCCTGTAGGAAACAAACATCCACGTCATACCTTTTGAGGAACCACTCCAACCATACCCTTTTTACTTCAGTCTTTAGGCCATTGGCATTTATTGTTACACACCTGAATGGTCAAGGAAAGGCGGCTTACCTCTGTGCCGCTGTGGCTTGCTCACACTTCCCTTCAAGCTGCTCACACTTTCCTTACTACTATTTTTAGTAAGACCCCCTCCCCCCCTGTCCCTCCCCCCCCGATTTTCCCTGTACTTCCCCCCCCTGTAGGGGATTTTTGTACCGCCTCTGCCCATGCCTTCTTACCTGGTCTTTGCCCAGGTGTTAAAACGTCGTCTAATTCAGTCACCCCACGCTGGCCGCTTCCTAGAGCTGCCTCCCAAAGCCATCTCTTCCTCAGGTACATCCTCCCTGTGTACCTCTGCCACCACTAGTGTATCCTGTCCACTATTCCCTGTTACTCCCTTCTTCTCACTCAGCCCTTGCAATCGCTGCCTATCACTGGTCCGTCCATCCATGTCCTCTCCTACCAAAGTCTCCTCCAAGAATTCCTGGAGCACAGACTCCAAGGACACCTCCTGTGTCGACTCCGCCACTTCCTCCACCACCACAGGCGTTGGAGAAGGATCTCCATCCTCCACCGGGAGTGTGACACACGTCCCCATCTGTTCTCCCTCCTTCTCCACCTCCTTACTCCATAGAGGAGTCCCAGTTTTCGCCGTCGCCACCACACTCGTCTGCTGGACCTCCTCCACCGGGGCTGGCACCCCTGGGGCAACTCTACGTGCACATTGCGCCGTTATATGTTCATAAGAGTTGCAAAGACGACACGTCCTCCTTTGTCCCGCATAAGACACATATACCCGAGTTCTGTTGCCTGTCAACATCACATACGAAGGTATAGGCTTCTTTAAGGTCATCTTGATGTTGTATGAACCTTCCAGGAGGCCCTCATATGGTCCATCCCGCCATACCCCTCCTCTAGCCTCATGAATGACTCCGTAGTTACTGAAAACGTCCTCTATACCAAACTTGGTCGCCTCAAAGGGTACATTTCTCACCCGTACCCACGTATAGTAAGTAGACACGTCATGCATACATACATCCATCGTCGAGTTGAGGCACATTCGGCGTTCCTGGTACTCCTCCACCACACTTCTGTAGAAACTGGCCCTCAGAAACTTCACAAATACTCTTTTCATCCCGTTAATGGCCACACCATACAGTTCCTCGTTAGGGATGCCATATAGATCCCTAATAATTGCAGGAAGAAGTACGTTCATCGTAGCAGGGCTCAGAGAACCCCTTAACAGCTCAATGCAGACTGTGTTAATCCTCCTGCCGGTGTAATCCGCCATGTTTGATCAGTGAAAACTGTGCAGAAACCAGGTGAAATGGGAGCTACTGTGCAGCCCGTCCGCACGGCCCAATAGCGATGCGAACAATGTGACAGAATTAGGGTGCGTGGGATATGGTATATGAAGCAGTTGCAGGAATGTAGGTGGATTAACTCAGAAACAGTCACGAGTAGGGTTATAGGCAAGTTAAAAGGTTTGAGGGTTAGTGAAGTGGCGTTACAGTAGAGGGCGTTGGTAATTAACTTGGTGGTGTATAGTAAGGTCTGGGGTGTGGCGGAGGTGTTCCCTTTGAGGGTGCAGGATATACAGGAAATACAGAGGAGGGTGTTGAGGTTTGGGTGGGGGTTTGGGAGGAGCCTGTGTTATGTCAAGGAGTAGTCTGACGGAGTGAAACGGGGGGACTAGGTTTGTTGGCCTTAGGCCTAGGTAATTGGCATTTATATATTAAGCAGAGGTTATCTAAGGGTGGGGGGGAGAGGGGTGTAGGGTGGATAGGTTGTGAGAAGTAATGCTAGAAACTGGAGGTGTGGTAAGTGATTGAGAAAGAGTGAAGAAGATAATAAATTCAAGTTTATTTTTGACAGTGGGGCAGGTTTTAAAGTTTGAAGTAAACACAGTGGTGGGTGTGTGTGGGGAAGGGGTGTATTGCAGGGTGTCGCAGTATACCCCATGTATAACAGGAGGGTCTTATGGTGGGAGTTCAGGAAGCTTCGGAAATACCAGCAAAGGTCAGGATAAGAATACCGTTTTTCTCCTCATGGATGTGGTTGCATCTAAGCAAATTTGCATAAGATGCGGGTTGGTGAGAGAGGCAACATGTTTATTCTGTGGGGATAGGAATCTGCCTATCATGGGGTATATATTATGTTCATCCTTGGGAGTGTGAGAGTCTGGGAATGGCGGGGGTATATTAGGTTGTTTGGGGGGGGGGAGTTGGTCTTTTCCTTAGATCTTTGTCGATGGATGTTTAGTTGGGGTAGCCAAGTGAAAGGGGAGGGCTTTGATGTATGTTATGACAAAGACTATTTGCATGTTTCTTGTGGATGAGGCAGATTAAAGGGCAGTTGAGGATAAAAGCGGTTAGCAGCAAAGGTTCTTAGACAAGGTGTAGGAATAGATTAATATATGGGGGGGAGATGGGAATCATTCTTTCGGTAGTTATCGTAATCTCATTTCAGTAGCACACCTTCACAGGAACTGGGGGGGCAAGGGACGGTCCCTTTAAGGTGAGGGGGGGGGTGTAAGGTTGTGCTAGTAGTGGTGTGGAAGGTGCTTCGAGAGTGAGACTAGTGAGAGCATAACATTACGTGAACTGTGTTATGTTCCTGGAGGGTTATTTATATTTGCGTTGTCAGTAAACATGGTGCCTCAATCACTAACACCTAGAACGTCATACAAATACATATTTTTGTTTGGGTATATTATTACACTCACTGTCAAGGATAGGTGGCTTACGCAGCTGTTATGGTGTTTTATTCATCAGTACTGAACATGTACAAAAATGATACTGCCAGTGAATTCTAGTAATCCTTTTTTTATTAATATGAGAATGTGTTAAAAAAATTAAAAAAAAACAAGGAAACCAGTAAGGTCAAGTGTACGTTAGTATGATGATGCTTGAATATTTGTACTTTTAAACAGTAGCTGCAATTACTTTCCTTATAGTCCTTGTGGCTTAGCGCTGCCTTTGATTATAATAATATAAAAAAAGTACGTTCCTTTAAAGCTGTACCCTATATAGAAGAAGGATTGTAATACTTTTACACACATTCAAGTATTGGAATATTCACAATGACTAGGATGTTTAAATTTGTGTTTCATAATAGGGAGATTAGGATCTAATGTCCAATCATTATCCTTAAGCTAGGATTAGTTAGTGTAAGAGGAGTGCCTGTATATCTTCATAGAGGGGGTTTCTTGCCCCGACCTTGTGTGGGGAGAACCAATTTGACAGATTTCAATAAGATAATTCAAGTCTTGGATGAATATTGAAGATATTATACATAAGCTATTTTAAAGATGAGGTAGCATGTTAATGTATTCTCTATATTTTACATGTAAACTCCATGTTAACAATGTAGTTATAACATTGTGAAGTCATGTTGATGCTTTTATATATTGATATACAAATTGTGGTGTAATACTTCCGCTTATACAGGTGTGTGTGTATAGGGAATGTAATGTCCATATCTGTTTTCCTATGTACTTATTATATTTTTGTGTATTTGTTTTGTTCATGCATCACCAACTTCCTGGTAAATTCCGATAATGTTTAAAGAGGTTGGGTATAAACATAATTGTTAGTTACTTAAGGTGTTTCTTAGAACGGTGCATGTAAATATTTTTGTCTGCCTGGCATTAATTAATTATTGAAATAGGAGGGGTTTTGTAGGAACACAGTTTATGGATGTGAACTGTGTATATGTCTAATCAGCTATAGTGTTATTTTAAGTACTCTGGATTGTGTGTGAATAGAGGTTATTGTTAAATAGTCCAGTATAGTTCTTCTTTTATTAAACTCTTATACATTCTTGTATAATGTTGTAAGTAAATGAGTGGGCAAATGAACTCGATTATAATGAGAATGTCTTTGTATATAAACTTTCATGTACAATTAAATAAGTGTGACATTCTTTGGATATATAGGCCTTTGTGTATATAAGATACTGGTTGTATTTTATGGAAAAATAAACCCAGCTGTTATGTTTCAGGTGTGGGTTTGTCCTTAGTTATTTACATGTATGTTCGGCGGCATTTTTGGGGGGTATCAAACATTTTATAGTTTAAAACGTGTTTTTTTTTCTAGTGTATAAGTTTAGTGCTGGATAGGGAACGTGGAGTTGGTTTTGTTTATTCATATATGGTTCACATGTCTTTGTTTATGTGACCGTATGTATAGCATACCTGCATAATTTTGTGTATTGGTTGTTTCTAAATAAAATATAAAAATATATATCTATATATTTATTTTTATATTTTTTATTAGAACCCTTACAAAAGTTACAGAATGCAATAATAAAGACTGGAATTCAAAAACATTCTTTTGTGCTACTAGTACCAGGTTAATCCCGTCTGGAACAAGTATTATAACATCTTATATATCAACATACACGCTAAGACAAACCCTCACTAAAGTATAAAGTTAATAATAGTTACCGCCAAGCCCATTGTACCCACAGAAAAACACACCAAAATTACATTTTACATAGTTTAACAATATAAAATGAATACTGACATGTTCTATAACATACAAACCAACATACAAATGTACAACATCACAAAGATTACTAAAAGTTGAAATTTTCAACACATGACTAAAACCAAAACCCCCTTAAAACACACAATACATTTGTACTACCATAACATTTCAGTAGAAGTAAAAAAGACCCTAACCAAGCTACATAACAACTACAAAACAAGACAAAACTCTAACATACCCTCTATGAACAGGTACAGAGTATTGATTAATTTAAGTTACATTAGATCCTAACCAATAGGAATTATCGAAGAAACTATGATCCCATATGGCACAATAACAATAAGATAAACAAGGTATTTTACTATAATGTTAACCCTCTAATACAATAACGCCTGATACAGAAAACAGAACAACCTACATATAACATAACAATAATCAAAATAACCCAAAACAAGTTTTTATAACAAATCTCGTTACATTAAAGGGTTCAAAAACCAAACTCTAATACATAATTAAACCTCCCACCATATTTATATAAACCGAAATTCTTGTCCACAGTACTTCGATGGTATAACCCCATAAAAACATGGTATAGACCCAAAACCTAATACATACCTTAAATTTTTTCACATAGAACCACATCAGACCAATACAAGTTAAACTAAACAAGAGGATAATAAAGATGAAGGCTCTTGTATTTGCCAGTCCAAAATAACTGACACGTATCACAGACTTTTTTTTTTTTTTTTTTTTTTTTGAAATCCGACCATGCAATCCAATAACTTAAAAAACGAATCCTAAGGGCTTCGGTATCCTGGCTATCAAGGAAATTTTAAAACATGAACATAACGCAACAGGCTTAGAATTGTACCCTGGAAACCAATTATTCTCACTATAAAACAAACATTCACCTGAAACATGGCGTACCATCCCATACCTAATTTTCACTACCCTCCTCTTACACACACACAACTCCAGAGAAAAACAAAAACAACCCCCCCCTTTAACATCCCCCCATAAGGAACCACTCCTTTGTTCCATCCTCAGGGACCCCGCCTAAGGAACCCACGTGAGGTTCCTATAACCTTCCGGGAACTTTTTCCAGGACGCCCCATAAACCATCATATCCTATCCTACACCTTCGTCCTATGAATCTAGCCGCAACGCTTTTATCCACTTTATCACCCCTAATCCCTCATTCCCCATTGACTCCCCTTACCTTCTAGTAGTAAATCCCTTAAAAGCGGCAAACTACCCCCCCCCCACAGACTGACAACCCACACCCATCCATGATCCTCACTCACCCCCTCCAAGGAGGTACAAAAGAAGTCCCACTTGAAACGCGCCGTTTCAACATCGCGCACAAAAACTCGCCAAAAAGTCTCTTCCACAAACCCCCATACAACGTAACACCTCCTTGGAATCCAGAATCCCCCATAAGAAAACATCACTAAATTCTCTTAACTCTAGCAGCCGGTATCCTAAGCCTTACAAAATCTTTCCAAATAACTCCTTCTCCTGCCCAATCATACGTTGGATAACACGGCTAACCCCTTGCGTAATTCCCTGACCTTTCACTCCCCTTCACCAACCTTTTCACTTTGAATGTTTATCCACTCTGTTGCACTGACATAAAAATCTCAACATATCTCACAAACCATAATTCCTTCTCACTCCACCATTTAACGTGCCTCCTCGCATAACTCCTTCCAACTTTAGCGCCCCTCAACACCCCCTTCCCTCATATACCTCCACTTGATATAAAAGCCATTACACTCAGTCCTAAAGGAAACAAACCTAAACCCCTCTCGAACATCCGTCATAACTACCTCCTTACTTAACCATGCCCTCCCAAATCCCCACACAAACTTCAGCACCCATCCTCTCAATTCTACAAATATATCGTAAGCCTCCTAAGGGAAAAACCACTGGCACCCCCCCATACCTTCTATAACAAGTGAATTTAACCACCCACTACCCATATGAAATGCTAAGTCCCTCACACTTTAAACCGTCCTAAGTCTACTTTAAAACCTTACCGTGACAGACTCCGAATTTACCTTCTGCATGCCTACAACTTTCCGCCATATTCCATATCCCACATAACCCTGATTTTGTCACCACTGACCATCCTACCCCCCATCCCAAGCCCCCTATCCAATTTACCTACCTCTAGTAACCTTGAATTCTTTCACACGCGAGTTAACTCTTCATGTCCGTATTCATACCAACATCAGAAATCACTCCCCACCCTCCTTAACTCCTCCTTACCCCTAGCAAAACAGTAGAAATCATCCACATACCCAACGATCCGCCCCCTTCTCCATCCCCCTTCCATCTCCTGTTTGTCCATCACCCACTCAACAGACTCATAAAAGGATTCTGACACACGCAAAGAGGCAGCTGTGACTCGGACAGCCCTGCCTCAACCTCTCTCCATCGGAACACTTCCACCCCAAAAAAAAAAAACAAAAACAAACCTCCCATTGACCAGTACCCTTACCTCTGCCTCAGCATACAGGTTGTTCACCCACCTCACATCCCCTCCCGAAACCCAACCTCACTAAAGCAAACCCCTAAGAAATCTCTGTCCACGCTATCATATGCATTCACTCCAATCTAACCTAGTATTCCCCCTCCCCCGTAACATCTCTCTAGAAAAACCTAAAATCAACCCATGTCCATCCCTCATCCTTCTTCCCGGATTCCGCCCAACTGCCCCCTATGTAACACTAAACCCAACACCTATTCCTCATTCTGTGCCCAAACCTTAGCCAAAAATCTTTGTAATCCGAGCAAGCATTAACGTAATCGCACTGTAAACATTCTAAACTCGGGCCATTCCCTTCTTTTGTGGGGCACTAAAACCGTGACACGCCGTTCTCTTTTGCGATTTCCCCATCCCCTCCCCTACTTAACATACAAGTTCCAAAAACCCCCACACAGACAATGCCTGTACACTCCCCCAATGACACCTATAAAAATCGTTTGGTAAGGCCACTATGCCTGGGGTATTTACCCTGGGCACATCCCAAAAACCATCTGCTCCATCCACCTCCTCTACACTAAATACTACCCTCGATCTGTCACTGTCCTGCCACTTAATACCCTATAACCCTTCATCCCCATAACTGTCCCTCACCCACTCCCCCCTCCAACCCTCTCCACTTCTCCTAAACCAAAAATCTGCCATCCAAACTAATATTTACCTGGTGGATAGCCTTTGACCTCCTCAAAGCCACCCCCCCCCCCTGTACCTCTGCCTCAATATACGGCCAAGGAGGATTTTCGCCTGCCGTCCCTTAACCCTCCTTAATACAAAACCCGATGGCTATCCCCCCTTAAAACATCCTCCAACCCTGCCTAACTCTACATTGCCTCAAATTTTTTTCATTGTGATTTCCGCCAACCATTTCGCAAACGTTTCCCATGTCCTCACCCGCCCACCCGTTCCTCGCATAACAGTCATTTAAATGACCCTCAAGAAAAATTTGTAGACCATAGCTCCAACCTCGCCATCTCCTCACCCTGTACTTTAAAAAATTTCGCGATTCAACTTTAGCCCACATTTCCCACCAATCCAGCAAATCCATTATCCTAATTCCTATCTCCCCAAAGGATGTCCACCAATCTTCAAACCCTGTAGGTCAACCCTCGTCCAAGTAGCCTCAACATTTAATTTCCAGTATCCTGCATAAACTCACACTAATGCCACTTCCCTCAAATCTGCTATAACAGCAGCAAGGATCAGAAAAACCCACATCGATAGTCCTCACCCTCCCCACACCTAAGCCTGCCAAACATAAATCCCTATCTAACCGTGCTCATATCCCCTACGAAATAAAATGGGCTCCACTCCATATCCCCTACTTCCCACCACATCAACTACTCCAACATCTCGCAAAACATCCCTCAGAACCCCCAAAACACAACGCGCCCCCCTCGGACCCCAATCACCATTCCTAATGACACAAATTCAATCCCCCCATCACCGTAAAAAAGCAGTAAACCTCTCAAGTGATATATCATAACCATCGCGTACAAAACCACCTTCACTCTAGCGATTACTAGTTGTCGTGGCATGTACACATCCTACAAAAACTAACCCTCCTGTCCCCCCAAAACCCATCCACCCTGACAACCCACCCACACCCCCTCCTCCTCAACCCAGGATACCAAGACAGGTCTCCTATATTTTACGCCACAGGCCACACCACCATACAACCTCAAAGCAACACATGTAAACAACTCTATAACCTTTCAACAACAACTCACCTCCAAACCTATGGTATATGTTCCTGCAAAAAACATACATCAATACAAATCACCTCAAAACCCACTCTAACCAATACCCTCTTGACCTCGGATTTAGACCGTTTACTAGAAAGTTACACACCTGATTATACAAGAATTGCGGTCTTACCCCTGTAGCGCTGAGGCTAACTTAGGTCCTCGCTTTCATAGGTCTCGTTCTTTCTATCAATTCCCTCGATTCCTGGCCGCTCCAACCCCTCCCTGTCCTGCCCGCCTACTTCCCATTGCCCCCCCCCATCCACCCGGACTTGCCTTTGCTACCACACTGCCCACATCATCATCCCAGGCCTCTGCGCTGTGGTTGAGGACTTGTCCAAGTCTTATCCCCCTGCAGATCTCTTGCGGGAGCTACCCTCTACAAACACAATTCTTCAGCAACCACATCTCTGATGGACCTCCACCACCCATAGCCTCACCTATTTCGAACCTCACTCAAGTCTTCTAACCCGGCTTCTGTTCATCCCTCACCTTGTCATCACCTGACCTCACACACACTATTCCACATCCATGCTCCGAACTCTTACCAACAAATCCTTCAAGCCCAGGCCTTCCAAAGATCCCGTCCTGAGCTGACTCTGTAGTAACCAACGGTCTGTCTGGGCATGCGAACTTTCCCTCCCCCCCCCGTTTCCACGTAGGTAGTGTAACACACGTCTCACAAAACCACCTCTGCTGCTGTCGAACTCTCATCACTCCATAGGCCCTGTGCCCCACGCTTTCCCACTTCACCCTTCCATAAACGACCGCGTCATTCTAATGGGCGTATCCACGAGAAGCTGTCCCTCCTGACGCCCTAGGGCCCTGTCTCCTGGGCCTTGTGCCACCATGTGATCCCAAAGAGTCACATAAACGCACGTCTTCCTCTGCCCCGCATAGTGTACAAAAACCGTGATCTATGGTTATGCAAAGAAACATATGATGGTATCGTCCTCTCAGGGTCATTTTCAGTGTGAAGGTTCCTTCCGGCATCCCCTCATAAGAGCCGTCCTCCACATTCCCATGTCTCGTCGAGTGTACAGTCCCCTAACCACTGAACACATCTTGTAGGCTGTACGCTGTTGCCTCAAAAGGTACATTCCTTACCTTCACCCCAAGTAAATACTTAGACACAACAGCAAGCATACTTCCACTGCCGTATGATACTCGATCCGCCTTTCTTGAAATTCGTCCGACGATGGTAGGTAGAAAGTCAGACCTCATGAACTTCACGAAGACCCGTGACATACCATGTCAGTGCCACAAGCCACACCATACAGTTCTTCATTGGGGATCCATAAACAAGTCCCCCTGATAATGCTTGGCATGAAGAACGTTCATTCGTGGCGTTGCTTAAAGATCCTTTAACCAGCTCAATGCAGAACAGTATTATGCGCCGGTACAGTCCCGGCCCCCAACTTGGAGCTAATGCTATGTTTTCCCTCACCATGTGGGCGTGCAAGAGAACCTGTAGAAGCGACATCTCTCCCCTCAGGTCGAGAGACAATGATATATATATAATATATATAAATATATATATATATATATATAAATATATAGTAGTATATAAATATATATAAATATATATAATATATATATTATATATATATATAAATTTAAAACATTGCTACAACTAAAAGCGATGAAAAATTATAATAAAATGTCTATGAAATGTACTAAGAACAAACTCAAAAACCATCCCAATAACAGAAAGTAAACATAGATCCGCAATTAAGATCTTACATCAAACAAGCCTGCATTATACAATTTAAATATTTGCCAGTGTTGCTACACAGCTGGCGCAAACCCCCCCACCCCCCCCTTCGCCTACACACACACATTTTAAGAACTCCATATTCAATCATTGAATAAACTTGATAATAAATAACCACAATTAGGACTTCTCCTAATCTCATCTTTACACTGAAGGATAAGTACACTAAGATACACAATACCTTAAATAAGACAACCACATATTACAAGATAACATTTTGAAACGCTTTTATAGAATCCAAAAAGGTGTTTTATTGACCCTTAACCAACAGAAACTTTTCCCACTTAATAATAACCCCACCCCCAAAAAAACAAAAACCTAACCGCTATCACCACATGCTTACTTACTCCTTTACAGTACAATAAGGAATAACCTTAAGTATATAATCTCGGTGTTTCACAATAACACCAAAGACAAAGTACATTTAATATAAACATAAGTGTGTTATAACCTAGTCTAATACATTGTCACACTCAACCAGTGCCAATAACTGCAGTGAAAAAAATTTTCTAGAACATTACAACAGTGACGAGTTCAACTTAACCTAAGCAACGCATATATAAAACATTTACTTGTACCCTACATTTACTACGGCAAAGAGCTAAATAAAAGAGTAACTCCCCTGATGACAGCCCCGTGTCCCGCTTATATGCGGACATCCTCCATCATGCAAAAAAAGTCCTATGAATACACATGGGTACAGGAAAAAACACATTTTGCACTTAAGCTGGCCGCTGGCACAGAGACAGCCACAACTTTGACATGTTCCCAACCTATCCTATAAACACATGTGCGTTACACATCCATAAAGTACGCTATTCAATCAAACACACCCTCGCCTCCCAACACATCACACACATCCATTACAACTGTCAACCCAAGGAGGCGACACCGGTTTCATACTCTGACATCCACCCTTCCCACAGTAGCATAAACCAACCCTTAACCTACCCCTCCCTCCTGATTTACAGTTTCTACTAAAACTCCTAAACGTAAGAGCCTCTGTACCCACTGAAAAATACTGCTCCTTCTCCAACCCATAAATTATCCCTGTTTCGACACAACGTTTTTATGAAACGTAACCGCTAATACCCGCCGCCTTCACCTTGCTAACACCGTTTCCCCTGCAATCCCTACAGATATGTAATAATACTCAAGTGGCGACGGTCTGGAGTTTTGAGACTCTCTGACCGCGGGTTCATATCTCCCGCCCGGGGTATGGTTTAATAACCCATAATGTTACCCCACAATTCCTAATGATAACTCTCATCCGAACCTCCCTTTACCACCCCCCTATCCTAATGCAGCACCCTTGCTCAACCACTCCGACGCTCCCCACCCCTCAACAAAAAATACACTACTGGAATGCTGATCCTACCCCTTAGCTTGGAACTATAGACCAATACGCCTAACCTCCATTGTGAGAAAAATCATAGAATCAATAATTGCCGAGGCATTCGTAGCCACCTTGAAAGCACGAAATAATCAACGTAATCTCAGCATGGTTTTTACAAAATGGCGTTCCTGCCTTACGAAGTTATTAATTTTGGTCACTAAGGGATATTTGATGAGGTAGACATGTATGAATATATTTATATATATAAAAAAAAAATATATATAAACATAATAATAATATAATATATATAATTAATATTGTGTATATGGACTTCTTAAGGCGTTTGACAGGGTCCCCACCATCAGAGCTATTGAAACATTAAGGCACATGGAATAGGAGGAGAAATTTTTTACCTGGATAGGAGGCATGTTGACAAATAGGCAGCAGAGAGTATGCATAAATGGGGAAGAAATCAGAGTGGGGAACATCACAATCAGTGTATCCTCAGGGGTCAGTGGTGGGGCCCCCCCCCCTGTTGTTCACAATCTACGTAAACGACATTGATGAGGGCATAAAGACGACATAACAAGTTTGCCGATGACACCAAAATAGGCCGTCGAATTCATTCTGACGAGGACATCAGTAGCACTCCAGGAAGATTTGAATAGACTGATGCAGTTGTCGGAGAAGTGGCAGATACAGTTTAATATAGACAAAAGTAAAGTTCTAAATGCTGGACAGGAAATAACCCATGGACCACATAAAAACTAAATAATGTCGATCCTTAATATTACTGATTGCGAATAGATCAGTAGTCCCTGGTTAGCATTAATCTGAAACCAAACAACAGTGCATAAGTGTTCGCAAATAAAGCTAACAGAATCCTTGGCTTCATATCAAAAGCATAAATAATAAGAAGTCCCTCAGTTTCATTCTACTCTATATTCCTTGTTTAGACCTCATTTAGAATATGCTGCACAGTTTTGGTCACCGTATATAGAAATATAAAATCTATGTGAAAACATACAAAGGAGAAGACAAAGTTGATCCCATGGTATCAGAAATCATCCCTATGAGGATGACTGAGGTGTCCCTGATCTGCACTCCTCTAGAAAGGCGTAGAATTAGAGGGGATATGTTTGAGGTGTATAAATGGAAAACAGGAATAAATAAAGGGGACGTAAATAACGTGCTGAAAACAATCTAGGCCTAGACAGGACTTGTAGCAATGGTATTAAGATGGAAAAATTCAGATTCAAGAAGATATAAGGAAAACACTGTTTTGGTAATAGAGTTGTGGCTGAGTGGAACAAACTCCCAAGTACAGTTAATGAGCTACAAACGTTGTGAGTCTAGGTAAAACATGAGTGGTTGTAGGTGGGTGTGATTTGGCCTGACTACTTGTGCTACTCAGGTCAGTTTGTCGTGTTACTTCCTAAGTGAATGTGGACCTTGCCCTGACTAGGTGGGGCATTGGCTTAAGCCGTAGGGAGACTTGTACCTCTGCCTCGCATGGGCCAGTAGGCCTGCTGCAGTGTTCCTTCTTTCTTAGTTCTTATGTTCCACATATTCCACAACCCCCCCTCAACCACCCGTCTATACCCGAAGAACCACACCCAAACGGTAAGCTAGCACGATATTCTAGGTAAGACCCCAGCGGGAAGACTGGAAGACGACGACTAGATCTAGAGAGGAGTGCCTTATCATAAGATAGAGCCAGCTTAACCACCGCAGCAGAGCATTCGTGAAGGAGTTTGTGGAACATGAGAGCCAGGATACCCAGGCAAGCTTGATCGAAGACATGGGAGCACTGCTGTTGCATCTCATCAGCGTGGTGTTGCCTAGCTTTGCATTGGTGGAGGACTGGCGAGAGGCGTGGCTTGAGGCGGCGACTAATGATGACGTGACTTATTGCGATCGTCCTAGGGCCAGGTAGTGTAGGAGCCGTTGGAAATTCTTCCTATATTGCTGATTTTGAGAGCAGGACAAGTTTACCCCGGTGCAGTTTGTCCTCGTTGCCACAGGTCCTTCTAGTCAATGCGTTAGTGTCTGTAGGTCGATCTGTTGTGGCAAACAGTGTACTTGACTTGGGCATATTGTATGCAGTATATACTTTGGCCTGCATGCAGGAATCTGGTCAGTCTGCATGCATGTGTACAGGTGATAGGTGCGGTGGTCCTGTGGTCAGTTCTACTATCGTTTATTTTCTAATGATGCTGGAGTTTCTTGTGGTGGATTTATCCCGGTAGAAGTATTTATGCCTTTTTTGGCCATCGGTGATGAATGGAGACGGGAGAGTAGGTCGGCAGTGTGGTGCGGTCCTCAGGTAAGATCAGGTGTAGGCTGCTGATTGTCAGTGGCTGCGGTGAGTTTGTTTGTTGCAGCTGTTGTGTTTGTTGTATCTTGCGTTGTGGTGTACATGAGTGTAAAATTTACTGTTGCTTGGGTGAGCTGATTATGTCAGCAGAAGGAGGAATAGTCTGGGAAGGTGAATGCCGGCATGTGTTTAGTCTAAAAAAAGTTCATATGATGTAGTGTTGAAGGGCCCTGGTGCTGCCATGTTGTGCATGTGACATTACAGTAGGCAGTACTGTATTTTAGGTGGAGTCACACTGCAGGAGTGGAGGTAGTGGTGTAGAGTGTTGGGTTGATATCTGGAGTTTGGTGGTGTCAGCCTGCAGCGTGGCGATAGCACAACGAGGGTGATCTGGATGGAGACTACTTCTGATTCTTTTCTAATGTTCTTTTTGATGATTATCACGATGGTTGGGTACATTTTAGCTGCGAGAGTTGGTGGTTATTCTTGCAGTTTAGACACATGAGAGCACAGCGAAGTGCATTTCTGGAGTCGTGGCCCTCAGTACCAGCAGGTGGGACAGAATTTCTTGTCTTTGGTGGGAGTCTTTTGGTTGAATGGAGGTATGAGAACAGGTCCAGCATTAGTGACCGTGGTGGTAACGTTCAGCTTCAATGTGGCAGTCGTTGAAGAAGTAATAGTAGATGGCTAGTCCCCCCTCAGCATAGCTTGGGAAGCCTCGGTTGACGTCAAGTAAAGGTTGATCATGAGCAAATGAAGAGACCGTGGGAATCCTTGGTAATGTTATCCACGTTGTGGCCAAGGGTTATTGGTCGTCGGACAATTTTTTGAGTCTTCGATGGTCTAGGACGTAATCAGTTTGTCCAAGCGCTTCAAGAAAGACAGTCCTCTTAGCCTAAGACCGAGAGGTAAAATTCCATACCAAAAAACGATACATGACTTCATTGACCACGGGTTGGAAACTCAACCTACTGAACTATACCCATATACTTCCCTAGTCATACATGGGGAAAATTCCCCTCCACTGTGCCACGTACCCTTCCCACTAACATCCTACACATCTAGAACCTATTATTTTACTTCCTCACAGATCTTACCAACACCAAGTCCTCAAAAAACAGTTCAACACTATGCAACTCTACCCCATTATACATGTTGTCAACCTATCAATGTATCTTGACCAAGCCTCTCCCACTCACACCTTCCTTTCATCACCCTCCCTCTTAATGAATATACACTTGACCTCCACTTGAAAACCATTCCAACCCCCCCCCATCCGATGCACAGGTAACATTACCTACATCCCTTTTAAGCCAATCACGAGCCGAACCCCCAAAAGAATTTAAAAACCCTCCAAGTATGTGTCTGTCAACTGCCGTCCCAGTTAAAGGGAAAACGGCTGTCACGTGCCATACCTTACTATACACTAAGAACTTAATAACAATGGCATGCTGCACAAGGTCAAATTGGTAAGCCGCAATGCTCCCAATGACTCAGAATCCTGTCTACCAACCTAAGCGAGTATTTCCACACGGGCAACGCCCAGATCGACTTCATAGATAAAGACCACAAATTTATAACAAATTGCCCACCTCGTCAGAGACAGCACTAACCCTCCCCACCCAAGCTCCTAACACCCCATAACCTTGGACTTTTCTCTGAATTTACTCTCATATCAATTGCACCTGCGAACAAGTTTACTACCCCAACTAAGGCGTATCCATGACTTCCCTCCCAACCCAGAACAGAAGTATCATCAACAAACGTATTAGGACTGGCCAACCCTCTCAATTCCACTCCTTCTCCCTCACTAGTGCACATTTCTGCCCCACCATTCAATAAAAGGGGTCCACTATGCACGCGAACAATAGCTGTTCACAGACACCCCTGTCGAAGTCCCCCGAGACCCATTACAAACCTCATCCTCAGTCTACCCTGTAATCTGTATCCCTTGTCGTTACTTCATGATACAACACATCTACCCCATCCCTCTATTTCTTCCCAAAACCCTGACCCCTGAGGATAGCTCTCAATGCTTCTCACATCCCCACTGTCATATGCTCCATGCCAGTCTAGTCCACCAAACCCCCCCCCTCCCCGCTTTTTCTCCACAAAAAATCCTAGTAGCCCTGCTCCCCCAACCATAGACCCGCCCTGGCAACCCAAACTGATTTTCAATGCGACCCACCCCTACTACCTACTTAAACCTATTTCCCAAAATCTTAGCGAACAACTTGTAATCCGCGCATAACAACGATATTGCCCGGTAGTCCCTAAGCATATGCTGCCCCTTACCCTTCGGTACCAAGACTACTGCAGCCGTTGCTTGCTTTTCTCCCAACTCTCCCCTCTCCTTCTTTAAATTTAAAAACCTAACCAAAAACCCCTCATTAGCTCCCAATGTTGCTGATAGAACTCTGTCCATCGATTCCTGGTGCTTTGCCCTTTCGCATTTCACCTAAAGCCCTCCATATTTCCCCACCCTGTGTTTCCCTATCACTGTTTCCCAACTGTCATATCACACTCCCACACACCTGTTCTAAATCCCCAGCTCCTCCCCCTTTTCCCTTTTGCCAATACGCTCATACCACTTATCTGCAAATGCCCCCATTCTATCTGTAGTTGTATAACCTAAACCCACCCTATACCCACTCACCGACTCATAAACCCTCCACCCACGGAATAGCCATTCCCTGCTGCCCGTTGCTTTTAAACCTACACAATCCCACACGACGACGGCCTATCGCCCCATAACACCTCTTCCCCCCCCCCCCGCCATTACCCTCACGGGCTTGGAACCTCTCGTCCTGTATTTCGCGCAACCTCCCCTTAATTGCCATAATGTCGTCCATAGGATAAGTACCCTCCACTGTCCCTCTTACATAACACCCCGTTAACCTGTCCTTCAAATAGTTAACAAGCCCATATTTTAAAGAAATGATCATTTCCCCTTTTGCATGTAATAATTGCCAAATCTGTTCCTTAGCCAAAACCATCCCCCCAGTCACTACATCCTCCACCCCTTTTACCTCCTCCTCCCACAGTGTTGTAAAATCCTCCAACCCCTCCTCATCTCCTAACATATTTGTATTTAACTTCCAGTATCCCCTAGAGATACCAGCTAGTGATTCCCACTCCACCTCTGCCACTACCACCCGATGATCTGAAAAAGCTACTTCTATTGTATGGGCAAACTTTGACAAGACCCCGTGAGATATATACAACCTATCTAACCTAGCCGTGTAACCCCTCCTTACGAAAGTATGCGCTACCTCCCCCCCACCTACCACATCCCTCAACTGAACATCCACCAAGAGATTCTGTAAGGCTGCCGACACGTGCCCCACCCCTTTTGGCTCCACATCAGCCCTCCTAATAACACAATTCCAGTCACCACCAACGATGGCCACCACAGGTAAACCACGTAAGGAGAAAACTAGGTCATCACATACAAAATCCTGCTTTACTTTCACATCGTTTTCCGCTGGCACATACACACAAAGGTTACCCTCTGCCCCATCCACCACCCATCCACACGCAACACCCTCCCCCTTCTCCCCTTTCGCTTCGTATCAACACAAACGGGCTCACCTCCTTTATCAATAAACTCGCACCAACTTTCAGACGTGCAGATGGCAGAGTCATTACCTTAAACCCTGCCACCTCCAGCACTCTCCCCTCCCTAAAATTATTTTTCTGTAGAAACACTACATCCACTCTATATTTACACAGTAGCATATAAAAACATTTCCTCTTCACACTATTACACAATCCATTCACATTCACACTCATACACCTAAGGCCTTCTTATAATTTCCAACCTTTCCTCCTCTCCTCCTTCTTCCCAGGGCCTCCTGCCCCAGGGCCAACATATGATTCCACACTATCCACCCTACCCCCCTTCTTTCGAAGCCTCTTATCCTGGCTACCTCAACAATACTCTTCCTTCCTCTCAGACCTTTGCACCGGCGTCAGGACATCGTCTGAGTCTGACGCCGCCGCTCTTTTTCCCTCGTGATGCCCTCCACTGCCATGTTTTCTTCCGATGGACGATGGACCTCAGCCTTCACCATGCTCTGTTCCATGGAACACGGCGAAATCTCACGCTTACTGCTTGGCCCGTCATCCCTGCTATGGTTTTTACTGACCCATTCCTCCAAAGGCAACGCCGCGCCTCTTACCAGCTCGGGAACATCATACTTAGGAGGCGGCATCAATGTCCTCAACACTTCCTCAAGCTCTTCCTCGAGCGCCATTACCTCCTCCTGCATTTGCACTTCTGCACTCTTCACCTGCCTAGTAACAGTTCCTGTTATGGCACAGCTTGCCTCACACACCACAGTCTCAGCTATGGGATCCTCCAACTCTTCACTCCACAAGTGCCCAAGCCCTTGTTTTCACGTGGGGCTTTCAACAACAGCTTCCACACTGGTAACTTCACCAGTCTGTGCAGGCGCCCTCCTCAGCTTCACACACGCTGCTGCTATATGGTCATATGCCCCACATAACCTGCACGTACATCTCTGTTTGGCGTATTATACCAAAACCTGTGTCCTGAAGTCCTACAATACGACGTAAGATGGTATAGGATGTCTTAGAGTCATCTTCAGGGAAAAGGTTCCCTCCAGACGGCCCATGTAAGCACCAGCCGCCCACTTCCCCTGTTGTGCCAGATGTACGGTCCCATATGCCTCGAAAACACTCCTGATGTCAGCCTCGTCTGCCTCAAATGGGACGTTATGAATCTTAACGCACATAAAGTGGCGGGATATCGATTAAACGCACCTTCACAGCTGGAGTGGCATCAAGGCTTACGTCTTGGAATCGCATCACCAATGACTCGTACACGGACGTGGAATTCAGTTTTACAAAGATTCTGTATGCCCCATTCAGGGTACACCATACACCTCATCCTGTATGCATACGTCTCCCTAATGATGGTCGGGAGTAACACCTGCGCAGACGTGGGTGAAATTGCCCCACGAAGCAGCTCAATACCGATGGTATTTACTCGACGCCTCTACTCAGTACCATGTTGGTACAATGTTGCTCGCCTGAAAACATCAGAGGGGTGCAGAGCACAACCACGCTCTAGTGACCAATAATGGATGTGATTTTTACTTTACATTTTGCTTAAGAAGCTTTTTTCAGTTTCAATTATTGCTTTGGGTCCTGTTTGATTCCTTAAGCACAAAATTCATATTTTTTTATTTCTCTTACCAGTGCTCTGTATACACTGAAAAGTTTGCTCAGTAAAAAGTGTTGGTGCACCTGCTGTTTGATTATTCAATACAATAAGACCTACCTGTCATGGATCAGTATTCCTAAGTAGCACAGACCAACCATATTTATTAGGAAGCTTTAAATTAGTAGTAGCTAAACAGCCCCAAGGGAACTGGAGGTAATTCATTGATTTTAACATATCTGTGTTTTTACTTAAGTAAATGAGAATCTTGTTAACAGATTGAGGCATATTTCAAGGAAAAAAAAGTAATCAAGTTTTGGACGATGGATTTCGAAGGCGTCATGACTCTTTGGGGCTTTTGGCAGATACCAGAAATACGTGTTTGGTCTCGCTTGTATAGGGTTCTTAATACCTGGAAAGCAGTAGTCTCCCCTCACGTTTGTCGGGAAAACTGTCAAACACAGGTAAGTCATTTTATTTGAAATAATTTTATATATATAAAATATATTTAAAAAAATATATATATATATATATATATTTATATATATATATTTTATATATATATATTATATATATATAAAAATATATATATAAGTGCTTTTGTGACTTCTCACATTATCAAAGAATTATGAGATCAATATATCAAAGAAAGGCATTTAAAGGGCCAACTACACCTCACCAACACATCCCACAAGAAAGCAACACCACACACGCGTGACAACACCCGACTCTGTGAAACACACCTAATACTCAAACCAAGAATTAAAGGGGCGAGCAGAATCACCAACTTTTTTTTTATCAGATTTCAATGGGATTGTGACAGTGGATTAAGGTGCTTAAAAAGCAAATAGGCTGTGTTTGTTTTGACTGTTAGCCTTCAAGTTAGATAGAAAAAAAATATTTTTGCAAAATTTTATGGGTCCTAGGACTTTCCAGTTTCTACTAAATTGCAAAGATGTACAATGCTCCAGTTGACATCAGATGAAAGATAAAGACTAGATTAATAATAACACAGAGCAGTTTAATGATAATGTCAGTAGATTCCATAAAAAAAATTTGCAGTTTTTTTGTTTTTAAGAGGAAAAAATCATTAACAAAAAACTGTTCACAAAATGGCAAATCCTCCCTGGGTATTTGTAGAACCATCATTCCTCAATAACGTCTGCAAAAATCGTGACAATCCAATGAATACTTATCGCAGGAGAGGGATTACAATGTCAATAACTTATTACTGAGCTTTTTTTATGTGAAACTAGAAAAGTCGCACGCCAACTTGCAGCATGCTACACACCCCCTCTCTTCCTTACAGCCTGCCGGGTACTGAGGGACTTTATCTGCTCTCCACACTAGCCAGCACACAAGTTGCTATGTACAGTATTTACAATGAAATAATCGTAAAAATCGTAATTTTGGGTGGAAAAAAAAACTGCTAATTGCCTACATGTATTTTTGCTGACAGCAGAACAAAAAATACATTTAATGAAAAACATACTTAGAAATATTATAGAAACAAGTTGATTGCATCAAAATCTTGCCGAAATTTTGTACTATTTTTCAGTAAGAAAACATTTTTTTCCATAATTTTTCAATTTTAATATCTTCATCACTGAAAAAAGGCGCGCCCCTCCCTTAAGATTTTTTCCTTGTTTAATGTATCATTAAATTCTTTCCAAATTTTATTAATTATTAATGAATCTAATTTATGTAAACCAAAGGAAATATTCATATTATTTTCAAAACTGCTTTTTATGAAACAAGATTCAATTATATTCCTGTCGACCATGGACTTGCTTGATGCAACTTTCTCATAGATAAAGAAATATTCAAAATTTATGAAATTGCTAATGATCAGAAATACCCAAGAAACGTATTTGATAAATCTTTTAATATTGCTAGAAATACTTTTTACAATCCAAAAAGGGCCAACCAGCCTTATTCAAAAATATTTTGGTTCTCCCTTACCATGAAAACTTGGTTGATATGCCTTCTCTTCTTAAGACTTTTAATATTAAAGTTGTATTCAAAAATCTTGATACAGTAAAAAAAACTTTTGATAAAGAATTCCCCCCAAAATGCTGACGGATGTGTCTATAAGATTCCTTGTAAAATTTGTGATAAAGTTTATTACGGTCAAACTGGTAAAAGTCTAGAATTAAGATTAAAACATAAATATATTAGGAGAACTGGACAAGATTCTAATGCCCTATTAATTTATGTGAGAGATTTTAACCATCCAATTGATTTTCAAAAGGCTGAGAAAGTTGTATCAAGCAAATCAATGGTCGACAGGAATATAATTGAATCTTTTTTCATAAAAAGCAGTTTAGAAAAAATTATGAATATTTCATTTAGTTCATAAATTCATAAGGTTCGAGTCTCCTTCAGCCAGAGATCAGTGTTTGTGTATATTTCTCCTGCTCTTGCGAATTCCTTGCACTGTTAATCTCTCTAGTAAGGCTGATGCATGCAGGGGATGAGAGGAAAAGCTGTAATCCTTCTCCTTGAAATCTGGCTGCCTTGGATCAAAGTCTAGCGCAAGCTGGACTCCTAGGTATTGGTCCAGTGTGAGTAGATTGGTAAAGCACTGCGTACCTTTTTCCAAGGTTCGTAGGTTCGAGTCTCCTTTAGCCAGAGATCAGTGTTTGTGTATATTTCGCGTACTCTTGCGTATTCCTTGCATTGTTAATATCTCTAGTAAGGCTGATGCATGCAGGGGATGAGATGAAAAGCTGTAATCCTTCTCCCTGACAGCTGGCTGCCTTGGATCAAAGTCTAGCTCAAGCTGGACTCCACGGTATTGGTCCAGTGCGGGTAGATTGGTAAAGCACTGCGTACCTTGTTCTAAGGTTCGTAGGTTCTAGTCTCCTTAAGACAGAGATCAGTGTTTGTGTATATTTCGCCTGCTCTTGTGAATTCCTTGCATTGTTAATATCTCCAATAAGGCTGATGCATGCAGGGGATGAGATGAAAAGCTGTAATTCTTCTTCCTGAAAGCTGGCTGCCTTGGATCAAAGTCTAGCACAAGCTGGACTGCAAGGTATTGATCCAGTGGGTAGATTGGTAAAGCACTGCGTGCCTTGTTCCAAGGAACGTAGGTTCGAGTCTCCTTAAGACAGAGATCAGTGTTTGTGTATATTTCGCCTGCTCTTGCGAATTCCTTGCATTGTTAATATCTCCAATAAGGCTGATGCATGCAGGGGATGAGATGAAAAGCTGTAATCCTTCTCCAAGCTGGCTGCCTTAGATCAAAGTTTAGCGCAAGCTGGTCTCCAAGGTATTGGCCCAGTCTGGAAAGTTTGGTAAAGCACTGCGTACCTTGTTCAGATTTTCGTAGGTTCGAGTCTCCTTTAGCCAGAGATCAGTGCTTGTGTACATTTCGCCTGCTCTTGAGAATTCCTTGCATGCAGGGGATGAGATAAAAAGCTGTAATCCTTCTCCCTGAAAGCTGGATGCCTTGGATCAAAGTCTAGCACAAGCTGGACTCCAGTGTGTTTAGACTGGTAAATCACTGCGTACCTTGTTCCAGGGTTCGTTGGTTCGAGTCTCTTTCAGCCAGAGATCAGTGTTTTGTGAATTTTTCGCCTGCTCTTGCGAATTCCTTGCAATGTTAATATCTCTAGTAAGGCAGATGCATGCAGCGGATGAGATGAAAAGCTGTAATCCTTCTAACTGAAAGCTGGCTGCCTTGGATCAAAGTCTAATACAAACTGGAATCCAATGTATTGGTCCAGTGTGGGTAGATTGGTAAAGCACTGCGTACCTTGATCCAAGGCTCGTAGGTTCGAGTCTCCTACAGTCAGAGGTCAGTGTTTGTGTATATTTCGCATGGCTTGCGAATTCATTGCATTGTTAATATCTCTAGTAAGTCTGATGCATGCAGGAGATGAGATGAAAAGCTGTAATCCTTCTCCCTGAAAGCTGTCTGCCTTGGATCAAAGTCTAGTGCAAGCTGGACTCCAAGGTATTGATCCCCTGTGGGTAGATTGGTAAAGCACTGCATTCCTTGTTCCAAGGTTCGTAGGTTCGAGTCTCCTTCAGACAGAGATCAGTGTTTATGAATATTTCGCCTGCTCTTGCGAGTTCCTTGCGTTGTTAATATCTCTAGTAAGGCTGATGCATGGAGGGGATGATGTGAAAAGCTGTAATCCTTCTCCCTGAAAGCTGGCTGCCTTGGATCAAAGTTTAGCGCAAGCTGGACTGCAAGGTATTGATCCAGTGTGGGTAGATTGGTAAAGCATTGCGTGCCTTGTTCCAAGGTTCGTAGGTTCTAGTCTCCTTCAGACAGAGATCAGCGTTTCTGTATATTTCTTCTGCTCTTGCGAATTCCTTGCATTGTTAATATCTCTAGTAAGGCTGATGCATGCAGGGCATGAGATGAAAAGCTGTAATCCTTCTCCTTGAAAGCTGGCTGCCTTGAATCAAAGTCTAGCGCAAGCTGGACTCCAAGATATTTGTTCAGTACGCGTGGATTGGTAAAGCACAGCGCACCTTGTTCCAAGGTTCGTAGGTTCGAGTCTCCTTCAGCCAGAGATCAGTGTTTGTGTATATTTCGCCTGCTCTTGCGAATTCCTTGCATGGTTAATATCTCTAGTAAGGCTGATGCCTGCTGTGGATGAGATGAAAAGCTGTAATCCTTCTACCTGAAAGCTGGCTGCCTTGGATCAAAGTCTAGCGCAAGCTGCACTCCAAGGTTTTGGTCCAGTTTGGGAAGATTTTTAAAGCACTGCGTACCTTGTTCGAAGGTTCGTAGGTTCGAGTCTCCTTCAGCCTGAGATCAGTGTTTGAGTGTATTTCGCTTGCTCTTGCGAATTCCTTGCATTGTTAATGTCTCTAGTAAGGCTGATGCATGCAGGGGATGAGATGAAAAGCTGTAATCCTTCTCACTGATAACTGGCTACCTTATGTCAAAGTCCAGCACAAGCTGGAGTCCACGTTATTGGTCCAGTGCGGGTAGATTGGTAAAGCACTGCGTACGTTGTTCTAAGGTTCGTAGGTTCGAGTCTCCTTCAGCCAGAGATCAGTGTTTCCGTATATTTCGCCTCCTCTTGCGAATTCCTTGCATTGTTAATATCTCTAGTAAGGCTGATGCATGCAGCGGATGAGATGAAAAGCTGTAAGCCTTCTCCCTGAAAGCTGGCTGCCTTGGGTCAAAGTCTAGCTCAAGCTGGACTCCACGGTATTGGTCCAGTGCGGGTAGGTTGGTAAAGCACTGCGTACCTTGTTCTAAGGTTCGTAGGTTCTAGTCTCCTTCGGCCAGAGATCAGTGTTTGTGTATATTTCGCCTGCTCTTGCGAATTCCTTGCATTGTTAATGTCTCCAGTAAGGCTGATACATGCAGGGGATGAGATGAAAAGCTGTAATCCTTCTTCCTGAAAGCTGGCTGCCTTGTATCAAAGTCTAGCACAAGCTGGACTGCAAGGTATTGATCCAGTGTGGGTAGATTGGTAATGCACTGCGTGCCTTGTTCCAAGGTACGTAGGTTCGAGTCTCATTCAGCCAGAGATCAGTGTTTGTGTATATTTCTCCTGCTCTTGCGAATTCCTTGCACTGTTAATCTCTCTAGTAAGGCTGATGCTTGCAGGGGATGAGAGGAAAAGCTGTAATCCTTCTCCTTGAAATCTGGCTGCCTTGGATCAAAGTCTAGCGCAAGCTGGACTCCTAGGTATTGGTCCAGTGTGAGTAGATTGGTAAAGCACTGCGTACCTTTTTCCAAGGTTCGTAGGTTCGAGTCTTCTTTAGCCAGAGATCAGTGTTTGTGTATATTTCGCGTACTCTTGCGTATTCCTTGCATTGTTAATATCTCTATGTAAGGCTGATGCATGCAGGGTATGAGATGAAAAGCTGTAATTCTTCTCCCTGAAAGCTGGTTGCCTTGGATCAAAGTCTAGCATAAGCTGGACTCCATCGTATTGGTCCAGTCTGGGTAGATTGGAAAAGCACTGCGTACCTTTGGAACATTAAAATGGTATAAAGTACCGACAGGTTGTTAGGTAAGACACATATGCAACAGTTAGGTATCTTTATTATGAAACGTTTCGCCTACACAGTAGGCTTCTTCAGTCAAGTACAGAAAAGTTGATAGAAGCAGAAGATACTTGAAGACGATGTAATCAGTCCATCACCCTTAAAGTTTTGAGGTGGTCAGTCCCTCAGTCTGGAGAAGAGCATTGTTTCATACTATGGAACAATGCTCTTCTCCAGACTGAGGGACTGACCACCTCAAAACTTTAAGGGTGATGGACTGATTACATCGTCTTCAAGTATCTTCTGCTTCTATCAACTTTTCTGTACTTGACTGAAGAAGCCTACTGTGTAGGCGAAACGTTTCATAATAAAGATACCTAACTGTTGCATATGTGTCTTACCTAACAAACTGCGTACCTTGTTCCAAGGTTCGTAGGTTCGAGTCTCCTTCATCCAGAGATCAGTGTTTGTGTATATTTCGCCTGCTCTTGCGAATTCCTTGCATTGTTAATATCTCTAGTAAGGCTGATGCATGCAGGGGATGAGATGAAAAGCTGTAATCCTTCTCCCTGAAAGCTGGCTGCCTTGGATCAAAATCTAGGGCAAACTGGTCTACAAGGTATTGGTCCTGTGTGGTAGATTGGTAAAGCACTGCGTACCATGTTCCAAGGTTCGTAGGTTCGAGTCTCCTTCAGCCAGAGATCAGTGTTTGTGTATATTTCGCCTGCTCTTCCGAATTCCTTGCATTGTTAATATCTCTAGTAAGGCTGATGCATGCAGTGGATGAGATGAAAATCTGTAATCCTTCTCCCTGAAAGCTGACTGCCTTGTATCAAAGTCTAGCGCAAGCTGGTCTTCAAGGTATTGGTCCTGTGTGGGTAGATTGGTAAAGCACTGCGTACATTCTTCCAAGGTTCGTAGGTTCGAGTCTCCTTCTGCCAGAGATCAATGTTTGTGTATATTTCGCCTGCTCTTGCGAATTCCTTGCATTGTTAATATCTTTAGTAAGGCTGATGCATGCAGGGGATGAGATGAAAAGCTGTTATCCTTCTCCCTGAAAGCTGACTGCCTTGGATCAAAGTCTAGCTCAAGCTGGACTGCAAGGTATTGGTCCAATGTGGGTAGATTGGTAAAGCACTGCGTACCTTCTTCCAAGGTTCGTAGGTTCGAGTCTCTTTCTGCCAGAGATCAGTGTTAGTGTATATTTCGCCTGCTTCTGCGAATTCCTTGCATTGTTAATATCTCTAGTAAGGCTGATGCATGCAGGGGATGAGAGGAAAAGCTGTAATCCTTCTCTCTGAAAGCTGGCTGCCTTGGATCAAAGTCTAGCGCAAGCTGGACTCCAATGTATTGGTCCAGTGCGGTTAGATTGGTAAAGCACTGCGTATCTTGTTCCATGGTTCGTTGGTTCGAGTCTCCTTCAGCCAGAGATCAGTGTTTGTGTATATTTCGCCTGCTCTTGTGAATTCCTTGCATTGTTAATATCTCTAGTAAGGCTGATGCATGCAGGGGATAAGATGAAAAGCTGTAATCCTTCTCCCTAAAAGCTGGCTGCCTTGGATCAAAGTCTAGCGCAATCTGTACTCCAAGGTATTGGTCCAGTGTGGGTAGATTTTTAAAGCACTGCGTACCTTGTTCCAAGGTTCGTAGGTTCGAGTGTCCTTCAGCCAGAGATCAGCCAGACTTCAGCCAGACTTGAGTTTGGAGGTGGAAGAACAGAAAGTTTTTGGGGTCCCCGTGCCTCGGTGGGAGACGGCGAGCATGTTTTAAAAAGTAAATGGGAGGTGTATGGAAACTTATAATAATTTGGTATGGTTTTATTATTTGCAGTGTTTAATAACCTGTATTTCAATAAATTTTTAGATCTTAATTGAAGAGATAGAGAATATTACTTATGTAGGGTGCACCGGTATTTATTTTGATGTCATGTTTATATTAATAAACGATTTTCTCTACCCAGATGTGTGGTGCCAAATTGTGATGACAACAGTACCAATTACAAGGAGAACTTTACTGAGTGGGCCATCCCAGAGGGTGACCAGTGTCATGTCTGGACGCTTAAAAACAACATTACTGACCAATGTGAACAGGATATGTTTTTCAAGACAACTGCATCTTGTTCACAGTGGGTCTATGACACTTCATTGTTCTTTGCAACTACTGTTACAGAGGTTAGTCAACATAAAACATATTAGTCATATTAATGCAGTTTTATGTTAATTTTTTGCATTGATATACTTAATTTGAACCTAGAGCAAGTGCAAATTCACAATCTATATTATATATATATATATATATATATTATATATATATATATATATATATATATATATATATATATATATATATATATATATATATATATATATATATATATTTAGGTGGTAGGTTGGTAGACAGCAACCACCCAGGGAAGTACTACCGTCCTGCCAGATGACTGTAAAACAGAAACCTGTAACTGTTTTACATGATGTTAGGGTTGCTGGTGTCTTTTTCTGCCTCATAAACACGCTAGATAACAGGGATATCTTGCTACTCCTACTTACACTTTGTTTACACTTCATAGATACGCACATGCATATACACATGCATACATCTAGGTTTTTCTCATTTTTCTAAATAGCTCTTGTTCTTCTTTTTTTCTTCTATTGTCCATGGGGAAGTGGAAAAAAATCTTTCCTCCGTAAGCTATGCGTGTCATATGAGACGACTAAAATGCCGGGAGCAATGGGCTAGTAACCCCTTCTCCTGTAAACATTTACTAAAAAAGAGAAGAAGAAAAACTTTATAAAACTGGGATGCTTAAATGTGCGTGGATGTAGTGCGGATGACAAGAAACAGATGATTGCTGATGTTATGAATGAAAAGAAGTTGGATGTCCTGGCCCTAAGCGAAACAAAGCTGAAGGGGGTAAGGGAGTTTCCGTGGTGGGAAATAAATGGGATTAAATCTGGAGTATCTGAGAGAGTTAGAACTAAGGAAGGGATAGCAATAATGTTGAAGGATCAGTTATGGAAGGAGAAAAGAGAATATGAATTTGTAAATTCAAGAATTATGTGGATTAAAGTAAAGGTTTGATGTGAAAAGTGGGACATAATAAGCGTGTATGCACCTGGAGAAGAGAGGAATGTAGAGGAGAGAGAGAGATTTTGGGAGATGTTAAGTGAATGTATAGGAGCCTTTGAACCAAGTGAAAGAGTAATTGTGGTAGGGGATCTGAATGCTAAAGTAGGAGAAACTTATAGAGAGGGTGTGGTAGGTAAGTTTGGGGTGCCAGGTGTAAATGATAATGGGAGCCCTTTGATTGAACTTTGTATAGAAAGGGGTTTAGTTATAGGTAATGCATATTTTAAGAAAAAGAGGATAAATAAGTATACAAGATATTATGTAGGGCGAAATGACAGTAGTTTGTTGGATTATGTATTGGTAGATAAAAGACTGTTGAGTAGACTTCAGGATGTACATGTTTATAGAGGGGCCACATATATATCAGATCACTTTTTAGTTGTAGCTACACTGAGAGTAAAAGGTAGATGGGATACAAGGAGAATAGAAGCATCAGGGAAGAGAGAGGTGAAGGTTTATAAACTAAAAGAGGAGGCAGTTAGGGTAAGATATAAACAACTATTGGAGGATAGATGGGCTAATGAGAGCATTGGCAATGGGGTCGAAGAGGTATGGGGTAGGTTTAAAAATGTAGTGTTAGAGTGTTCAGCAGAAGTTTGCGGTTACAGGAAAGTGGGTGTGGGAGGGAGAGGAGCGATTGGTGGAATGATGATGTAAAGAGAGTAGTAAGGGAGAAAAAGTTAGCATAAGATAAGTTTTTACAAAGTAGAAGTGATGCAAGGAGGGAAGAGTACATGGAGAAAAAGAAAAAGGGTAAGAGAGTGGTGAAGCAATGTAAAAAGCGAGCAAATGAGAGAGTGGGTGAGATATCAACAAATTTTGCTGAAAATAAGAAAAAGTTTTGGAGTGAGATTAACAAGTTAAGGAAGCCTAGAGAACAAATGGATTTGTCAGTTAAAAATAGGAGAGGAGAGTTATTAAATGGAGAGCCAGAGGTATTGGGAAGATGGAAGGAATATTTTGAGGAATTGTTAAATGTTGATGAAGATAGGGAAGCTGTGATTTCGTGTATAGGGCAAGGAGGAATAACATCTTGTAGGAGTGAGGAAGAGCCAGTTGTGAGTGTGGGAGAAGTTCGTGAGGCAGTAGGTAAAATGAAAGGGGATAAGGCAGCTGGGATTGATGGGATAAAGATAGAAATGTTAAAAGCAGGTTGGGATATAGTTTTGGAGTGGTTGGTGCTATTATTTAATAAATGCATGGAAGAGGGTAAGGTACCTAGGGATTGGCAGATAGCATGCATAGTTCCTTTGTATAAAGGCAAAGGGGACAAAAGAGAGTACAAAAATAATAGGGGGATAAGTCTGGTGAGTATACCTGGTAAAGTGTATGGTAGAGTTATTATTGAAAGAATTAAGAGTAAGACGGAGAATAGAATAGCAGATGGACAAGGAGGCTTTAGGAAAGTTAGGGGGTGTGTGGACCAGGTGTTTACAGTGAAACATATAAGTGAACAGTATTTAGATAAGGCTAAAGAGGTTTTTGTGGCATTTATCGATTTGGAAAAGGCGTATGACAGGGGAGATAGAGGGGCAATGTTGCAGATGTTGCAGGTGTATGGTGTAGGAGGTAGGTTACTGAAAGCAGTGAAGAGTTTTTACGAGGATAGTGAGGCTCATGTTAGAGTATGTAGGAAAGAGGTAGATTATTTTCCAGTAAAAGTAGGCCTTAGACAAGGATGTGTGATGTCACCGTGGTTGTTTAATATATTTATAGATGGGGTTGTAAGAGAAGTAAATGCGAGGGTTTTGGCAAAAGGCGTGGAGTTAAAAGATAAAGAATCACACATAAAGTGGGAGTTGCTACAGTTGCTCTTTGCTGATGACACTGTGCTCTTGGGAGATTCTGAAGAGAAGTTGCAGAGGTTAGTGGATGAATTTGGTAGGGTATGCAAAAGAAGAATATTAAAAGTGAATACAGGAAAGAGTAAGGTTATGAGGATTACAAAAAGATTAGGTGATGGAAGATTGGATATCAGATTGGAGGGAGAGAGTATGGAGGAGGTGAATGTATTCAGATATTTGGGAGTGGACGTGTCAGCGGATGGGTCTATGAAAGATGAGGTGAATCATAGAATTGATGAGGGGAAAGGGTGAGCGGTGCACTTAGGAGTCTGTGGAGACAAAGAACTTTGTCCTTGGAGGCAAAGAGGGGAATGTATGAGAGTATAGTTTTACCAACACTCTTATATGGGTGTGAAGCATGGGTGATGAATGTCGCAGCGAGGAAAAGCCTGGAGGCAGTGGAGATGTCATGTCTGAGGGCAATGTGTGGTGTAATATAATGCCGAGAATTCGTTGTTTGGAAGTTAGGAGGAGGTGCGGGATTGACAAAAACTGTTGTCCAGAGAGATGAGGAAGGGTTGTTGAGGTGGTTCGGACATGTAGAGAGAATGGAGCGAAACAGAATGACTTCAAGAGTGTATCAGTCTGTAGTGGAAGAAAAGCGGGGTAGGGGTCGGCCTAGGAAAGATTGGAGGGAGGGGATAGAGGAGGTTTTGTGTGCGAGAGGCTTGGACTTCCAGCGGGCATGCGTGAGCGTGTTTGATAGGAGTGAATGGAGACAAATGGGTTTTAATACTCGACGTGTTGTTGGAGTATGAGCAAAATAACATTTATGAAGAGATACAGGGAAACCGGCAGGCCGGACATGAGTCCTGGAGATGAGAAGTACAGTGCCTGCACCCTGAAGGAGGGGTGTTAATGTTGCAATTTAAAAATTGTAGTGTAAGCACCCTTCTGGCAAGACAGTGATGGAGTGAATGATGATGAAAGTTAATCTTTTTCGGACCACCCTGCCTGGTGGGAATCGGCCAATGTGTTAATAAATAAATATATATATATATATATATATATATATATATATATATATATATATATATATATATATATATATATTATATATTATATATATATATATATATATATATATATATATATATATATATATATATATATATATATATATATATATATATATATATATATACTTTTTTTATTTTATTATCACACTGGCCGATTCCCACCAAGGCAGGGTGGCCCGAAAAAGAAAAACTTTCACCATCATTCACTCCATCACTGTCTTGCCAGAAGGGTTTTTTACACTACAGTTTTTAAACTGCAACATTAACACCCCTCCTTCAGAGTGCAGGCACTGTACTTCCCATCTCCAGGACTCAAGTCCGGCCTGCCGGTTTCCCTGAATCCCTTCATAAATGTTACTTTGCTCACACTCAACAGCACGTCAAGTATTAAAAACCATTTGTCTCCATTCACTCCTATCAAACACGCTCACGCATGCCTGCTGGAAGTCCAAGCCCCTCGCACACAAAACCTCCTTTACCCCCTCCCTCCAACCTTTCCTAGGCCGACCCCTACCCCGCCTTCCTTCCACTACAGACTGATACACTCTTCAAGTTATTCTGTTTCGCTCCATTCTCTCCACATGTCCGAACCACCTCAACAACCCTTCCTCAGCCCTCTGGACAACAGTTTTGGTAATCCCGCACCTCCTCCTAACTTCCAAACTACGAATTCTCTGCATTATATTCACACCACACATTGCTCTAAGACATGACATCTCCACTGCCTCCAGCCTTCTCCTCGCTGCAACATTCATCACCCATGCTTCACACCCATATAAGAGCGTTGGTAAAACTATACTCTCATACATTCCCCTCTTTGCCTCCAAGGACAAAGTTCTTTGTCTCCACAGACTCCTAAGTGCACCACTCACCCTTTTCCCCTCATCAATTTTATGATTCACCTCATCTTTCATAGACCCATCCGCTGACACGTCCACTCCCAAATATATGAATACATTCACCTCCTCCATACTCTCTCCGTCCAATCTGATATCCAATCTTTCATCACCTAATCTTTTTGTTATGCTCATAACCTTACTCTTTCCTGTATTCACTTTCAATTTTCTTCTTTTGCACACCCTACCAAATTCATCCACCAATCTCTGCAACTTCTCTTCAGAATCTCCCAAGAGCACAGTGTCGTCAGCAAAGAGCAACTGTGACAACTCCCACTTTATGTGTGATTCTTTATCTTTTAACTCCACGCCTCTTGCCAAGACCCTCGCATTTACTTCTCTTACAACCCCATCTATAAATATATTAAACAACCACGGTGACATCACACATCCTTGTCTAAGGCCTACTTTTACTGGGAAATAATTTCCCTCTTTCCTACATACTCTAACTTGAGCCTCACTATCCTCGTAAAAAACTCTTCACTGCTTTCAGTAACCTACCTCCTACACCATACACCTGCAACATCTGCCACATTCCCCCCTATCCACCCTGTCATACGCCTTTTCCAATCCATAAATGCCACAAAGACCTCTTTAGCCTTATCTAAATACTGTTCACTTATATGTTTCACTGTAAACACTGGTCCACACACCCCTACCTTTCTAAAGCCTCCTTGTTCATCTGCTATGCTATTCTCCGTCTTACTCTTAATTCTTTCAATAATAACTCTACCATACACTTTGCCAGGTATACTCAACAGACTTATCCCCCTATAATTTTTGCACTCTCTTTTATCCCCTTTGCCTTTATACAAAGGAACTATGCATGCTCTCTGCCAATCCCTAGGTACCTTACCCTCTTCCATACATTTATTAAATAATTGCACCAACCACTCCAAAACTATATCCCCACCTACTTTTAACATTTCTATCTTTATCCCATCAGTCCCGGCTGCCTTACGCCCTTTCATTTTATCTACTGCCTCACGAACTTCCCCCTCACTCACAACTGGCTCTTCCTCACTCCTACAAGATGTTGTTCATCCTTGCCCTATACACGAAATCACAGCTTCCCTATCTTCATCAACATTTAACAATTCCTCAAAATATTCCCTCCATCTTCCCAATACCTCTAACTCTCCATTTAATAACTCTCCTCTCCTATTTTTAAGTGACAAATCCATTTGTTCTCTAGGCTTTCTTAACTTGTTAATCTCACTCCAAAACTTTTTCTTATTTTCAACAAAATTTGTTGATAACATCTCACCCACTCTCTCATTTGCTCTCTTTTTACATTGCTTCACCACTCTCTTAACTTCTCTCTTTTTCTCCATATACTCTTCCCTCCTTGCATCACTTCTACTTTGTAAAAACTTCTCATATGCTAACTTTTTCTCCCTTACACATCTCATTCTCCTCTTCACATCATCATTCCACCAATCGCTCCTCTTCCCTCCCGCACCCACTTTCCTGTAACCACAAACTTCTGCTGAACACTCTAACACTACATTTTTAAACTTACCCCATACCTCTTCGACCCCATTGCCTATGCTCTCATTAGCCCATCTATCCTCCAATAGCTGTTTATGTCTTACCCTAACTGCCTCCTCTTTTAGTTTATAAACCTTCACCTCTCTCTTCCCTGATGCTTCTATTCTCCTTGTATCCCATCTACCTTTTACTCTCAGTGTAGCTACAACTAGAAAGTGATCTGATATATCTGTGGCCCCTCTATAAACATGTACATCCTGAAGTCTACTCAACAGTCTTTTATCTACCAATACATAATCCAACAAACTACTGTCATTTCGCCCTACATCATATCTTGTATACTTATTTATCCTCTTTTTCTTAAAATATGTATTACCTATAACTAAACCCCTTTCTATACAAAGTTCAATCAAAGGGCTCCCATTATCATTTACACCTGGCACCCCAAACTTACCTACCACACCCTCTCTAAAAGTTTCTCCTACTTTAGCATTCAGGTCCCCTACCACAATTACTCTCTCACTTGGTTCAAAGGCTCCTATACATTCACTTAACATCTCCCAAAATCTCTCTCTCTCCTCTACATTCCTCTCTTCTCCAGGTGCATACACGCTTATTATGACCCACATAATTCTTGAATTTACACATTCATATTCTCTTTTCTCCTTCCATAACTGATCATTCAACATTACTGCTATCCCTTCCTTTGCTCTAACTCTCTCAGATACTCCAGATTTAATCCCATTTATTTCCCCCCACCGAAACTCCCCTACCCCCTTCAGCTTTGTTTCGCTTAGGGCCAGGACATCCAACTTCTTTTCAATCATAACATCAGCAATCATCTGTTTCTTGTCATCCGCACTACATCCACGCACATTTAAGCATCCCAGTTTTATAAAGTTTTTCTTCTCTTTTTAGTAAATGTCTACAGGAGAAGGGGTTACTAGCCCATTGCTCCCGGCATTTTAGTCGCCTCATACGACACGCATGGCTTATGGAGGAAAGATTCTTTTCCACTTCCCCATGGACAATAGAAGAAATAAAGAGGAACAAGAGCTATTTAGAAAAAGGAGAAAAACCTAGATATATGTATATATATATGCATGTGCTTGTCTGTGAAGTGTGACCAAAGTGTAAGTAGGAGTAGCAAGATATCCCTGTTATCTAGCGTGTTTATGAGACAGAAAAAGAAACCAGCAATCCTACCATCATGCAAAACAGTTACAGGTTTCTGTTTCAGAGTCATCTGGCAGGACGGTAGTACTTCCCTGGGTGGTTGCTGTCTACCAACCTACTACCTTATATATATATAATAGGTAGTAGGTTGGTAGACAGCAACCACCCAGGAAGGTACTACCGTCCTGCCAAGTGAGTGTAAAACGAAAGCCTGTAATTGTTTTACATGATGGTAGGATTGCTGGTGTCTTTTTTTCTGTCTCATGAACATGCAAGATTTCAGGTACGTCTTGCTACTTCTACTTACACTTAGATGTCACTACACATACATGTACAAGCGCATATATACACACCCCTCTGGGTTTTCTTCTATTTTCTTTCTAGTTCTTATTATTGTTTAGTTCCTCTTATCTCCATGGGAAAGTGGAACAGAATTCTTCCTCAGTAAGCCATGCGTGTTGTAAGAGGCGACTAAAATGTCGGGAGCAAGGGGCTAGTAACCTCTTCTCCTGTATATATTACTAAATGTAAAAGGAGAAACTTTCGTTTTTCCTTTTGGGCCACCCTGCCTCGGTGGGATACGGCCGGTGTGTTGAAAGAAAGAAATATATATGTATATATGTGTGTGTGTGTGTGTGTGTGTGTGTCGTGCACAATAAGTAAAACTGGTCAATTAGCAAGACTTCATTTAAAATTAAGAGCTTTCTAAAATTGTCTCTTATTCATTTAAAGATCTTTATTTTTCATTTATGTTATTGTAAAAACTAGCAATTTTGTACCAAAAGAACCTTAGAAAACTTACGTAACCTTATTATAACAAGCACAATTAATTTAGCACAATCCCACTAAATATATTTTAGGTAAGTTTCAGTAATTTAATAATAAACGAACACTATGAAATATATTTTTTTCATTAGGTTCAGAATGATGATTGCGAAATTATTGCATACGCACATTTTCGCTTGGCTTATTCGGCAAGAAGACCGTTTTTCTATTTAATCCAAAATCGCAATTTTTTAGTATTCGTGACAACATGTACATGCATGTGCACAACAGTCACAGCTGGAGCTCGGTCGTAAAACAGAGGGTAGAACACCTGCAATTGATGGGATCAAGGCAGAAAAGTTAATGCAAGTGGAGATATAGATTCCGAATGCTTCGTATTTTAATTTAATAAATGTATTAATAAATGTACTTGGCAACAGAGCATGCATAATTCCTTTGTGTAAAGGGAATGGCGACAAAAGAGAGTGTATGCTTGGAGTATACCTGGAAATGAGTTTCGTAAACTTAAGAAGTAAGTCGGAGAGCAGGATTGCAGATGAACAAAAAGGCTTTAGGTAGGATAAGGGATCTGTAGACTAACAGTTTACATTGAAGAAGCACAAGTGAGTAGTATCTACATAAAGATAAAGAAGTTTTCGTTGCATTTATAGAGTAGGAAAAGGCATATGATAGTGTGGATACGGGATCAATAAGTGTAGATTTAAGAGTTTTACGAGGATAGTGAGGTTCAGGTCAGGGTATGTAGGAGAGAGGGAGATTATTTCCCAGTAAGAAAGCCTTAGACAGGGATGTGTGATATCCTCATGTTTGTTCAATGTATTTAGAGATAGGCTTGTAAGAGAAGTGAATGCTCTGGTGTTGGGAAGAGGGATGGAATTGAAAGATAAGGAACCTATCACAAATGGGTTTTATCAGAATTTGTTTGCTGATGACAGTGTGTTTTAAGGAGATTCTGAATACAGGTTGCAGTGGTTGGTGGACGAATTTGGGAGGAAAGAAAATTGAAAGTGAACATAGGAAAGAGAAAGGTAATGGAGGACTGGATATTATATTGGAGGGAGAGAGTATGGGGAAGTGAATGAATTCGGATATTTGGGAGTTGACTTGTCAGCAGATGGCTCTATGAAAGAAGAAGTTAACAAAAGAAATTATGAGGAGAAGAAGGTGAGCTGTGAACTGAGGGAAGCAATTAGGGAATATGTGAGAGTACAGTACAACCTATGCTGTTGTATATATGTGTGAAGCAAGGATATGTGATGTCACCGTGGTTGTTTATTATATTTATAGATGGGGTTGTAAGAGAAGTGAATGCTCAGGGGTTGGCAAGAAGTATGGGATTAAAAGATAAAGAATCTAACACAAAGCGAGAGTTGTCACAGTTGCTCTTTGCTAATGACACTGTGCTTTTGGGAGATTGTGAAGAGAAGTTGCAGAGGTTGGTGGATGAGCTTGGCAGGGTATGTAAAAGAAGGAAATTAAAAGTGAATATAGGACAGAGTAAGGTGATGGGGATTACATAAAAATTAGGAAACGAAAGATTGAATATCAGATTGGAGAGAGAGAGTATGGAGGAGGTGAATGCATTCAGATATCTGGGAGTGGACGAGTCAGCAGATTGGTCTACGTAAGATGAGGTGAATCATAGAACTGATGAATGGGAAAAGGAGAGTGGTGCACTGAGGAGTCTGTGGAGAGAATGAACTTTATCCAAGGAAGCAATGAGGGAAATTTACGAGAGTATAATTATACCAACACTTTTATGTGGGTGTGAAGCATGGGTGGTGAATGACGCAACAAGAAGGTGGAGGCAATGGAGAAATGTCTGAGGGCAGTGTGTGGTATGAATAAAATGCAGAGAATCAGTAGTTTGGAGACTAGGAGGAGGAGGTGTGGGATTACCAAAACTATATTCCAGAGATCTGAGGAAGGATTGTTGATGTGGTTCGGAAATGCAGAGAGGATGGAACAAAATAGATTGACATCGAGAGTGTATAAATCTGCAGTGGAGGGAAGACAGGGTAGGGGTCGACCTAGGAAAGGATGGAGGGAGGAGGTAAAGGAGGTTTTGTGTACAAGGAGCTTGGACTTCCAGCAAGCATACGTGAGCATGTTAGATATAAAAGAATAGAGGCAAATGTTTTTCATGACTTTATGTGCTGTTGGAGTGTGAACAAGGTAACATTTTTGAAGAGATTCAGGGAAACCGGCAGGCCAGACTTGTGTCCTGGACGTGGGAGGTACAGTGCCTGTACTCTGAAGGAAGGGTGTTAGTGTTGCAGTTTTATAACTGTAGTGTTAGCACGCCACTGGCAAGACAGTGATGGAGTAAATGATGAAAGTTTTTCTTTTTTTGGCCACCTTGCCTTAGTGGGAAGCGGCCAATGTGTTACTAAAAAAATCTAACAACTCTGTTGGAGGGAGGCTCTGGGCATCCCTCTCTGTGGTTTGGGCATATCTTTCAATCAATAACACCTATCAGGATTATCATCAACAGGCTGGTGTGTGAATACTTGCAGCTCGTTTTGGAGTGGCAAAAAGACCCTGCATTACATTTCTCCCAATAGAATCAAGAAAAGTGTTGTGCACATGAAGTCAGTGCCAGAGGAGTGAGGAAGGATACATAATGGTCATCTGAGTGTTGGAGGGGGTAGTGAGAAGAGCTGAGCAACATGAAGACTCGTTCTGATAACAGAGTGGTTGTTTACCTTGTGTATATGGAGTGTATAGTAGTGTGTTGTTTATAGTGGGGGACTGTGAAGAGTGTTCAGTTTTGTGTTACATTTAGTGATGTGTCGTGGAGCACGGTGAGTGAGCAACTCTGCCAGGCCTGCCTCCCCAGGTCATTACTCCACCTCCTCTCCTCCCTCCTCCTCATCATACATCACGCCACCTCCACTTCTCCCCTCCTACTATGAGGACTCACCTATTTGTGGTTACAATTAAGTGAGTACTGTATGTGGTAAGCTTGATCTGATGGGAAAATGGCACATGTGCGGTAGAGGCATATGTCATGGGTGTTCACTGTGGGAGTAGAAAGAGGTGGAGGAGGGCATACCCCTAGATGTGGTTGGCGGTCTCACGTCCTCATAGTAGGAGGGGGAGGGAGGGAGGGAGGGAGAAGTGGAGGTGGTGTGATGTGTGATGAGGAGAGGGAGGAGAGGAGGTGGGGTAATGACCTGGGGAGGCAGATGATGCAGCTAGCCAACCACGAAGCCAATTAAACAGTGTGCCTAACAATGAAAGAAAAGGCACATGTCACGTGTGTGGAGTGTATGGGGCACTCAACAGGAATGGCCTTAACCGCGAATACAACGGGTGTGCTGGATCACATATCGTCCCTGCAGAGAGTAGGACACAGCCTCTGCAGGCAGTTGAAAGTTCCGATGGTAACCACCTCAGTTGCGAAGATGTGAAGTCATTCAAATCCAGTGCTAGCAGTACTCTGTCTCACATTCCTAAAGCGGCTCGTCCATATGTGGCAGGAAAATTTCACAGCCTTTTTAAGCAGATGAATGGAGGTTCCACCAACTTGGAAGCCCGAGGCACCATTAAGGCTTGGTGCAACCTACTCCTGTTCAGCAATGTCTGTCTTGCAATTCCTGCAATACACAGCAAATTGCAAACCACATTAGTCATCAAAGCACTGGGCAACTACCCAAGAGCAGAAAATTGTGCCCCTCTGCCCCATCATAGCTGGAATCACAGAGGCAGACCCAAGAAAAATTCCACTGAAAACGAGAGAATTTGTGCGCAGATTAGCAAAAAATTTGAAGAAGGTAATATTGGGATAAATCAGAATAATCACAAGTGACGAAACTGTTGCTTCCAAAGATGAGGCCACAGCCCACTAAGAGGTGAGCACTCAACCAGGGACACCAGAGTTGTTAACAACGACCCTAAGGAAGATCTCATTACTGGACAGTTAATTTTGCAAGAATCAGAAGTCTATAAAGGGTCAATGTAATTTCCAGCAGGAAGTTACACACTGGAATGCGACCGCAACACATCAGAGAGATAGTAAATCCAGTACTGGGCACAGCTGCCTCAGCTCTTCTCTCGGGTTAACAACCTTCGTCATCAACTTTTCTGACTGGGCGGATTTCCCGAAGAAATTAAACTTTTCTTTTTCGGAGCTTCATTGTGCGCTTTGAAGAAAATAATAGGGAAATCATACCCACTGCTGTTGGTATTACTTTCCCCATCCTTGCCGGGTTTCTTTGCCAAAGCAGTAGTAAGAAACATTAGCGTAGAATCCGCCAATTTTCTCTAGCCAAACCAACTGGGCTTTGGGACTCTCAAGGCAGGAAGTGGCACCTCATGCAGCAAGGCTACATCAGGGAATTTACAAGAAAGCAAGGCAGTACTCCAACAAGACTTTAGAAATTTCCTTTAGTATGGTGAAAAGAGATGTGGTCTTGCCAGCTGTTTTGGATCGTTCCAATCTTTTTTCCTTCATTTCAGGTGACTACAACAAACCCGCAATTCTCTTGTTTTATGAATTCGAAATTCCCTCTTCAGTGCGTATTTAGCAGGGTGACCCACTCGTTCCATATCCTCTTCGGCTTGGCGGTTTTGAGAACTAACCACCAGCATGTGCAGCGAGCCTTAGTATCGGTACCTGGATGATCTCCTGCTCACACACTTTATCCGGAGTTTGAAATCCCCGGTTGGGCTGGAAAACATTAGGACTGGTTTCCATAAGACAACTGCTGTCCATGTTCACCCATCAGTATAAAATGGGGTACCTGGGTGTTAGTCACTGTGTGGGTCGCATCCTGAACAAAATGAACCTAATTTGCTCGAAAGGGTCGGGATAACAAATGGCTTTCTGTATCGCAGTATGTCACTGAAGCCTGAGTACCTTTGTACATGTACTTGTAGAAATTCTTATTAGTAGTATTAGTATTATTATTATTATTTGTATTATTAATTTTATTAAATTAAATTTTTATTATTTATTATTATATTATTATTATTATTATTATTAATTTATTATTATTTTATTTTTTATTATATTTAATAATTTTTTAAAATTTTCATTAATTAACTCATCCTTAATACTTCCAATTGAAATCATAACCCAAAAAGAAAATAATCACAGCTGTCAGCAATCCTTCTGAAGCCTCACACCAACCGTCCAAAGCACCTTGGATCATCAGGCCTCAACAAATCCCCGGAGAAAATAATGACCGAAGAGAATGGGGGAGAGAATTGTGACCTTGATGCACAGGTCCAAAGTACTCCTCATAAGGGGTCTTTCTCTGCCCGACTCACTTCTGAGGTGCACATCCTCTTTCAACAAAAAAACATTCAGGAATAAACTTGCCCCAAGATCAATTTTGAGAAGGCACTGAATTTTCACTGGAAATCACATTGGTTTAGCAACTCTCCCAAACGACTGGGCAAAAGCGGGGGCAGTGCCCGCGTGGCATTGACCCCCCCAAAACCCTCTCAAGGAAACCTTTTTTTATTTTTTTTTTTCAGACAAATTGCTATAAATTTTTTTAGGATTATGACTTGTTGGGGCATAAATTAGCAATATTGAGAACAACAAAATGAATGTTTTAAAATGGTTTAGAAAAAACAGTTGATGTTGATAAATTGGATTTTTAAAAAAGTCCCATGTAGAGTCACGAACTACAATAAAACCCGATAACAAACAAATCAGTGCGGTAATCATTCGGCCACCGGTTTTAGTAAGATCATCCATCTAGGTTATATTTCTCTGCAACATAGTCAGGTTAGATGAATCTTGTTACAGCCAGCTGCCTAGTTGTTAACGCACTGGCCTGTGAGTTTCAGGTCTCTCTTCCATGGTTAAGTCTCCACCGTTCCTGGTTACTCTAGCAAAATTTAAGTCAGATGAAGCAAGCGTTTCTTAACTGTTTTGCTTTTAAATAGGTGACGGATTGGGAACTTTTTGCATTTTTGGAAGGGAAATTCCAAATTTAAGGCCATTTATTCACTTGGAGTTCTTTTGATATGTTGGGTGGAACACGTGTTAAGTCAAAGAGACACTTGTTTCTTATAGTTTGTTTACATGTTCAGCTGCAGCTCTTCAAGATGACAGAGTGCAGCTTGAAGTTCCAACTGTCATATTAATGTAGAATGTACAGTACAGTACAGTACAGTGGGGATGTTGAGAATTTTGAATAGTTGGTGGTATTGTGGGAGGATGTTGTCTGTTTTCCCGCTTGAGTGGTTATAGTAGAATAGATAATTATTTTATTAGCTAATTTCTGCTGGGTCACAAATTATGACACAGCAGAAATATCATAAGTGAGGTAGGGATATATTAGTGATTAATACAGATTAATACAGATTAATACACAGTTTGGGAAGTATTCTTACATATATGTTGCATTGAATCTTGAACTTATTTATTTTTCCACAAAACTTTTTATTTTTATCATTATTCAACATAGAGAGTAATTTTGTTGGTGGTCATCCTGGTGAAAATATTTATAAGGGCAAATAGGACTGGATTAAATATGATGAATATTGTGAAATCTGCAAACTAGAATAGTTTAAGTTCTTAAGGGGCATTTTGTAGCTTTTCTATATACATAAGAAATAGTATAAATCATGTATATTAATAATTAAGGTAGAGGAGACACTGTCACAGACAGTCATATGGTAGAGGAGACACTGTCACAGACAGTCATATGGTAGAGGAGACACTGTCACAGACAGTCATATGGTAGAGGAGACATTTTTCCACAGACAGTTCTATTGGTAGAGGAGACACTGGCACGACAGTATATGCTGTCATCTGTTCTTTTATATAAACTTTACAAAAGAATTTGAACTCATATTCCATAATTCTCTAGTTTCTAGTTTTCTACAATCAACAAGGAGACGTAATATTGATGCCATAATTCTCTAGTTTCTAGTTTTCTACAATCAACAATGAGACGTAATATTGATGCCATAATTCTCTAGTTTCTTTTTTTCTAAATAAACAATGAGACGTAATATTATCCCAAATTCTCTTTTTTCTAGTTTTCTACAATCAACAATGAGACGAAATATTGATGCCAAATTTCTCTAGTTTCTATTTTTCTAAAATCAACAAGAGACAAAATTTTGATCCAAAATTCTCTTTTTTCTTTTTTTCTACAATCACAAGAGACGAATTTGACCATAATTCTCTAGTTTCTATTTTTCAAAAATCAAAAAGGGAGACGTAATATTGATCCCAAAATTTCCTAGTTTCTATTTTTCTACAATCAACAAGGAACGAAAATTTTTAGCCATAATTCTCAGTTTTAGTTTTCTACAACAACAATGAACGTAATATTGATGCCAAAATTCTCTGTTTCTAGTTTCTACAATCAACAAGAAGAAATTTTTATGCCATAATTCCTAGTTCTAGTTTTCTACAATCAACAAGGAACAATATTGATCCCAAAATTTCCCTTTATTTCTTTTTTTTCACAATCAAAAAGGGAGACTAATATTATCCCCTAATTCTCTAGTTTCATTTTCTACTCAACAATGAACGTAATTTGATGCATAATTCTCTATTTTTCTGTTTTCTACAATAAAAACAAAGACGAAAATTTTATCCAAAATTTCTCTAGTTTCTAGTTTTCTACAAAACAAGAACTAAAAATGAGCCAAATTTCTCTATTTTCTATTTTTTCTACAATCAAAAAGGAGACGTAAATGAGCCAAAATTTTCTTAGTTTCAGTTTTCTACAATCAAAAAGGGAACGTAATATTTGAGCCAAAATTCTCTATTTTCTAGTTTTCTACAATCAACAAGGAACGAAATTATTGATGCCATAATTCTCTATTTCTAGTTTTTCTACAATCAAAAGGAAAACGTAATTTTAAGCCAAATTCCTCTAGTTTCTAGTTTTCTACAACAGACAATGAGACGTAATATTGATGCAATATTCTCTATTTTCGGTATTTTTCTACAATCACAATGGACGTAAATAATGATGTATCACAATTTGAAACTTTTCAACAAAATGCTTCCTTTACGTAATATATGTCACCTTTGGTAATTATGCTAACATGTTAGCTGGCTAACCATTGGGTAGCAGTGGATAAACATTGTTACCATTGCTAGTATAATCTTTACAATTTAGCTGGCTACCATGGTACGTGAATTAACATTGTTACCATTGCTAGTATAATCTTACAATGTAGCAGGCTACCATTGTTATCGTGGATAAACAGTGTTCCATAGTCAGTATAATCTTTTCAAATATTAACTGGCTACATTGGTAGCGTGGAATAAAGCATTGCTGCTATTGCGAGCATAGCTCTTACAATATAACGGCTGACCATTGGTAGCGTGACAACATTGTTCCATTGCAAGTATACTCTTACAATGTTAAGCTGGCTACCATTGGTACGTGATAAGTATTGTTACCAGTTGCTAGAATAATCTTACAATGTTACTGGCTACCATTGGTAGCGTGGATAAGTATTGTTTACCAATTGCAGCATAATCTTACAAGGTTAGCTGGCTACCATTGGTAGCGTGGATAAGCACTTGCTACCCATTGCTAGTATAATCGTACAATGTTACTGCTACCAATTGGTAGCGTGGATAAGCATTGTACCATTGCTAGTAAAATCTTACAATGGTTGCTGGCTACCATTGGTAGCGGGAGAGCTTTGTTACCATTGCTAGTATAATCTTACAATGTTTAGCTGGCACCATGGTAGCGTGGATATGCATGCTACCATTGCTAGTATAATCTTATACAATGTTAGCTTTGGCTACGTTTGGTAGCGTGATAAGCATTGCTACCATTGCTAGTAATAAATCTTACAATGTTAGCTGCCTTCCCATTGGACGTGGATAAAGCATTGCTACCATTGCTAGTATAACTTACAATGTTACTGCGACCATTGTAGCGTGGATAACCATTGTTACTCATTGCTAGTATATTCTACAAATGTTAGCTGGGCTAGCATTGTACGTGGAGAAGCATTGTTACATATGGTAGGATAATCTTTACAATGTTAGCTGGCTAGCATTGGTACGTGGATTAAGCTATGTTTCCATTGCTAGTATAATTCTTACATGTTAGTCGCTATCCATTGGTAGCGGGATAAGCATTGTTTTACCATTGCTAGTATAATCTTAACAATTAGCTAGCGAGCATTGGGAGCGGATAATCATTGTTACCAATTGCTAGATAATCTTACATGTTATCTGGCTAACATGTAGCGTGGACAAGCAGTGTATCCGAATTGCTAGTAAATCTTACAATTGATACTGGCTAGCATTGGTAGCGGGACAAGCATTGTTACCATTGCAATGTAATAATCTTACAATGTTAGCTGGCTAGCATTGGAAGCGTGGGATAAGCCATTGCTACCATTTCTAGCTTAATCTTACAATTTAGCTGGCTAGCACTGGAGCGTGATAAGCATTGCTACCAATTGCTAGCATAAATCTACAATGTTAGCTGGCTACAGTTGGTACGTGGATAATCCTGCTTACAGTGCTAGCATAATCATACTATGTGTAGCTGGCTAGCATTGGTAGCGTGGACAAGCATTGTTTCCATTGCTATATAAACTTACAATGTAGCTGCTAGCATTGTAGCGTGGACAAGCTTGTTACCAGTGCTAGTAATAATCTTACAATTTAGCTGGCTAGCATTGGTAGCGTGGAAACATTGTTACCATTGCTAGTATAATCTTACAATGTTAGCTGCAAGCATTGTAGCGTGACAGCCATTGTGACCAGAGCTAGTATAAATCTTACAAATGTTAGCTGGCTAGCATTGGTAGCGTGATAAGCAATTGTTACCCATTACTAGTATAATCTTACAAAGTTAGCTGGCTAGCAGTTGGTAGCGTGGATAAGCATTGCTACCCATGCTAGCCTTAAGCTTTCAATTTTAGCTGGCTAGCACTGTAGCGTGGATAAGCATGGCTACCATTGCTAAAAGCCGAATCTTTACAAGTTAGCTGCGAGCATTGTACGTGATAAGCACTGCTACCATTGCAGCATAATCTACAATGTTGCTGGCTAGCATTGGTAGCGGGGACAAGCAATGTTAAGCCATTGCAAGTATAATCTTACAATGTTAGCTGGCCTAAGTCATTGGTAGCGCGACAAGCATTGTTACTATTGCCAGTCTAATCTCCCATTTTAGCTTGGCTAGCTTTGGTAGCGTGATAAGCATTGGTTTACCAATTGCTATATAATCTTACAATGTTCTGGCGAGCATTGGTAGCGGGATAAGCATTGCAACCATTGCTAACATAATCTTACAATGTTAGCTGGCTACCATTGGTAGCGTGGATAAGCACTGCTACCATTACCAGCATAATCTTACAATGTAGCTGGCTAGCATAGGGCTTTGAATAGTAGAATTTTCTGTTATTCTAGGATTAAACCTCATTAATTGTTTAAATTAATGTCTTGATATTATTATTTCCACATTTGACTAACAATGTGAAAAAGGCTTGGCTCGTCCTCTTGCTGGCTCGTTGTACATGACCGGAATGTTAGTCGGAGGTATTGTTATTGGTGATTTAGCTGATCGCTTCGGAAGAAGAAAGGGAATCTTGATGTCAGCACTTCTACTTGGTGTTGGTGGAGTTTTATAAGCGCAGTGTCCCCGATGACTACATCTGGCTGTTGATGAAGTTCGTACGTGCTGGAGGCAGCGTCCTCGTTCAGGTCTCATAGGTCGTGTGTAAGTAATATTGTATTTACTTGCACACAAATCACAGAACGGATGGGTCTTGAACCCATGGCAAGTGAGTGTTAAAACTCATGGACTGGCCTGTGAGTTTTAGGTTTCACTTTCAACATGGCAAGTGAGTGTTAAAACTCACGCACTGGCCTGTGAATGTTAGGTTTCACTTTTCAAAATGGCAAGTGAGTGTGAAAACTCATGGACTGGCCTTGCTTTTCCCGGACTCATTTGCACTCCGGAAGATTTGAATAGACAGAGGCAGTGGTCGAGGAGAATGCAGATGCAGTTTAATATAACAAATGCAATAGTTCTAAATGTGACAGGACAATAAACCATGCCACATATAAAACTAATAATGTAATCTAATATTACGGAATGCGAAAAAGATGTAGGAGTTCTGTTAGAATAATCTGAAAACACCAAGACAACAGTGCCTAAGTGTCTGCAATAAAGCTAATAGAATCCATGGCTTCATATCAAGAAGCATAAATAATAGAGTCCTCAGGTTTGTTTCTTCAACTCTATACAATCCTTGGTAGGCCTCATTTAGATTATGCTGCTCAGCTTTTTGGTTCACCGGATTACAGAATGGATATAAATTCTCTGGAAAATGTACAAAGGAGGATGAACAAAGGTGATCACCATGTATCAGAAAACCATCCCTATGAGGAGAGACTAAGGGCCCTGAATATGCACTCTCTAGAAAGACGTAGAATTATGGGGATATGATTGAGTGTAAAGTAAATGGAAGACAGGATAAAATAAAGGGGATGTAAATAGAGTGCGGAAATATCTTAGCCTAGTATAGACTCGCAGCAATGGTTTTTAATGGAAAAATTCAGATTCCGGAAGATATAGGAAATACTGGTTTGGTAATAGAGTTTGTGGATGAGTGAAAAAACTCCCGAGTACAGGTTTATTGCGGGCCAGAACGTTGTGTAGCTTTACAAAAATAGTTGGAGGGAATACCATGAGTGGATGTGGGTGGGTGTGAAGTTGGACCCTGATTATCTTGTGCACCAGGTCCGTTGGCCGTTCCTCTTAAAGTCAATGTGACCTGTACCTGACTAGGTGGGTGCATTGGGCTTAAGCTGTAGGAGACTGACCTGCCTCATAGGACCAGTAGGCCTTCTGCAGTGTTTCCTTCGTTCTTATGTTCTTATGTATCTTTGACAACCAGTAACTAACGATATCACTACCAAGTAATGAGTAATGCAATTATCGACTCAGAATAAATGATTTAAGTATTTAAATCCCCCTGATTTTATTTAATACAAAATTGTCAATAAGAATCCCTTATATAATGAAACATAGACATTTGAATTTTAAAAATAAAACATATAGCAATAGATCGGTATAGTAAAAATAGGTATCAGTATCAGCTATAATTTTGGTATCGGCCCATTCACAATTATAATAGGAGAATTATATTTCCCTTTTTTATTATACGTTTTTAAACATAAAAATGTTTACAGTGGATACAGTTACCAAATTAATATTTCAATGAACATTCCATTCCCACTTTAATTTGCAGCCTGAGAGTTTATTGCGTTAAATGGCGCACATTTGTGATCAACATTCAAAATACTATTTGCACTTGGTGAAGCTATGACTAGTGTTGCTATCTTCATCAGGGACTGGGCGTTGGCTGCAACTTACTGTCACGGCTCCTGCTTTCTCTCTTATAGCTTATACTTGGTAAGTACCAGTATGTTTATCATCAGTTTACATACAGTTACGTGTACTGTTCCCTCTTATATGTTACAACAATTGATATATAATTTTTGTCTATATCATATAGACATGTAAGAAAAATAAAATATATTTTATGACTAGACGGTGTATGAACGTGCCTCCTACTGCACGTTTCACATGTAATGAAGACCAAAACTGTTTTGAACTTATTCTCAGCATCACTTCACAATGTAATAGACCAAAACTGTTGAACTTATTCTCAGCATCACACGTCACAATGTAATATGACCAAAAACTGTTGAACTTATTCTCGATCATCACGTTCACATGTAATATACCAAAACTGTTGATCGTATCTCAGCATCAAGTTCATATGTAATATGACCAAAACTGTGAACTATTCTCAGCACACGTTACATGTCAATATGAACCAAAATGTGAACTTATTCTCAAGCATCCTGAATGGCTTCGATAAGTTACAAAATCCACAATGCAAGAGCTTCCCGACGTTCAAAGTGCCAAAAAATCGTCTAGGGGGGCGGAGAGAGACAAAACTTATTGTAGATATAGATAATGTAATCCGTCCCCAACCTTGAAGAAAAAAGTTGTGAGCGGGCCAGTCCCGTTCAGCGTTTAGAAGAGTTTTACCTTCATAATCTAGAACACAAGTGTTCCACATTAATTACAAAAGCACAGTAATAATGAAATTAGAACGAGTTAAGTGGTCTGTTTTATTGAAAAGAAAGATTAAATAACAAATGCTGCTCGGAAATTAATAAAACAGACATTTATAATGTTTTATTTAATAAAGTTAGCTGTAAAGGGAAAACGGCAGATAATGTATGTCAGTGGGTCTGTAGCAAAATTGGTCTGAGCTTTAAGTTCGCTGAGAGAGTGACTGTATGTGGCGTCCATCCTAGCGAGAGAATACTCTTAAATTATCAGTGTTTCCATCACCTGTCTTCCTTCCACCTTATTGTTTGTGTTTTTCTCTTCTGTTTCGTCTAATACTTTCATCTTCCTCCTGAGAGACGACCCATGCTGGGGGCCAAAGCAGCATGGGTTCGACTCCTTTGCTAATGCAGTGTTGTTTACGATCAATACCGACTCGTTCCGTGGTACAATAAAATAATAATACTGCTTGTTGAGCTTAGTCCAAAACAAACAAGGAGTAAAACGAAATCAGCCAAGAAGCGACCATCACCACGTATGTCCTTCGATGGTGTGGTAACAAACATCAAGCTTGTACATGAACGGTATACATTACAAGTTGAAAAAATTTTAACACATTGCAACTTTGGGTAATCTTTACACTGTAGAACGTTTCGACCAACCAGTGGCTTTATTAATGCAAATTCTAGGACATGATAGAAGACAGTAGAACTTTCTACAAAAGATGAGGTCATCAGTCCCTCAACCTTGAAGGTGGTGTTAAGAGCACCGTGGTCGTGTAGATTCTGGACCACAAGCAAAAAGGCTGCTGTTTTTATACTGGTGGAAGATGTAGGACATAGTCACTGGTGGGCGGGAATCCCCAGTGGAAGTAGGTCATACCCGAGGCACGGGTTAGTGGTGGTAGTAGTAGTAATAATGGTTCTCAGCAGCAGCTGAGAAGAGGAAGTATGGATGTCCTCTGAACCAAGATTCCCTGATGTTACAGAGTCTGACAAGCTGTACATGAATGGTATAAAATACCGACATGTTGAAAAATTTAGCGGGCGTGATCGTGGTAGATAGGTGTGAATGGAGACAAATGGTTTTTACGACCTTTTGACATCTGTTGGAGTGTGGAGCAACGTAACATTTTTGAAGGGAATCAGGAAAACTGAAAGCTGGACTTAAGTCCTCGAGGTGGGAAGTAGAGTGACTGCACTTTTGATGGTGTTGGACAAGTTTCAGGCGACACATAACCATAGCATAAGCGCACTTCATGCAAGACCATGATGGAGTGAAAGAATTACAGTGTATCTTCTTTCTTGGGTCACCGATGCTTGGTAGGAAATGGCCATGTGTTAATAAAAAAAAGTGAAAGATGTAGCATAAAAATATGAGTTAAAGTAATATTTTAAGTGAAAACTCACTGACATTTGTATGTAAATATAAGTGTTTTGGTCGCAAGTAGATTTATGCAGCTTTCCACCCAACATTACACATCAACCTCAAGAATAGTGTGAGCAAATCGATATATAGATTTATCCTTATGAATTATTTAGGTAGGTTAAATTGTTACTAAATACAAACAAGAAGAGCTCACGCACGTTCAGATTGCCACTGCTCCCTTGATATAAGCTGCAGTTGTGTGGCAACAACTCTTTACGAGCTTTCTGTTCAAGTATTTTCCGACTCGAACATAAAATACTTGGCCTGATGACCAATGAGAAAGAAGGAGGAGCTTTCCTACATACCATGGGATATTTGGTCTCTCCCAGCTCCCATATTGACAGAATTCTTCTATATTTCAATTAGTAGTTAGCTGGCTGCAGTATTTGGGGCACACAGGATGAAATTTACTATTGAGGGGACTCACGAAATCGTAATGACATACGATTTGCAAACAAACATACCACGGCGGATTTGGAACTATAGGGTAGCTTTGTTCTCTAAGATCCAACACTAGGTACTTATCAGGCCAATAAGACTGAGTAACTATTCCTATATTGTTACTCAAAGCTGGTATCCCTATGTAACATATATATTTGAGAATCACATGAATTTTCAGTGACCGCTAATGGTGTTTGCTGGGGTTGCTAACCCAAACTGAACTGACTGCAGGAACCATTCCTTCTTGGCAGTGGCGTCTAGAGAGAATAATCATTAGAAATCTAGATTAACATGGGTACCAATTTTTTTTTTTTTTTTTGTCTTTCTTCTGTCGCGTGTTTCTGTTCCGTCTTATTTATTTCATCACTTCCCCTCCCCCACCTCTGTGCAACTTGCTCTCCCTCTGTGGGCACCTAAGCTCCCTCGCAGTGCTCCCCTTTCTTTATATTTGACTGCTCCTCCTCCTTTATTTCCCCACTACTACCACACTACTGCTACAAACACCACCACTACTACGCTAGTAACCATTACACACTACCTCCTTCCTGCCTAATATATCGCCGTCCTGCTCCACATTTTGATTAGTGTGACTTTGGTTAATGGTCCAAGTTGGACCGAAACGTCCGTCGTTAACGCTCCTCTCTTCTATGTTCGGGTTATTGGTATGGATTTCAAGTTAAAATAGATTTCAACAAACAAGTACATTGCTGGTTGTGTTTGCACAAAGAGAATGGAAATTACCTGCAGGTAGTGTAGCCTCTTAAAGGAAGAAGTTTTAACCCTAGGAGAACTTGTGCAAACAGGATTTTAGCAGTCTGTGTTATCTGTCTGAAACAGTGATGCAAGAGTTGGCCATTTTCAACAGAGTTTCCACATAACTTCTTTAATTTAGTCCTTCAAGACGTAGATTGTGGAGTAATAGCTAGACTTATTAAGTCCTGTAGTATAGCAACCCCTGATTACTACTCAGTGAAGTTAATCTAGTTAGCTAATAACTTACTCCCAGTGATTACACTATTTAGGGTAAAGTTGATAACTAAACGGCACATAGAAGTTACTTATTTACAGTGATTTAACACGTAGGCCAGAAGTAGGATAAACATACTTTGTATATTTAATTATTACAGTGAATTACAGTTAGACCAGTTACGCTACAAGATAATTTGCACAACATTTTATTATGATGGTGAAATTGATTCAGGCCAAAGTAATGCAAGAATATTTACACACTTTCATTATTTACAGCACTTATGCAAGTTAGCTAAGATTTGGGCTCATCTAACTTGATTACAGTGATTAGCAACTGGCTCAATTAGGCCAGTTTACTTGCACACACAAATTTTTAGTATCTGTAAATTTCATGAGTAGATGCTAATCGAGTGAATTTTAGTCTTAGCGGAAAAGACTGAGTTTTGTGTGTGTCATTTTTATTTGCTGTTGGCTCAGATTAAATATGTTGGCTATGGCCATACACCTTGTGTACTTTAAGCCCTGTTACTTACAGAAATTTCTACGTTAAGCATGTAACTGCTCCCGCCACAGAGAACAAATTCCTTATTTTAGAGTTATCTTACCAACAAAATGTGGTATGAGACTGCGCCTGAGGGGCAGAGTCAACCTCTTATAAATTTCCCAAGATCCCAAGTTGTATGTTAAAGATATACAGAGCAATGGAGTCTAAAATATCGATTGATTTAATTAAGATTTTGCGATGAAGGCTGGTTAAGGCGTCTTGTCACATAACGTATCTGTTGTTTTCTAGGACAGTAATTATATTGTTACAGCGTGTACCCATTAACTTCGTAAAAGGTATTTTTTACAACTGGCCAAATTTTATTTCATGAGCTTGACAGGTCGCTTACAAAGATCCTAGTGTTATACATAAGGACAGGACTGAGCAGTTTTGCGTTATCATAGTCTAAAGTGATTGCCAAAAGTGGGTATCTCACAAGTTTCCATATCTCATTATATTAAGATTCAGCTCATATGATATTATACTGATGAGGACAATATGTTGAGAAATGCATTACCAGCTAAGTTTAAAGAGTTTGTACTAAACTTAGAAAGACAGCTCATCCGCCTGCACAGCCGCCCCTGCAGACGAGGTCTTGAGAAGATGTCGAAGTCATCTCTCAAACGTGTAAATAGGTTATAATTTTAAGATTTATAAATCTAACCCCTAGGGGGTGTTAAGTCAGCATATTCATTCACTGATGGCTGACAAATCTTACTGTGTTGACTCAAAGTCCGCACCTTACTGCCGACTTATTGGTTGATTACAAACTCTTTGCGACTCACGAACTGGTGCAGTCCTTCCCCCTACTACAAGAAATTCGTAACCTACCTTGCTCTGTAGCGGGAGCTATGGGTTCTTCACACCTTTGACAAGATTTCCGTGAACTTGATGAAGCTGAAGTGTCCTTGGATGTCCTCGTCTTCCATAGTCTAGGAATAAGCAACACTGGTACACATGTTCCACAGATATTTGTCTTTAATGTTCATAATCTTATCAACGAAAGAAGATGATCCACTTCTCTGTAAGTGTTTATTGTGTTTTGTGAGACACTTTGGTTTCTCAATAACGCACAGATCGTTCTTTTGTTGTTATCCTGGCGTCAGGTTGTCACTCCAGCTAGAGTCAAAAGTAAATCAAGACGCCACACGCCCCACGCCGTTACCCCTAGCACAAAATGAAAAGCTGACCTAGTACTTTTTGCTTCCTTGCCACTTCCTCGATGAACAAAGCAGAATGTTTGAATCTTGCTGACTTAAGCATAGACAACAATGTACACTATCTTTACCATGTAATAAATGAGCAGGCTTTGCCTTCAATGGTCCTGCTAACGTAAGAGATGTACTGTCTCTTAGTAAAATACACTCTGCAACAGCTGGACCTGCACGGAGCGTCGAGCACGTCACATACTGGTACTGCAATCTGGGGTCATTTACTCGCTGTAGCAGTAAACAAGATGCTTCCCCGTCTGAGAGGGGGCTGAGCCCCTCAGGGCTGAAGGGCTGAAAGGGCTGAAAGGGGGCTGAAAGGGGCTGATACCCCCTCCTGGAGAAAATTTCTCCCACACTGGATATACGTAAATCTCCTTTTTTGAGTTAAAGTTAAGTATACCTTTCCCAGTCTTGGATAAGCTTGATTGCTTCCCATTCTCCATTGCTTATCAACCCTAAGGTGATCACAATGGAGAACAGTTTAGTAAAAACATATTACCATACCTTTCATTATATAAATAAAATAAAATTTTTTTGTATAGGTTAATGCAGATAGTGTTTCGATGGTTATCGTCCAGAGCTAGATGCTGAAGCAAAGAAGATTTATACAACAATTGCCAAAGTTAATTATGAGAGGTGCCCAACCATACTGCTGGATGTGCAACATGGAGGTAATTGCTTTTGACTATTTTCAATGGAAACAACTGAACCATACCACGGGCAGGGATTAGAACCTACAATCATAAGCTCAAAATCCAGCTCCGTCGCGTTAGCCACTGGAGGTTTTGAGACTCTCTGATTGTAGGTTCTAACCCGCCCCGTGGCATGGTTTTGTTTGCAATCGTGTCATTACGAATTTCGTAGAGTCATGAAAAGACTGACTGATGTTATTAAGCTTATCGTTACACTGCTTAGCGGTCGGCCCGTCGACCACTTCTCAAAGAAAGTTTTTAATCATTTTTGGCGTCTGTGTTTATGTTTAAACATGGGCGAAAGCCTGGGCCCCTATTTAGCCCAACCAAATGTGAAAGAGTTTCTACTATGAAAATGATCCCAGAATAGCTCAACTCCTTTTAACCAGGAGCACGAGCCATGATCCATCCACAGAACTCTCCTGGTCTCCTCCTGGGTTCAATGCCATCGACCTGATCCTAGAAAAAAAAGTCTCAGACCTCAGGACAATGACGCAGGGAAGAAAGACATCGATACACATGAGCCTTCTACTTACTCCACAGATGCCCTGTCATTCCTAAACAGACCTACTTTCAGAATTACCCCAGCTTCAGCAGTCCAAAACTCATGGATATAGTATTTTTTTTTTCCCCATCCGTTAGACCATGCTAGAAAGTTGTATTGAAACTTTCCCTCGAGACGAGAGAGGATGCAAGCTCACTTCCATTCAGCTTTGGGGGCTGGGAGTAGCTAGCCTCCCAGATGCCTACCAGCAGCTTTCCTATCCTCTTACATAGCATCAAACGATTTAAGACGAAATCTTCCGGACAACTCAGTGACTCACAAAGAATACAGAACCCTAACAATGCATGCCAATCACTGATGGAACTCTTGCTGCTCCATCACCATACCTAGGGCAGCACTGGCTATAAACATCAAGTTGGGATGGTGCATCTCTGAAAAGTACTTGCCAACATGCTCAGGCTTATCTCAGATGGTATACTGCCCATCTCCAGAGCTGTGAGTGCAACATCACTAGGACTTCCCTCCAAACAGTCCCCTATTTCGGAAATGGAAAGCACCTCGACCCTAGACCCTCGTATTGCAGTGGTCTCTTTGCCTTGCTTGCCGCCGCAGATTCACGTGTAATATACGTGTATTTGCTGCGATGTCGCAAGCCAACCATTATGGTCTACATGGTCTTAACTGTTCCAAAACAAAGGGCTGGCATGCAAGACACAATGAGATCAATGACATCATAAAAGGAACCCTTGCTACAGCTGGATGCCCAGCCGAGAGGGAGCCCGATCAACAGCACCCAACAATACCCACAACCCAGCAAACTACCACGATGGGATCACCATCTATCCTTGGAAGAATGGCAATATACCTGGGATATACAATGGACAATATACAATGGGACTATACCTGTGTGTCCACACTGCCTGACACCTATATCCATCACATTGTCGTGTGACTGGGAGGAGCTGCTGACCATAGGAAGCAGTACAAGATCGGCACATACAGGGACATAAGCCAACAGTATCAATTTGTCCCAGTGGGATCAGAGATTTTGGGGATCATGGGGAAAAATGCCATGTTTCCTTAACGAACTGGGTTCCAGACTCATCGACACTCCCAGGGACCCAAAAGCAGCCACTTTCATGTTACAGCTCGTCAGTGTGCCCATCCAGAGGGAAAATGCATGCTGCATACTGGGTCATGTCCGGCTTTGGAGGAGCTGGAGGAGATTCATAATCTTTGATATATTGCACCAATGTATTCATGTTTGTGATTTCTATCAATGTGTTTCTGCCTATATATATATATATATATATATATATATATATATATATATATATATATATATATATATATATATATATATATATATATATATATGTGTGTGTGTGTGTGTGTGTACTCACCTATTTGTGGTTGCAGGGGTCGAGTCCTAGCTCCTGGCCCCCACTTCTTCACTGTGGTGTGTGTGTGTGTGTGTGGGTGTGTGTGTGTGTGTGTGTGTGTGTGTGTGTTGGTTTGCGTGGTGTTGTGTGAGTGTGTGTGTGTGTGTACTCACCTAGTTGTACTCACCTGGTTGAAGTTGCAGGGGTCTAGTCCAAGCTCCTGGCCCCCACTTCTTCACTGGTCGCTACTAGGTCACTCTCCCTGAACCGTGAGCTTTATCATACCTCTGCTTAAAGCTATGTATGGATCCTGCCTCCACTACATCGCTTCCCAATCTATTCCACTTACTGACTACTCTGTGGCTGAAGAATACTTCCTAACATCACTGTTATTCATCTGTGTCTTCAATTAACTGACTTCCCTGCCAGTTCTCTGTCCCACTGAACCCAGTTCTGGAAGTTCCTAATTCCGTGTAGTCCCCTTTCTTGTAGTTTGGCTTCATTCGTCCTGGCCTTCCTGCTTCCCGCTCCACTTGTAGCTCTACAGTGTATTCGAAGCTTGAACCCACATGATCGCTGGCCACGAAGGGTCTTTCATATGTGATGTCCTCAATATCTGCACTACTCAATGTGAATACTAAGTTCAGTCTTGCTGGTTCATCCTCTCCTCTCTCTCTTTTAGTGTTCCTTACGTGTTGGTACATGATGTTTTCCAGTACCACGTCCATCATCTTGGCCCCCATGTGGCTCCAAGTTCTCCCAATCGATCTACTTGTGGTTAAGTCACCCATTGTGAGGGAAAAGTTCAACAGATAGGAGTAACGAACAAGTATATGGTAACAATAGTTTGATTGCCGGCTACTTGTTAAGGTAGGATGAGTATAGCTCCCGCTATTCCCCCCTTCTCTCCCCCCCCCGAAAGGTGACGTGTGGGGCTCCGGTCAAACAGTAATCGCTCGACTCACAGCTCCCATCACTACTGTAAGTACACGCCTGCTCATATTCTAGTGGACTTATTGATTGAAAGCTTCACTTTTGACCAATAATAAACTTAGTCCTTCCAGGCTTGCTCTGTTAAATGTCTTAATAATCACCATGTCTTTTAGGTATTGAACTTATCATGGAGAGTGATTTCTTAAGCAGTGGGTAACCTGTCTCTCTTTCCAGCTTGGAATGACAGAGAGGGTCACCTGCCAACCAACGAGGAGAATTGAAGGAGACGGACTAACGTCCTGAGACGTCCCATGTTGGATCTACCTACCAGTTATGTACGCCAATGCAGGACCTAACCCCTCATCATAGCAGTGGTAACGAACCTGCTTTCCTGCCACCTGGATTAATTATTCATGGCTATAGACTCTGTGAAGAACGAGCCGGTGGGTTGTCACCAACACCTGCGACCCCCCCTCCCCCCCAACATCATCAGCAACGGCTACGATTTCAACAACACGCAGTGTCACCAACACCAGACACCCCAGTATCACTATATATATATATTAGCATTGAGTTCAAATTTCATTTTTTTCATTTCATTTTTCATTTTTCTTTCAAATAGGATATACCTTTCATGTTTCACTGTTTTATGTTTGCTTTAATAAATAATAAAGTGTTTATCTTTGTAAATTATTATTTTTTTTCCATTCATTAATTTTCCTGAGGAGGAGCCAGCCTTGGTAATACTGTCTAAAGTTGTTACAGGGCTGAGTAAGCCTTCAAAATTGGCGACCTTGCCAGGATACGCTCGTCTGAATCAAGATTCAACTCAATCTGGAATCTACCAATGGAACTTCAATGCCACATACCACAGATGGTGACCACCAGCCATGAGTAATCATTCTCTATGGTAGAACTACAGTACAGGTATTTAAAAGATTTTGTGATTGTTATAGTCTCAATTTATTGTAAGTCAAGTCAAAGCAGGATATACTAGTTAACTCTGCCACCTTTTGTGAGCTTGAAACACTTTGGAGGATTAGACTCTAGGGACCCGAGATTTTCCATTGACAATTTGTTTCATTGAGCTCTTTATTATATCAAGGGAACTGTGGTAGGACACTCTTGATTTGTTGGTGAGAAGATTGGATGATCAAGGGACCCCATTCTACTTTCTGTTTGCACGGAGCCGGCATAGAACCCTTCGTTTTCATTAATTCATTGTTTAATTGAAGCAGGGATCGAGCCCTCTGGTTTACTTAGTTTGAGCAGAGCAGGAATTGAACCCTCCATTTTCTTTAATACCCGTTTCATTTTCCCCTGATAGTTTAAGTTTTTCTTGCAAGTATGGAGGAATACCTGTTTTGGATGAATGCTGGAAGTAAGTTAGGAATAAGAGGGAAAAATTTAGAAGCTTTCATTAGTGCTAAGATCCAGGAAAGAGAGAAAAAGGAGAGAGAGAGAATTGAAAGAGAAGACAAAAAAGAGCGTGATAGACTTGACCGTGAGGAAAGAGCTAGAGAACGTGAGGATAGAGCTAGAGAACATGAGTTAAGAGAGAGAGAAAAAGATCGCGAGCTCGAAAAAGCTCGCTTTGAATTAGAGATTAAAAAGTTAACTTTCTCACAACAGCAATTAGAGGAAGGAGTAATGGAACAATGTGCAGCTAGTGCACATATTCCAACACCTAATTTACCTCCCTTCACAGAGGGGAAAGACATAACTTCATACATTATCAGGTTTGAAAATACCGCTACCCTCTGTGAATGGCCTGCTGACACCTGGGCTACCAGGTTAGGAATGTTATTTTCTGGTACAGCTTTGAATATCTATGCAACTTTGTCGCAGGACATCATATATAATTATAACCTACTGAAGAAGGCAATTCTTAAAGCATATCAAAAAACCACTAATTCTTACAGGAAAGATTTCAGGTATGTCACCTTACAGCCTGGCCAGAACTTTCAGCAGTTACAGGTAACACTCTTTCGTTTGTTTGACTTTTGGATAGAGAGTTCAGGAATTGATCACAGCTATGAATCTCCTAGAGACTTCATGGTTGCTGACCAGTTCCTGACAGCTCTTCCCCACCAGATAAGAACATTCATCAGAGAACGTAACCTGATTAAAGCTGAGGAAGTTGCTGAGGCCGCTGCCTTGTATGCTGATGCTCACAAGTCTTATAAAGACCTAAAGGGATCGAACCCTAAGGGCAAGGGTTCATCAGACCTTAAGAAATCAAAGCCTCTAGTGGAAAGTAAAGTAACTTCTTTTATTCCTGTTTGTCATTTATGTGGTGTTTAAGGGACATAAACGTCCTTTAAGAAGGTCCAAAAAGTTGGAAGATGTTTTAAAGACTGTAATGACCAAGCACCCTTCTGTTCAGGAACAGTTAATGGACTTAATGTATCTACCATTTTACGAGACACTGGATGCACATGTATAGTCATTTCTAATAAGCTGTTCCCTAATCTTAAAGAAGCTCATTCCTCTGCTATACTTTCAGACTACTTGGGCCGTACGGACACTTTTCCTACCATCCGTTGTTACATTAGGTCTAAATGGTTCACAGGTTGGTTTGAAGCCGTACTAGCTCCCATCACTTCTTGCTCTGTACTAATAGGTAATGTAAAAGGTGCCATTCTTCCTTCTGAGTTTGACCTTTCACACACAAAGATGGACATAAGCTTTTCAGATCATCTTCCTGTAGAGTCAGAGAAGCCCCTCGAAAGTTCAGATGAGACAATGTCTGGTGAGATTTATGTGGGATTAAAAACCAGTGATGCTACTCTCGAAAGCGAGGTAGTAGGATCACCGGTTCACTTGTTAGATGAAAGTGAAGATATCACATCCGATACTATAAATGTCTTGACTAGGGCTCAGACCAAAGCCCAGGCTTCTCCTACTGTCCATCCTTTGATTTTCCCTGACTTTAAGCCTTTAGATATATCGAAGGACTCCTTTGTCAATTTACAACGTAATTGCCCTTCTCTCAGAATTGCCATAATGCAGCTAGACAAAATCAAGTTATCCAAAGGAAAAACTTTTCATATAAATTTGAATATATAAATGGTATCTTGTATAAATCAGTATTCAAATTAAATTCAGATGACATAGACTTTTCCATCTTAGTTGTTCCAAGTCAATGCAGAGAGACTGTTCTTAAAATGGCTCATGACTTATCAGTGGCCGGACATTTCTCGCATCGTAAAACCTTAAATAAAATTAGGGAAACCTATTTTTGGCCCAAAATGTCCTCAGATATCACTACCTATTGTAGATCTTGTAGAGTTTGCCAACTGTCATCCTCCCGAGGCACCAGGCGAGTACCTATGGTCAAAATGCCAATCTTTACAGTACCCTTTGGAAGAGTAGTTGTTGACATCGTTGGTCCTTAATCACCACTTTCATCTGGGGGACATAGATATATATTAACATTAGTTGATTATGCTTCGAGTTTCCCTGAAGCCGTACCCTTAAAGACCATAACTACTACAGAGGTGGCTGAAGCCCTTTTGTCCATCTTCTACAGAGTGGGCATTCCTAGAGAAATTTTGTCTGACCATGGAACACAATTCACATCTGACTTAATGCAACATCTCTACCAACTTCTGGGAGTGAAGCCTCTCTTCACAACACCCTATCATCCCAGCTGTAATGGGAGGATTGAGCACCAGCATTCGGTTCTCAAGTCCATTTTAAGGAAACTTTGCTCCCTTAAACCTAAGGAGTTGCATCGTTACCTACCCTGTGCTTTGTTTGCCATGAGGGAAGTTCCCAGTGACTCTTTGGAGTTTTCACCTTTTGAACTACTCTATGGTAGACAGGCCAGAGGTCCATTGTCCATTCTTCATGACTTATGGACTAATGAGGACGTAAAGGCTGATGTTCAGTCTTCTTATCAGTTTCTCCTTGACCTTAGATCCAAACTTGAGGAGACCTCTAACAGTTTCGAAGAACTTAAACTTGTCAATGGACCAGTACAAAACCTATTTTGATTCCAAAAGTCAGAGAAGTTTTATAGTAGGGGATGAAGTTCTGGTACTCTTGCCTATCAAGTCAAATAAATTATTAGTAGCATGGAAAGGTCCATATAAAGTATTAAAAATTTGTGGGAAAGTTGATTACCTCATAGAAGTCAAGGGGAAACCTAAGCTTTATCATATCAACATCCTTAAGAAATATTACCGAAGAAATTCGGTTAACTGCCTTAATAACTTTGACTTAGTTTTTCCACACGAACTTGATAAGACAACTGAAGAATGTAAGGTGTGTGTAATTGACACCTCTAACTTAGACTATGATGAAGAACTACATGACTTGGTGACTCTTGACCACTCGAGCGCAACCAACATTAATATTAATGAATCTTTGGATGACCGTAAGAGACATGAACTGCTTCAATGTGTAACTTCTCAGACGTTTTTACTGATATTCCAGGAGTCACCTCCACGGTAGTCCATAAGATTGACTTAGTGATGGACAATCCTATCAAAAGGAAATTATTCCCAGTTCCGGTTCACCTTAGGGATGCATTTGACCGAGAGGTAGACAAATTATTAAAATTAAAGATCATTGAACCTTCAGTATCTGCATATTGTTCACCAGTAGTGATGGTTAAGAAGGAGGATAATTCATATAGACTTCCTATTGACTTCAGAGGCCTTAATGCTATAACTCAGTGGGATGCTGAGCCTATGCCCTTAATAGATAGCGATCTACACAAATTTTATGATGCTTCCTTCATTTCAGAGATTGATATTGCGCAGGCATATCATCAAGTAATGTTAGATCCTTCTTCTAAGCAGTACACCGCTTTTCCTACACACCAAGGACTGATGCAGTATAGAACTATGCCCTTCGGTTTGGTAACTGCCTGTGCTACCTACGTGAGACTGATGAGAAAGTTCTTGGGTAATATGCCAAATGTTTCAGTTTATTTTGATAACATTTACGTAATGACATCCATGTGGGGCGAACATATCCAAACATTAACATCAGTTTTGCGTCGGGTACGCTCACATGGCCTCACTGCCAAGCCGAGGAAATGCTTCCTTGGGTGTAACAAGATTAGATATCTTGGACTGATACTTTCTAATAACTCTTCACAGCCTCACCCCAGTAAGATCAAAGCTTTATTAGATTTTAAATTCCCCAAAACCAAGAAGCTCATGCATAGCTTTCTTGGTTCTGTAAATTTTTATACACGGTTTATCCCGAACCTTACTGATCTTACAGGCATCTTATCTGACTTCCTTAAAAAGTCTGTGAAGGAACATCTTGAACTTTCCGACGTAGCTTGGGAAAAGTTTAATGAGATTAATAATATCTTCTCGAATACCCTATACTTAAGGGTCCAGATATTAATAAAGCATTTTTGTTAAGAACTGATGCCTCCAATACTGGCTTAGGTGCAGTGTTATTACAACAGCATGATGGTACTCCCTTCCCTGTATGCTTCCTAAGCTGGAAACTCCTTCCCACAGAAACGAGATACTCCACCATAGAAAAGGAATGTTTGGCACTTGTGTGGGGCATCTCCAAGCTTAAAGTTTATTTACTGGGAAAAGAATTCATTTTAGAAACGGATCATAAACCTTTGATATACCTAGAAACTTTTAAGGGAGCCAACAGTCGCTTCTTGAGGTAGACATTGGCTCTCCAGGCTTTTAAGTTCCATATTGTGTATATCAATGGTTCATCCAATTATTTCTCTGACTGGTTAAGTCGGGACAGTCAGTAGAAGATTTGTTGCCTTACGCGACTCCCACATGTTAGAACTTTTTCCTCGCCTATTCTTCTTATACTCCTTGACTATAAGTCTTGGTAAGGGGGAGTGTGAGGAAAAAGTTCAACAGATAGGAGTAACGAACAAGTATATGGTAACAATAGTTTGATTGTTAAGGTAGGGTGAGTCTAGCTCCCGCTATCCCCCCCTTTCTTCCTCCCCCCCGAAAGGTGACGTGTGGGGCTCCAGTCAAACAGTAATCACTCGACTCACAGCTCCCAGCACTACTGTAAGTACATGCCTGCTCATATTATAGTGGACTTATTGATTGAAAGCTTCACTTTTGACCAATAATAAACTTAGTCTTTTCAGTCTTGCTCTGTTAAATGTCTTAATAATCACCACGTCTTTTAGGTATTGTACTTATCATGGAGAGTGATTTCTTAAGCAGTGGGTAACCTGTCTCTCTTTCCAGCTTGGAATGACAGATTGGGTCACCTGCCAACCAACGAGAAGAATTGAAGGAGACGGACTAACGTCCTGAGACGTCCCATGTTCGATCTACCTACCTGTTATGTACGCCAACGCAGAACCTAACCCCTCATCATAGCAGTGGTAACGAACATGCTTTCCTGTCACCTGGATTAATTATTCACAGCTATAGACTCTGTGAAGAACAAGCCAGTGGGTTGTCACCAACACCTGCGACCCCCCCCCAACATCATCAGCAACGGCTACGATTTCAACAACACGCAGTATCACCAACACCAGACACCCCAGTATCACTATATATATATTAGCGTTGATTTCAAATGTCATTTTTTCAATTCATTTTTCATTTTCCTTTCAAATAGGATATACCTTTCATGTTTCACTGTTTTATGTTCGCTTTAATAAATAATAAAGTGTTTATCTATGTGAATTATTATTTCTTTTTCTATTCATTAATTTTCCTGAGGAGGAGCCAGCCTTGGTAATACTGTCTGAAGTTGTCACAGGGCTGAGTAAGCCATCGCACCCATGATCAGGAGCTTTGCCCTGCATGCATGAGCTCTTCTGTGTGTGTGTGTGTGTACTCACCTAGTTGTACTCACCTAGTTGAGGTTGCAGGGGTCGAGTCCAAGCTCCTGGCCCCGCCTCTTCACTGGTCGCTACTAGGTCACTCTCCCTGAACCATGAGCTTTATCGTACCTCTGCTTAAAGCTATGTATGGATCCTGACTCCACTACATCGCTTCCCAAACTATTCCACTTCCTGACTACTCTGTAGCTGAAGAAATACTTCCTAACATCCCTTTGATTCATCTGTGTCTTCAACTTCCAACTGTGTCCTCTTGTTACTGTGTCCAGTCTCTGGAACATCCTGTCTTTGTCCACCTTGTCAATTCCTCTCAGTATTTTGTAAGTCGTTATCATGTCCCCCCTATCTCTCCTGTCCTCCTGTGTCGTCAGGTTGATTTCCCTTAACCTCTCCTCATAGGACATGCCTTTAGCTCTGGGACTAGTCTTGTTGCAAACCTTTGCACTTTCTCTAGTTTCTTTACATGCTTGGCTAGGTGTGGGTTCCAAACTGGTGCCGCATACTCCAACATGGGCCTAACGTACACGGTGTACAGGGTCCTGAACGATTCCTTATTAAGATGTCGGAATGCTGTTCTGAGGTTTGCCAGGCGCCCATATGCTGCAGCAGTTATTTGGTTGATGTGCGCTTCAGGAGATGTGCCTGGTGTTATACTCACCCCAAGATCTTTTTCCTTGAGTGATGTTTGTAGTCTCTGACCTCCTAGACTGTACTCCATCTGCGGTCTTCTTTGCCCTTCCCCAATCCTCATGACCTTGCACTTGGTGGGATTGAACTCCAGGAGCCAGTTGCTGGACCAGGTCTGCAGCCTGTCCACATCCCTTTGTATTTCTGTCTGGTCTTCGATCGAATGAACTCTTCTCATCAACTTCACGTCATCCACAAACAGGGACACCTCAGAGTCTATTCCTTCCGTCATGTCGTTTTCACAATACCAGAAACAGCACTGTTACTAGGACTGACCCCTGTGGGGACCCCGCTGGTCACAGGTGCCCACTCTGACACCTCGCCACGTACCATGACTCATTGCTGTCTTCCTGACAAGTATTCCCTGATCCATTGCAGTGCCTTCCATGTTATCCCTGCTTGGTCCTCCAGTTTTTGCACTAATCTCTTTTGTGGGGCTGTGTCAAACGCCTTTTTTCATCCAAGAATAGCAATCCACCCCCCCCTCCTCTTGTCTTACTGCTGTCACCCATTCATAGAACTCCCGTGGTTTGTGACACATGATTTCCCTCTCTGAAACCATGTGGCTCCTTTTAAGAGATCATTCCTTTCTAGGTTTCCACCATCTTCTCCGATAATCTTTTTCCCTGCTTTGCTACTATACTGTCATGACACTGGACTGTAGTTTAGTGCTCATGTCTGTCTCCTTTTTTAAAGATTTGGGGCTACATTTGCTGTTTCCATTTCTCAGGCCCTGCTCCCCCTCTCAGGACCCATGAGAAATGTTATCGGCCCCATTGCCTTTTTAGGTACTAGCTCACTCAGAAGCCCCTTCACTTCTTCCTCGTTTTGTTACGTGTCCCCCCTGGTGGGTGGGCCCCACCTCTCCTCTTTTTGGGCCCCTTCTTCTCCTTGTGAAAACTTCTTTGAATCTCTTTTGAGTTCCCCACTTACTTCATGGTCATTTCTTGTGTCTCTCCCCTAACTTCCTTAACCTTTATTACCTGGCCCCTTGACTGCTGTTTTTCCCCCTGATGGGCTGAAAAACATTTCGGGGGCAGATTTGGTTTAGGGTATGTCGTTTTCATATTGTCGTTGGGCCTCCCATATTATCTGGCTTTTTATTTCCCGGGTCTACGACGCTTCCTTTTCTCCCGGGGCCTTTTAACTTCTATATTTCTTTCATTTTAAGCACACTTGGTTTTTTCCTCCCTGCACCCTTTGGTGAATCATGGCTCATCCGGCTTTTTCATTATTTCTGTTACCCTTGGGTACAAAACCCCTCCTCACCCCCCTTTCACATTGTTTTCTACATATTCCACATTCTCAAAGGCTTCCCGCCAGTTTCTGTCCCACTGAACCCCCTTCAGGAAATTCTTCTTTTCCCCTGTAGTCCCCTTTCTTGTAGTTTGGCTTATTTTGTCCTACCTTCCGCTCTCCCTCCACTTGTAGCTCTACTGTGTATTCGAAGCCTAAATCCACATGATCGCTGGCCCAAAGGGGTCTTTCATATGTGATGTCCTCGATATCTGCACTACTCAAGGTGAATACTATGTCCAGTTTTGCTGGTTCATCCTCTCCTCTCTCTTGTAGTGTCCCTTACGTGTTGGTACATGAAGTTTTTCCAGTACCACCTCGATCATCTTAGCCCTCCATGTATCTTGTCCCCCATGTGGCTCCAAGTTCTCCCAATCGATCTCCTTGTGGTTAAGTCACCATGATCAGGAGCTTGCCCTGCGTGCATGAGCTCTTCTGGCCACTGCAGCCAGTGTGTCAACCATCGCTCTTATTGCTCTCGTCCGTTCTCTTGCCTTGGCCTCCTGCTGTCTGTGGTGGGTTATACATCACTGCTATTACCACCTTGGGACCTCCAGCGTGAAGCGTTCCCGCTATGTAATCACTTTCTTCTCTGCTGTCTCCTCTCTCCAGCTCATCAAAATTCCATAGGATTTTGATCAGCAATGCCACTACCTCCACCCCCCTGTTCCTCTGTCTTTCCTCAGGATCTGGTATCCCGTTGGAAAGATGGCATCTGTTATCATACCTGTAAGCTTGGTTTCTGTGAGAACTATGATGTCCGGTGATGCTTCTTTGAATCTTTCGTCCACTCCTCCCACTTATTTGTTATTCCATCAGCACTTGTGTACCATACCTACAGTTTCCTTTCCAACACTGTGGTTTGGGGGGCCTGTGAGGGTGGGAGACCTGGTAGCATACTGTGGGATTCTATAGCTCGGTGTTGGTTGGAAGCTGTGGGTATGGATTGTACTGTGTGTTGGGATGGTGTGATAGGTTGTTGGGTTCTCAGGATAGTTGTGTGTGTGCTTACTCTTGCTGCTCTGTTCTGCTCTGACTGACCTCTGCTGGTTCCATCCTTGTCTCCTTTCCTAGCTCCTTTCCCCTTTTTTGCCCTCTTCCTCACCTGCTGTCGTTCTGTTTTTTTTCTGTTCTGCCCTAGGAACACCCCCTTTTTTAACTTTTTTTTTTCCCAAATTTTTCCCAACCGGGGTTTTACTTTTTGGAGGATCCTTTTTCCACACATTTTTCCACCCCTGAGAATCAGTCCCCTTCGAGTACCCCCCCTTTTTCTCTGAAAAAATTTACAATCTCACCCATCTTTTCTTCACCTATTCCGGTAATTTTCTAAAATTTTTTTCTTTTTTCCTCCCGTTTTTTCAGTGTGTGCCCTTTCCTCTTTTCCCGAAGCCAGGGGAAAAACGTTTGTTTTTTGCTTTTTCCCCTCCCCCTTTGCTCACCCTCTGTGAATCTTTTATCCTGCCTGTAAGGTCATTTTCCCCTTGATTTTTCCTTGTTTTTGATACAGGGTTTGGGGGCCTAAGAAATTCGACCCTTTCCCCCCTTCTCCATCGCACCCACTGTTTTTCCCCCTTTCACTCCATAAACCCTTTTTGGCGGCTGATATGACCATAGCAAAATTCATATCTTTTCCCTTTCCCTGTTGGGCCTCTCAGCTTCATATGCGGGTGTTTTTTTCTGGTCACTGCCCCTTGTAACTCTCTTCAGCCTTTTTATTCAACTTCTAGGCCCCCAAACCCGGGCCCCACTGCAGCTTTGGAACTTTTTTGCCCCCTTTTTTCCAAGGGTTGTTTTGGGAATTTTTTTAATGTGTGTGTGTGGTGGGTGGTTTTGTGTGTTTTTTTTAGTGTATTTTGTGGTGTGTGTGTGTGTGGGGATGTGTGTGTGTGTGTGTGTGTTTGTTGTTGTGTGTGTGTGTGTTGTGTGTTTTTGGTGTGTGTGTGGTTGTTTGTTGAGTTGTGTGTTTTAATTGTGTTTTGTGTGTGTGATGTGGGTGGTGTTGTGGGGTTTTTAGTCCCCTTTTGGGGTTTGGGAGGCCCCGAAACCTTTCGCTATTAGCACTGGGTCCTCTCTCTCCCTGCTTATGAGCTTTACAAACCTCTTTTAAACAATGTATGGATCCTCCCTCCACAAAGTAAACTTTTAGGCTATTCCACTCCCTGAAAACCTCTATGGTAAAAAAAATTTATTTCCAAAATTTCCCTTTGATTCACCCTGAGTTTTCAACTTCCAATTTGACCTTTTGTTTCTGGTCCATTTTCGGGAACATCCTGTTTTTGCCACCTTTCTATTCCGGGAAGTCCCTTTTTTATGTCGTTATAAGCCCTCCCCGGGTTCCCCCTTTCCCCCTCCAGTGCGTCAGGCCGTTTTCCCCCCTTAACCTTTTTTTAAATGGGAAACAGCCCCTTAGTCGGGGGACTAGTCTTGTTACAAACCTTTTTGCATTTTTCCTCTAATTTTTTTGGGAGTGCTTGCCCAGGTGTGGATTAAAAAAACTGGTGCTGAAATACCCCAGGCCTGACGAAAACTTTTACAGAGCTTAAACAAATTTCCTTTTACTGAGGTATCGGAACCTATCCTTGGGTTTCCCAACCCCGTCCCCCTACACCATTTTATCTGATTGATGTGGTCTAAGGAGATGTGTGGGTTTTATACTCACCAAAAAGATTTTTTTCCCCTTAGTGGGGTTTGCGGCTTTCCCCTTCTATATCTTCAGGGCCCTTTGCATTTGCTGGCCCAAAGGGCTTTTTAGCCTTTCCGGGGTTCCCCTTTTTTAGCCTGCCTGATCCCCGCCCCGTTTTATTCTCGCCCATTAATTTCCCCACATCATCGGGAAAACCCAAGGGGGATTTCTGAGTCTACCCCTACTGTTTGTCATTCACATGTACCAAAAAACATCAGGGGTTTCTGGGAAACCTGACTTTTGGGGAAAAACCCCGTGTCAGGGGCACCCACTCTAAACCCCTTCGTCATTACCATGACTCCCTTTTGGGCCTTTCCTTGTCAATTTTTCCCTGTTCCATTCCCGTCCCTTTCCTGTCATGGGGCCCTGATCCTTTTGGGTTTTGCAGAAACCCTTTTTTTGGGGCACTGCGTCAAAGGGCCCTTTCTTAAAAAGTCCAAAAAAATACAGTCTATCCACCCCCCCTCTTTCCCTTTACTTCTGTCCCCCTTGTCTAAACTAATTAGGTTTGTGACACGGGAAATTTTTCCTTCCCGGGAAAACATGGGTTGTTTTTTTTACACTTGTTTCCGGGATCCCAACCCACTCTCCCCCTGATGATCTTCTCCATGCCCTGCATACTATACACGTTAGGGGACACAGGTCTGTTTTTTAATGCCTCTTTGCCCTGTCCCCTTTTTTAAAAAACGGGGGACTATTTTTGGGCCATTTTCCAATTTCAGGGGGGGGGGGCCCATCTTAAAATGGTTGTGTTGAAAATCTTGGTTAGTGGCACCACGGCATCTTGCCCCCTGTCTAAGGTTTCCAGGGAGAGATGTCGTCTGGCCCAAACCCGCCTTTGGGGTGTCATTCCAAGAAACTTCTTCCCCTCCCCCTTTGGGTTGGGGGTTTTACCTCTTTCCGAGCACCTGTTGGTTTTACCCCCCTTTTTTTTGTTTTTCCTGGGCCCTACCATTTTTCCCGAAAAATACTTCTTTAAAAAAATTCTCGTTTTTAAAACTTCTAAATACCTGTTGGTCTTTTTTTGTGATTTCCCCATCACCTTCCTCAGTCTGACTACCGGGGTCCTTGACGTTTTTTTTCCTCCTGGTGGGGTTTATAAAAAGGTTTTGGGTAAGCCCTTGCCCTTTCGATGATATGTTTTTTCATATTGTCGCTGACCCTTTCCCCTTTTTTTCTGTGCACATTGTTTCTGGCTCTTCGGATAATCTCTTCATTTTTCTGGACCCTTTGTCTTAAAACCTTTTTCCAAACCCTTTTAGTACCCCCTTGTTTTTGCCTCCCAAAAACCTTTGGGTGAGCCGGGGGAATCGTTCTGGTTTTCCCCATTGTTTCTTTTTCCCCCGGGGAACAAACCCTCCTCGCCTCCCCATTTTGTTGTCAAATAGCCCCATCATTTCTTGGACGGTTTTCCTGTCAGTTCTCTCCCCCCACTGACCCATCTTGCGGGAAGACCCAATCCCGGGTGTAGTCCCCCAAATTGTGTAGTTTGGTTTTTTTCCCTTCTTTTCCCCTGCTACCCCTCTCCACTTGTAGCTCAACAATGTAGTAAAAACCACAAAACCCACATGATCACTAGCTCCTGGGGGCCTTTCATAATTATATCCCGATGCCCCAAACAAATTAAAGGGTTGAATAAAAGGGGTTCCAGTCTTGCTGGATCATCCTAAACCCTCTCTCGGGTAGGTCCCTAACATTTTGGGTGTTGTTTTTTTTCCATCCCAAATTCCTCATTTTGGGCTCTCCTTTTTTTTGGGGGACCCCCAAGGGGCTCCGGTTTTCCCCCAGTAAATTCCCCCTTGTGATTTAAATCACCCAAAAATTTGTAATTTTTCCCCCCCCCATGTGAGCTCTTCGGGCCCACCTGGGTCGGGTGTGTCGACCATTACTCCCGTTCCTCTCAAGTATTCTTCTCTTGGGGCCCCCGCAGTTCTGTGGTGGGTTTTTACATTAAATACAATTACCCCTTATGGCCCTCAGGGCGGTTGTTCCTACTAAGTAGTCCCTTTCGCCCAAGGGCCCTCCATTCCTTTCCCTTTTGTCAAAACCCCAAACCCGGGTTTTAATTTAGCAGTGGGAACCCCCCACCTTCTCCTCCCTCTGCCCTTTTCCCGAGGAAAAAGATTTCAAGGTTTGGGAAAAATTGATTGTTTTCATCCAGGTGAGTTTTGTTTCCCTGAAATTTCTATTATGTCTGGGGGGTGCCCCGTTGATTTTTTTCATGCCCCCTCCTTTCACTTATTTTTTATTCCTTTTGCATTTGTATCCACTCCTTCAGCTTTTTTTCTAAAACTGGGGTGGGTTTTCTGTGGGGGGGGAGTTTGGGAAAGAGGTTGGTTTGGGGGATTTGGGTTGGATTGGTTTTTGGATTAAAAATTTTTTGGGTTGGGACTGGGGCTGTCCGGTTTTTGGGGGCTTCTGTTGGTTTGTTGTGAGGCAGGCTGTATTTGTTTTTCCCCCCAGTCTGGTTCTCCTTCCTTTTCCATTTTTTTTCCCCCTTTCGCCTTTGTACCACTCTCTCAGTTTCTGTTTCTTTTGTGTTCTGTTTTCCGTCGAATACACCTTCCCTATGCTGGCAGTCCCCTTTGTTTGCTTTCTCCTGCAAGATCCTTTTTCCCAATCCCATTTGTGTGTTTTTTGAAAGTATGTGTGTATGTTTTTATGTTTGAAAAGTATGTATGTATTTAATGTATGTATGTATGTATGAAGTATGTATGTTTTTAATTTTTATGTATGTAGTGTTTGTGTGTATGTATAAATGTATGTATGCAAGTATGTAAGTATGTATTATAAAATATGCAAGTAAAAAGTTGTGTAAGAAAAAAAGGCCGCAAATTAATTAAAATTTCAGGAATATGCAACTATGGCCCTATCCCAATAATGTTGTATAACTATAATTTGGGTTGTTTGGGAAAAACCTCATTAAGAAAAAAAATTTACAAACCCAAAAAATTTTCATATTGTTGAAGTATTGTTCCCCAAAACTTAACTAAGTTTTTTTATTTTTTCTTATTTTTTTTACCTGTGCCCACAAGTGCCACTGCATAGCAATCCTCCTCAGGCTTGCTTTCAAAATAAATTTTTGGCAGACAAGAAAATTGGTGATCAAAACCAATTTTAAAGTATATGGTAGGCCTTTGGTTTGCTATCTTGAACTCTATGTTTTTTTTTTTTTTTTACAAATTTTGAAAGAATATAAAATAATATTTTAAATTATGTGATATTTCTTTTGCTTAAATTTAAAATTTTAAAATAAATTTCCCCAAAATGCTTTTTAACAGGGAATTTTAAAAATTTGATTTAAATCCAGAATAGACTAGTTTCTTAAAGGGGTATGTTATGTTTTTGCGCTTTCCTCCACTATGAATAAAGGGTAAAAAATAAAAAAAGCTGCTCCTCGAAAGAAATTTAAAAAAACCAAAAAGATACAATTAATGTTCTAAGTCAGACTGAAAACCCGGGCCCTTTGTTTCAATCTCTTAAGTGAGGGTTAAAATTTTGGGATCATTTTTTAAAAACTTTTTTTTTATATAGTTACAGCATACCGGGAAAAAAATTTTAAAAATTTAAAAACTCATTTGCAAATTTTTTTTGGGCGTTCCCTCCCGTTTTATGGAAAATTGGGCAGTCCCCCAGCAGTAATGTTGGGAACTTTTTTTGAAGGGAAACTAACAAAAGCAAAGACCCCAAGGGAAAACTGTTTTTTGACATCTTGAAGGAAAAAATCCTGTTATGAATAAAATCATCAACCCGTTTTTCTCTTTGGAAAATACAAAAATTTTTAAATCTAACCAAAAAGAACTGGAAAATTTGTCTATAGATAAAGGGTCCCTAGTAAATATTCACAAAACTTTTCTTTGGATCCCCAAAATTTTAAAAAAAAACCCCTAAAAAATATTCATTACTAAGGGGAATTTTTGTGTGAAAAAATATTTTAAAAAAAAAAATAAAAATGGAAAAAAAATCATTATTTTCTGAAACTTTGTAGATATTTCAGTAGTTTAAGCCTTTAAAGTTTTTTCTTTTTTTCTGGAGAGAGTTCCGGGGGTCAAACGCCCCGCGGGCCCCGGGCCCGGACGGCCCCCTTAGGTCAGTGTCCCAGGATGCCCAACCCCCAAACCTTTGACAAAAAACCCCGGTAAACCCCTTTTAAAGGGTGGGGAACATAACAAAAAGGTTTGGAAAAAAAAACCGTCCAATGTTTTTTAATCTGGCTGGGGGAATCGAACCCCGGCCCTCACCGTGTTTAAAAACCCGAGCGTTAAAACCCCCAGGGCCCCCAGAATCCCGAAATGAAATTTTTGCTTTTTTAAGCAAAAATTTTTTATGTTTTTTTTTTTTTTGTTGTCATAAAAAAAAATCAATGGCCTAGATAAAATTTGATAATGTTATTATTTACAATATAGTTTCCCCTTTGCACTTAATTTTTTTGTATTTAAAAAAACTGGCGAAAATCTCGCCGGGGGCAAACCTTTCCCCAAAAAACAGGAAAAAAATTTAAAATTTACTCATTTAATAGGGTTTTTTTGCCAGAAGAGTACACCATTTTTATCCCCAAAAAGCCTCTGGGATGCAAAAACCGTATCCATCTTTTAGATTTTAAAGGGGCTAGTATTTCCCAAAATTTAAAAAAAAGGGGCATGTACTCAAAAATGTTAAACCCCAAAACAATTTTTCTACAAAAAATTTAAATAAAAAATTAAATACCAAACTTAATATTGAACACCAAATCAGTTTGGGAATTGAAAGGGCCTTTTTTGCCTTTTTGTTTCTTTTTTTTTCTTTGTTATTATTTTAATTTTTTTAATTTTTTATTTATTTATTATTATTATTAATTTTTATTATTATTATTTTTATTATTATTATTAACTAATTAATTTTTTATTATTAAAAAATTTATTTTTTTAATATTTTTAAAAAAAATTTTTATTTTTATTTATTTTTATTATTATTATTATTATTATTAAAAATTTTTTTGTATTATTTTTTCATTATTTTTTATTATTACTATTATTATAATTATTTATTATTATTTTTATTTTTTATTTTTATTATTAATTATTTATTATTTTATTTATTATTATTTTAATTAAATTTTTTTTTATCATTTTTTCTTAAAATTACTATTTTTTTAATTATTAAATTAAATTTTATTATAAAAAAATTTTATTATTATTAAATTTTTAAATTTTTTATTTTTAATTACATTTGTTCATGATGGAGGGGCCCCTAAAAATGGGAAAAAGGTCAAACAGCACCTGGGAAATAATAAAGGTTTTGATGCATCCTTGGGGCAAAATTCCTTAAAGCATATCAAAAAAAATTTTCCCTTTAAAGGATATATTTGGGGAAAAACCCGCTTGGGAAAAGGTTTTTTTCCCGCTTTGTAATTGGTAGGGGGGAAGATCAACCCCCGTTTTTTTTTCTTGACTAGTGTTTTTCCCCGAGTTTATCACTCACATCACTAAATTTGTTTTTTTCCCTTTGCCTGTTTTCAATAGTAGTGGGGAAAAACCTGTGTGGGGGACCCCTCATTTGGTTAAACCCTTTTTTGGAAGGGTCGTTTTTACCCTCTAAGCCCGCTCATCGTTTTGTTTCCCCCGGTAAAATCCCTTTTCCACTTAATCATAAAATTGGGGGCTTTGGAGGGTTTCGTGTATTACAAAACCCCGATGTTTGACAGCCCTCTAAAGTACAAACAGCCCGTTTTGTAGTGGTTTTTGAAAATATTTGAGTTTTTTAGACTTCTGACCCGGGGGGGTTCAAAAACCTGCCGTGGGATGGTTTTTTAAAAGAATAGTTTTTCAAAGTTCCTCTTTGCATTCCTCCCAAAACCCTTTCCCAAAAAGTTTTAATTTAGGGCCTGGGGGTTTGTTAGGGTTTTTAAATTTCCCCTATTTTTTCCTTTAGGACCATGTCACTAGTTACTGCAAAGTAAACTTTGTTTATTTTTTGGGCCTGTTTCCCACATAATTTTTTTTAAATTTTTGGGGAAAATTTTGCTTGTTTTTTCTTCCGATTTAAAAACTGAGAGGAAGTAAGAATTGAAAATTTTATTTCTTTTGTGGGGAAATTTTTTTTCCCCGGGGGGGGTATCAAACCCCCCCCTTTAGCCCCTTTCAGCCCCCAGCCCAGCCCTCTCGGAAGGGAAAATAAACTTGTTTTAAATGCCCACAAAAAAGTAATTGGGTCCCCCCGATACCCCTACAATTTTGTTTACGTGGTCAAGCGACTGCTGCTCCTTGCAAGAGTCCAGTGTTACAAAGTGTAGTTTAATAAGAGACAGTCCATCTCCTACCTTAGCAGGACAATTAAGGAAAATCCTGCTCCCACTTTATTACCATGGTAAAGATAGTGTACATTGTTGTCTATGCTCAAGACAGCAAGAATCAAGCATTCTGCTTTGCTTCATGGAGGAAGTTTGGCAAGGAAGCAAAAAGTACTAGGTCAGCTTTTCCTTTATGATTGAGGGGCACTGTAGTGGCATAGGAGGCTGTGAGGTCAGGTTACTTTTCACCTTACTGGGAGTCACACTGACGCCAGGATAACCAACAAAGAACATTGATCCGTGTGTTAGTGTGAACAAAGTCTCTCACAAAACACAATAAACACTTACCGGGAAGTGTGATCAGCTTCTTTAGTGATAAGATTGTGAACAATAAAGCCAAATCTTGTGGAGCATAGTGCACCAGTGTGCGTATTCCTAGACTATGGAAGACGTGGACATCCAAGGACACTTCAGCCTCGATCAAGTCACCGATACCTGTCGACGGTGTGAAGAACACCATACCTTATGCTACAAGAGCAAGGTGGGTTACAGATTTCTTGCAGTATGTGGGACTGTGCAGTTCTTGTGTTGTAAGGAATTTGTAATCATCCTATAGTCGGCAGTGAGGTACGGACTTTTGAGTCCACACACATAAGTTCGTCAGCAATCAGTGAATGAAATATGCTGACATAACACCCCCTAGGGGTAAATTATTATTAACATAATATACTTTATTACAGCCCGTTGTGAAGTGGATAAGCCAGCTTCTCAAAACCTCGCCTGCAGGGGCGGCTGTGTGGGAGATAGTTGTCTTATTAGCTAAGTACCCCCTATATTTAATCTTTAACCTTAGCTGGTAAACCATTTCTCAACACATATCCCTATCACTGTCAGTGATCTGACCTGATCTACTGTTAATTGGGCCTGTCTTGTCTCTAATCTTACTTCTGTATACCTGAAAGAACCCTTTTGGGTTAGTCGAATCACTTGCGACCTTAACCTCATAATCCTTTTTTGCTTTTCTTATTCCTTTTGTTATTTCTCTCTTTAATTGAATATATTGATTTCTTAGCTGCCCTTCCCCTCTTTTGATACGCCTTTATATGCCTCTCTTTTGACCTTTGAAATGTTTTAATCTATTGTTCATCCATTTGGGATCATTTTTGTTAGATTTAATTTCCCTACTCAGAACAAAATTTGACTGAGCACGTAGAACTATGCTCCGAAAAATGTCATACTGGCAACCAACACCAGCTACCCGACACCCCATTCTCTAGCACACTTGGTTTTGGCCTCCCTGCAACTTTGGGTGAACCTCGGGCTCATCCTGGCTTTATTGTTATTCCTGTTACCCTTGAGTACAAACCTCACCTCAGCTTCTTTGCATATTGTTGTCACATATTCCATTATCTCGTTCACTGACTTCCCTGCCAGCTCTCTGTCCCACTTGAACCCCATGCATGAAATTCTTCATGCCTACATAGTTTTCTTTCTTGTAGTTTGGCATCATTCGTCCGGCCCTTCCTGCTTCCCCTCCACTTCTAACTCTACTATGTAGTTGAAACTCAGAACCACATGATCACCGGCCCCTAGGGGTCTTCATATGTGATGTCCTCAATATCTGCGGTACTCTAGGTGAATACTAGGTCTAATCTCTCTGGTTCATCGTCTCCTCCCTCTTTGGTAGTGTCCCTTAAGTGTTGGTACATAAGGTTTTCCAGTACCACCTCCATCTTAGCCCTTTCTGGTCACTTCGGCCAGTGTGTCAGCGTTTACTCTATTACACTCCTCATTCACTTGCCTTGGCCTCCTACTGTTCTGTGGTGAGTTATACATCACTGCAATTACCACCGTGTGTGTGTGTGTGTGTGTGTGTGTGTGTGTGTGTGTGTGTGTGTGTGTGTGTGTGTGTGTGTGTGTGTGTGTGTGTGTGTCTGTGTGCGTGCATATCTAAAAGACTAAACCTATTTACCACCCCTCTTGCATAGTGTCTGTGTAAACATAATAATAATGATCTGCTTGACAGGTTTGTCTGCTCTCTTGTATACTATGGACTATCCTCCAACTCTACCAGTTTGAGTGGCAATATCTTTGTAAATTTCATCGCCACCATGCTGGTGGAGATTCCATCGTTCATCTTCACCTTTTACGTCATTGACAGGTAAGAGATATCTTCAGAGGCTGGAAACAATGACATGTGACAACCAGAACAAAATCTTAACAGTTCAAGAAGATGTTAACAAACACATTATATATATACATGATAAGTGATAATTTTTAAATGTCAAATGATCTGTGCTTAAATTTTAGAAGTTTAACCTACCTGGTGTTATTTTATGTGAAGTTCACAGTATTTAACATTAGTTTTAGAAAAAAATTTACTGACTGACTGCTATACCACAAGATGTGAGTCATGTTACTAACTCACTGCTATACCACAGTGTGCAAGTCATGTTACTGACTGCTATACAACAGTGCGTGAGCCATGTTACTGACTGACTGCTATACCACAAGGTGTGAGTCATGTTACTAACTCACTGCTATACCACTTGTGAGTCATGTTACTAACTCACTGCTATACCACAGTGTGTGAGTGATGTTACAAACTCACTGTTATACCACAGTGTGTGAGTCATGTTACAAACTCACTGCTATACCACTTGTGAGTCATGTTACTAACTCACTGCTATACCACAGTGTGAGTCATGTTACTAACTCACTGCACCATAGTGTGAGTCACGTTACTAAATGACTGCTATACCACAGTGTGCGAGTCATGTTACCAACTGACTGATATACTACACTGTGTGAGTCATGTTACTAACTCATTGTTATACCATTGTGTGTGAGTCAGGTTAGTAACTCACTGCTATACCAAAGTGTGTGAGCCATGTTACTAACTCACTACTATACAACAGTGTGAGTCATGTTACTAACTCACTGCTATACCACAAAGTGTGAGTCATGTTACTAACTCACTGCTATACCACAGTGAGTGAGTCATGTTACTAACTGACTGTTATACCACAGTGTGTGAGTCATGTTACTAACTGACTGTTATACCACAGTGTGTGAGTCATGTTACTAACTCACTGCTATACCACAGTTTGAGTCATTTACTAATTCACTGCTATACCAAAGTGAGTGTGTCATGTTAATAACTGATTGCTATACCAGAGTCATGTTAGTAGCTGCTATACCAAAGTGTGTGAGTCATGTTACTGATCGCTACACCACAGTGTGTGAGTCATGTTACTAACTGCCTGCTATACCACAGTGTGAGTCATGTTACTAACTCACTGCTATACCACAGTATGTGATTCATGCTACTAACCGACTCCTATTACACAGTGTGTGAGTCATGTTACTAGCTGACTGTTATACCACAGTGTTTGAGTCATGTTACTAACTGACTGTTATACCACAGTGTGTGAGTCATGTTACTAACTGACTGTTATGCCACAGTGTGAGTCATGTTACTTACTGACTGTTATACCACAGTGTTTGAGTCATGTTACTAACTGACTGTTATACCACAGTGTGTGAGAGTCATGTTATTTGCTGCTAACTGACTGCTATACCACAGTGTGTGAGAGTCATGTTAGTTGTTACTAACTGACTGTTATACCATAGTGTGGGACTCATGTTACTAGCTGACTCCTATACCACAGTAAGTGAGAGTCATGTTAGTTGTTACTAACTGCTTGCTGTACCACAGTGTGTGAGAGTCATGTAAGTTGTTTAACACACTGTTGTATAGCAGACAGTAACAACTTACATGACTCTCACACACTGTGGTAAGCAGGCAGTTAGTAACATGACTCTCACACACTGTGGTATAGCAAGCAGTTAGTAACATGATTCAAACGCTGTGGTATAGCAGTCAGTAAGAAACATGACTCACACACTGTGGTATAACAGTCAGTTAGTAGCATGAATCACACACTGTGGTATAGCAGAGAGTTAGTAACATGACTCGCACACTGTGGTACAGCAGTGAGTTAGTAACATGACTCACACTCTGTGGCATAGCAAGCAGTTAGTAACAACTAACATGACTCTCACTCAATGTGGTATAATTGTCAGTTAGTAATATGACACACACTGTGCTATTGCAGTCAGTAAGTAACATGACTCACACACTGTGGTATAGCAGTCAGTTAGTATCATGAATCACAGACTGTGGTATAGCAGTCAGTAAGTAACATGACTCACACACTGTGGTATAACAGTCAGCTAGTAACATGAGTCACACACTGTGCTATTGCAGTCAGTAAGTAACATGACTCACACGCTGTGGTATAGGAGTCAGTTAGTAACTTGACTCACACACTGTGGTATAGCAGAGAGTTAGTATCATGACTCGCACACTGTGTTATAGCAGAGAGTTATATCATGACTCGCACACTGTTGTATAGCAGTGAGTTAGTAACATGACTCACACTCTGTGGTATAGCAATCAGTTTATAACATGACTGCTATACCATATGTTAGTTGTTACTTACTGCCTGCTATTTCACAGTGTGAGAATCACGTAAGTTGTTACTAAGTGAATGCTATACCACAGTGTGTGAGAATCATGTTAGTTGTTTAAATGTTACTGACTGCCATACGCCAGTATATGAGAGTCATGAAAGTTGTTACTGATTGACTGTTATACCACAGTGTGTAAGAGTCATGTTAGTTGTTACTGACTGTTATACGACAGTGTGAGAGTCAGGTAAGTTGTTACAACTCACTTCTCTACCACAGTGTGTGAGAGTCATGTAAATTGTTACTAACTCACTTCTATACCACAGTGTGTGAGAGTCGGGTTAGTTGTTACTGACTGCTATACCACAATGTGTGAGAGTCATATTAGATGTTACTGACTGCTATACGACAGTGTGTGAGAGTCACGTAAGTTGTTACTAACTCATTGCTATACCACAGTGTGAGAGTCATGGAAGTTGTTACTAACTGTTATACCACAGAGTGTGAGAGTCAGGTTAGCTGCTACTAACTGCCTGCTGTACCACAGTGTGTGAGAGTTTTGTTAGTTGTTTCTGACTGGTATACCATAGTGTGAGAATCATGTAAATTGTTACTAACTGCCTGCTATACCATAGTTTGAGAGTCATGTAAGTTGTTACTGACTGACTGCTATACAACAGAGTGTGAGAGTCATGTAAGTTGTTAATAACTGCCTGCTATACCATAGGTTGAGAGTCATGTAAGTTGTTACTGTCTGACTGCTATACCACAGAGTGTGAGAGTCATGTAAGTTGTTAATAACTGCCTGCTATACCATAGTTTGAGAGTCATGTAAGTTGTTACTGACTGACTGCTATTCCAGAGTGTGTGAAAGTCATGTAAGTTGTTACTAATTGACTGCTATTCCAGAGTGTGTGAAAGTCATGTAAGTTGCTACTAACTGCATGTTATACCACAGTTTGAGAATCATGTAAGTTATTACTAATTCACTGCTGTAGCACAGTGTGAGAG
>NC_069450.1:32576170-32659933 GCF_026875155.1 Cherax quadricarinatus
CTTGTGTGAAACCCCCATAACTAGTAACTTTGCTCCCCAGTGTGCTTTCCTGGCCACCTCGGCTAGTGTGTCGACCATTGCTCTGTTGCTGTCATCGTATTCTTCTCTTGTCCTCCTGCAGTTCTGTGGTGGGCTGTACATTACTGCAATTATCACCTTTTGTCCCTCAGACTGGATTGTTCCTACTAAGTAGTCCCTTTCGCCCGTGCCATCCATTCCTTCCATTTTCTCAAAACCCCACTGGTTTTTAATGAGCAGTGCAACTCCTCTTCCCTCTCTTCTCCCTGTCTTTCTGAGGATTTGATATCCGGATGGAAAGATTGAATCTGTTATTATTCTGGTGAGTTTTGTTTCTGTGAGTGCTATTATGTCTGGGGATGTCTCATTGATTGTTTCATGCCACTCCTCATACTTATTTGCTATTCCATCTGCATTTGTATTGGGGTTGGGGAAGTGGGAGACCTGATAAGGAACTATGGGTGGTTGCTGTGGGGGTGGAGTTTGTAATGCAGTGGGTGGGGGCATTTGATGTGGCATGAGTGTTTTGGTTTAGAGTGTTTGGTTGCAACTGGGTTTGGGGACCTTGTTGGGGGTTCTATAGGAAGTTGTGAGCGAGTCTGTATTTGATCTTCTTCCTGGGTCTGGGATCTCCTGTCTGTCTTCTCCATCCCCTCTCTTTCCTCCTTTCGCCTTTGTACCATCTCTCTCATTTTTCTGCCTTTCTTCTTGTGTTTGCGCAGTCGAGATACACCTTTTCTGTTTGCCGGCATGCCCCTTAATTGTGCTTTCTCCTGCAGATCCTGTTCCGAGTCGATTCCCCTTTGAAGGTCACTTTCACTGGCCGGGTTCTTTTTTTACAAACCCCCTATTCACCGAAAATTTTTCAGCTGGGTCATGTCGTCTTCTCCTTTTGCTTTTATGATGCTTTCAATTGCTTTTTTTCCCCTTGTTTTCTTGCTTCATATGTTTTCCCTTCAACTTCCTGGAGCCCATTCACAAAGACTGCCCTCCCCCTTCATTCTCCCACTGCATATCCTTGTGTATCCCCTCATTCAATTTGATTTCCTCCATTGCAGCTTTCCTTTCTTCAGTTTCACTTGTTAATGTGCTTGGGCCCAGTGGCCTGTTATTTTCCCTTCTCGGTTATCCCTGGGCTCTGCTGTGGTCTGTTAGGGCCTCCACATATAGCTTAGATCTTTCATTTACTACAGTCTCCTCTGATAGAGCTTCTACTTACAGTTTTGCCCCTTCTTTCCCTACAGTCCTCTTATTTGTGACTGAGGTAGCAGTCTCTGATGTCAATCCCAAAATGTTCTTTAGTTCTTTAGGCTGTTTCAGATTTTTCAGTTCCTCTTCTAAACTCTGTATCCTAGCCTCTGCTTCTTTGACTTGCACCTCCCACTTCCTGCTTTCCATGTCTATCCTCTCTTCCATTCTCATGCTAAGTTCTTCTAGTTTCTTTTCCCATTCATATTGCTCTGCTGCCCAATCTTCCTTTGCAGCTTCCTCCTCCTGTCCCTTGGTTTTCCTTCCTGCTCTCTGGCAACCCATTTTTGTTTTATCTTGATTGCCTCAGAGTGGGAAACCTATGTAATTATGTGTGTTGGGTTAGTAATGTGTTTGTCAGGGTGTGGGGGAGGGGGAAGGTAGAGGAGGAACTGTGGCTATGGGGGAGAGGGATGGGGAGGGGGATTTAGGGGGGAATATGGGGAGTGTGAAGGAGGGAGAAGCAAGTGGGTGAGTGGGAGAGGGAGAGGTGGGGAGGGGGAGGGTGGAAAGAGGAAGGGTGGATCAGGGGAAGGAGTGAGATGTTGGTTTGGGAAGGGGGGAGTGTATGTGTGAGTTGGATATGTGTGTGTGGTGTGTGTGTGTGTGTTTCGTGTGTGTGTGTGTGTGTGTACTCACCCATTTGTACTCACCTATTTGTGGTTGAAGGGGTCGAGTCCCAGTCCTGGCCCCGCCTCTTCACGGTTGCTACTAGGCCCTCTCTCTCCCCGCTCCATGAGCTTTATCAAACCTCGTCTTAAAACTGTGTAATGGGTTTCCTGCCTCCACTACGTCAAATTTTTTAGGCTATTCCACTGCCTTACAACTCTATGACTGAAGAAATACTTCCCACTATCTCTCTGACTCATTTGTGTCTTCAACTTCCAACTGTGGCCTCTTGTTTCTGTGTCCCCCCTGGAAACATCCTGTCCTTGTCCACCTTGTCTATTTCCCCGCAGTATTTTATATGTCGTTATCATGTCTCCCTGACCTCCTGTCCTCCAGTGTCGTCAGGCAGATTTCCCTTAATCTTTCTTCATAGGACATTCCCTTAGCTCTGGAACTAACCTTGTTGCAAACCTTTGTACTTTCTCTAGTTTTTGTTGTGGTGTGTGTGCGTGTGTGGTTTTGTGTGTGTGTGTGTGGGGTGTGTGTGTGTGTGTGTGTGTGTAAATTTTGTGTGGAATTATGTGTGGTTTATTATGTGTCTGAAAAGTAGGTGACTTGTGAGTTGGAGTGTAATGTGGAGTCTCAGTGGTCGCTTGACTGACCACAACCTCTTATGACCTGACTCCCACCCTCCTGGGACTTGACCTCCCCCCATTACAATGTTGCCTTTATGTTGCCCTGCCCCTAGCTTATAGTAACTTATCCCCTTTGTTCAATGGATTCCAAATTGCTATTCCTTATTAAATACTTGAGTGCCTATTCTTTATCGTGCTTGAGATTAGCCCATTCAAATCATTTTGGGGTTAATTGAACCCTAAAAACCCCACACTAAACAATCATCACAGGTGAATACAGTATTGCAATGAGCTGTAGGGCCGTGTTTGTCCAGTGATAATCCTGGAATAGACCATCAATTTCTTTCCGTTAAAAATGTACCTTTCGGGTTTTCTTCACAGGTCCACGATTGTTTACTTTTTTATCTTTCTTGGGTACACTGGACAATTTCCCTTACCACCCCACTATTTCCCCCCTTTGGGACTGGCCCTCCTTAAAACCCAACAAAATGGGGCTCCCCCATTGTGGTGGGTTGTTTTTTTGGTTGTTTTTTTGTTTTGTGTTTTGCCAAAAAATTGGGTGTCCCTTTTTGGGGTGGGCTTTGTGGAGGGTTGTGTTGTGTGTTTGTGTGTGTGTGGGTGTGTTGTGTGTGTGTGTGTGTGTTTGTGTGTGTGTGTGTGTGTGTGGGGGTTTTGGTGTTGGTTGTTGTGTGTGGGGGTTTGGTGTGTGTGTGTGTGTGCAATTGTGTGTGTGTGTATGTGTGTGGTTTTTGTGGTTGGGTTTTTTTTCATGGGTTTTGTGTGTGGTGTTGGGGTCTTAGTTGTGATGTGGTTTGTTTTTTGGGTTGTTGTATTGTGTTGGGTTGTTTTGGGTTAGTTTGGGTTGGGGTGTATTTGGGTGGGCTTTATAATGTGGGTATAGGGTAAAATATATGGGGTATGGGTGGTTTGGTATGGGTTATACATAAACCTAATTTCTTCAGGGTAAACCTTTACACAGGACTCCACAAGTAAAAAAAAAATAAAGACCTCTTCCCACTGGGGGAAAACAGTAAAACAACCTACATCCCCTCACCACGTGTGGTATCAGTAACAACCTACAGTTTTCACACCTGTGTGGTAAACGAAAAACCCTACAACTCTCACCACATGTGGTTACAAACAACTACAGGCCCCAAAACTGTGTGGTTAAAAAAAAAACAACCTACGGGCCTCAACTGGTGTATAACGGGTAAAACCTAATGATTCCACCCCTTGTGTTTATAACAGTAAAAAACTACAGACTTCCCGGGGGGCCCCTGGTTGTGGGTATAACAGTAAAAACCCTACTGCTCTCACACACTGTGGGGTATAACAGTAAAACCTACTATCTCACACACTGTGTGGTAAACATAACAACCTACAACTCTCACACACTGGTGGTATAACATAAAACCCTGACCTCACACACTGTGTGGGAAAAACATAACAACCTACAGACTCACACACTGTGTGGTATAACGTAAAACCAAGACCTCACACCTGTGTGGTATAACAGTAACAACCTACATGATTCACACAGGTTGGTTAACAAAAAACAACCTTCTTCCACCTTTTGGGGTTAAAACATAACAACCTACTGACTCACCCTGTGTGGTATAACAGTAAAAACCACAGACCCCAAACCACTGTGGGGGTTAAACAGAAAAACCCACAGATCTCACAACGGGTTTTTTTTGGTTTAAAACGTAACAACCCCATGACCACCACTGTGTTTTTATAACGTAAAAACCTACATGACCTCACACACTGTGTGGTATAACAGTAACAACCTACATGACTCTACACATTTTTGGGGTAAAAATAACAACCTAATCCCCTTCCAACACTTGTGGTATAACAGAAAAAAAACCTCCCCTCTCACACATGTGGGGTAAAACGTAACACCTACATGTCTCACACACGTGTGGTATAACATAACAAAAATGCTTCCACACGTGTGGAAACAGTAAAACTACATGACTCTCACCCCGGGGGTATAACAAACAACCTACTGACCTCCACACGGGGGTTTAAAAACAAAACAACCTCTGATCTCACACACTGTTGGTAAAACAGTAAAACCCACAGACTCTCCCCCCTTGTGTGGTTTTAACATAAAACCAAATGACCCACACACTGTGTGTTAACAGAAAACCACAGCTCTCACACCGTTGGTTTATAACAGTAAAAACATCAACTCTCACACACTGGGGGGAAAACAGTAAAACCTACCGATCCACACAATGTGGTATAAAGAACAATCTAACGGCTCACACACTTGTGGTGTAAAAGCAATAAAAACCCTACGGGTTCAAATGATGTATAACAGGTAAGCCCTATATGACTCTTGCACCTGTGTGCTTAAAAAAAACCAAAGGCTCATAACACGTGTGAAAAAAACAGTCTAAACATCCTACAGTCACTGAAACACTATGTGGATAACGTAACAACCTAAAGGATCTCACACACTGTGTGGTAAACGTAAAAACCCTCCAACCACACACACTGTGGGGTTAATGTCAGTAACAAACAATGACCTCAACACACACGTGAAGTATAATGTCATTTCAAACACATGACTCTCACACAGACACTGTGAATTTAAACAGTAACAACCTACATGACCCTTACACATGGTTCAACTAAACCCCTACAGACTCTAAACATGTGATGTAAAAAGTCAGAAAAACTTACACGACCACTTCCTTGTGAAACATCGTAACTCCCAAAAGACTATACCTTATGGTTTTAAAAACATAACAATCACGGGGCCCCCTGGCCCCGGGGGCTAAAGTTCTCGCTTCACCGGCGAGTGAGGGTGATTTCCCCCCACCGGCCCTTTTATATCACCCATCAGCAAAAAGAGTACCTGGGTTTGTTTACGGGTAGGTCCATCCAGGACAAAACGACTTAAATTTTCCCAAAAAGCTTGCATAAACCCGGGGGTTTCTGATGTAGTATGTCAGATGGTCACTAGGCCTGTTACCTTGCAAAGTAGTAGAAGAAATGAAGATATTTAAAATTAAAAATTATGCAGACTTTACACACTGTCGTAAAACAGTCAGTTAGTAAGCACTTACAGACTCTCACACACTGGGTACGCAATCAGTAACAACTTACTGACCTCAACACTGGGTACAGCAAAAGTAACAACTTAATGACTCCACACACTGTGGGACCGCAATCGTAACAATTTCATGCCCCTTTACACTGTGGTACAGCAATCAGTAACAATTAATGACTTCCACCTGTGGTCACAATCAGAACAACTTCATACCTCACACACTGTGGTACAGCAATCATAACAAATTCTGATCTCACACCCCGGGACAGCAATCGTAAAACTTAAGACCTCACAACTGTGGGGACAGCAAACGTAACAACTTACATGCTCTCACACACTGTGGGAACAAACGTAACAACTTTCATGTCTCACACATGGGACAGCAATCGTAACAACTTTACATGCCCTCACACAAATGTGGTACAGCAAAAAGTAACAACTTACTGCCTTTACACACGTCGTTATAGCAGTCAATCACTACAACTTACATAACTACACCTGTGGTATATGAGTCAATCAGTAAAAACTAAATGCTCTCCCACTTGGTATCAGGCAGTTGTATCATGACCCACACCTTGGGATAGCAGTCAATCATAACAACTTACAGCTTCCACACTGTGAATGCAGGAGTTTTGTAACATGACTCTACACCTGTGGTTTTAGCAGGTCAATCCCGTAACAACTTACATGACTATCACACACTGTGGAATAGCAGGCAGTTAGTAACATGACTCTCACACACTGTGGTATAACAGGCAGTTAGTATCATGACTCTCACACACTGTGGTATAGCAGTCAATCAGTAACAACTTACATGACTATCACACACTGTGGTATAGCAGTCAGTAACAACTAACATGATTCTCACTCTGTGGTATAGCAATCAGTTAGTAACAACTTACATGACTCTCACACACTGTGGTATAGCAGGCAGTTAGTATCATGACTCTCACACATTGTGGTATAGCAGTCAATCAGTAACAACTTACATGACTCTCACACACTGTGGTATAAAAGGCAGTTAGTAACATGACTCTCACACACTGTGGTATAGCAGACAATCAGTAACAACTTACATGACTATCACACACTGTGGAATAGCAGGCAGTTAGTAACATGACTCTCACACACTGTGGTATAGCAGTCAGTTAGTAACAACTAACATGATTCTCACTCTGTGGTATAGCAATCAGTTAGTAACAACTTACATGACTCTCACACACTGTGGTATAGCAGGCAGTTAGTATCATGACTCTCACACATTGTGGTATAGCAGTCAATCAGTAACAACTTACATGACTCTCACACACTGTGGTATAAAAGGCAGTTAGTAACATGACTCTCACACACTGTGGTATAGCAGACAATCAGTAACAACTTACATGACTCTCACACACTGTGGTATAAAAGGCAGTTAGTAACATGACTCTCACACACTGTGGTATAGCAGACAATCAGTAGTCAGTGGTCAGTCGTCAGTCGTCAGTGGTCAGTCGTCAGTCGTCAGTGGTCAGTCGTCAGTCGTCAGTGGTCAGTCGTCACGTGAGGTCACAGACCCTGAGCTGCTTTGGGGATTAGTGTGGACGGTTACAAAGCATGGCTTGCTTCTGCAGTGTTTTAAAAATTGAGATTGGAGAGTTGAAGGAGGAGGTCTTGCTTCTCCAGGAGGAGATTAGGAGGCTGAAGGTCCACCTCAATGGGTCTGGGAGAGAGTGTGAGGTGGCTGGAGTTGTGGGGAATGAGGCTTCAAGTGAGGTGCAGTCTGTCTCTCGCTGTGAGGAGGCTGTAGTTGGGGAGGTAGCAACGGCTACCAGCAGTGAGGTGCAGTCCAGCACCTGCTACAAGTGGCGAGTGGTTCACAGTAATGGAAGGCGCATCAGAGTAAGGAAAGTTAAGAGTGAAGATCTGAAGGTAGGAAATCGCTTCTCTGTTCTTCAGGATGAATGTACTTCAGTGGCCAGTGAAGGTAAGGGTACTACTGCCCCTGCTAATGGAGGTAAGCGCATTCTTGTGGTTGGTGACTCTCAGGTAAGATATATTGACCGTGCTTTTTGTAATAGGAATAAGAAGATGAGAGATAGAGTGTGCTTCCTGGAGCTGGTGTTGTGGGGACATTGTCAACAGGCTGGATAATATCATGTCAGGTAATGGGAACAAGCCCATTATCTGTCTCAGTGCTGGTGGAAATGATATGGGAAGGGTAGGAGAGAAGAGCTGCTAGATAAGTACAGGTCAGCTATAGATTTCATTAAGTCTAAGGGAGGGATCCCAATCATATGTAGCATCTTGCCTAGAAGGGGAGTAGGAAATGAATGGTTGTCTAGGGCAATTGGTGTAAATTGCTGGCTAGACAGATACTGCAAGGAACTTGCAATCCCATTCATTGACAACTGGAACAACTTTTATGGCAAACATGATATGTATGCAAGGGATGGGGTACATCTCTCTGGGGCTGGGGTGGTAGCACTTGCAGACTCGATTGAGAAGGCCATTGGTGAAATGCCTATGATTTTAAAACTGATGGAAGATAGAGGTATGGGTGTGTGTGGGAAACAAGCAGGTTGCAACACTTGGGTTGGAAACAGTAAATGTATAAAAGGCATTCAGCATGAAGTTATAAATAAAGACAATAGATCAGGTCAGCAAACAAAGGGGGACAGCAGAGGGCAGCAAGGGACTAGCTCCCTTAAGGTTTACTATACTAATAGCAGGAGTGTAAGAAATAAGATAGATGAGCTAAGATTAATTGCAAGTGCAGGAAACATAGATATTATTGCTATAACAGAGACCTGGCTCAATCTGAAAGATAGAGAGATGCCCTCTGAATGTCACATACAAGGCTATAAATTATTCCACACTGACAGGGTCAACAGGAAAGGTGGTGGAGTAGCGATGTATGTCAGAGACAATTTAAATTGTTGTGTTAGACAAGATATTAAATTAGAAGCGTCAGCCACTGAATCTGTTTGGTTACAGCTTCTCGAGGGCCGAGAAAAACTAATTTTGGGTGTGATTTACAGGGCCCCAAATCTTGATAGGGAGTGCAGTAAACTTCTATGGGACGAAATTCGTAAGGCATCTACATACGAAAATGTTGTGCTAATGGGAGATTTCAACTATAGACAGATTGACTGGAGCAATTTGACAGGAAATTTAGAGTCAGGTGACTTTCTTGATACGATCCAGGATTGTTTTTTAAAACAGTTTGTGACAGAGCCAACTAGGGGAAATAACCTCCTTGACTGGTTCTTGCCAGTAGGGAAACACTAATTAATAATCTTGAGGTTAATGACGAGCTTGGGGAAAGTGATCACAAATCACTCAGTTTTAATATATCATGGAATTCCCCTAATAATGGCAATCAAGTCTCCGTCCCTGACTTTCGCTTGGCTGATTTCATAGGACTGAAAAATTACTTAGGTGGGCTGAACTGGAATGACCTGACTAAGGGTCAGGTAGGTGGAGATGGTTGCCGATATGATGCTTTCCAGGGCATAGTTCTAGCTGCTCAGTCAAATTATGTTCCAAATAGGGAAATCAGATCAAACAAAAATGATCCTAAATGGATGAACAATAGATTAAAATATCTGATTGGTCAAAAGAGAGGCATATATAGGCAAATCAAAAGAGGAGAGGGGCAATTGAGAAATCGATATATTCAGTTAAAGAGAGAAATAAAAAAGGAATTAGAAAAGCAAAAAGAGATTATGAGGTTAAAGTTGCAAGAGAATCGAAGACTAACCCAAAAGGATTCTTTCAGGTATACAGAAGTAAGATCAGGGACAAGATAGGCCCACTCAAAAGTTCCTCGGGTCAGCTCACTGACAGTGATAAGGAAATGTGTAGAATTTTTAACACATACTTCCTCTCTAGTTTTTACACAGGAGGATACCAGCGATATTCCAGTAATGATAAATTATGTAGAACAGGACGATAATAAACTGTGCACTATTAGGGTCACAAGTGACATGGTCCTTAGGCAAATAGATAAATTAAAACCTAACAAATCCCCAGGCCCTGATGAACTGTATGCAAGGGTGCTAAAGGAATGTAAAGAGGAGCTTAGCACACCTTTGGCTAATCTTTTCAACATATCACTACAAACTGGCATGGTGCCAGATAAGTGGAAAATGGCAAATGTGATACCTATTTTCAAAACAGGTGACAGGTCCTTAGCTTCGAACTATAGACCAATAAGCCTAACCTCCATAGTGGGAAAATTTATGGAATCAATAATTGCCGAGGCAGTTCGTAGCCACCTTGAAAAGCATAAATTAATCACAACGAATCTCAGAATGGTTTTACAAAGGGGCGTTCCTGCCTTACGAATTTATTAACTTTTTTCACTAAGGTATTTGAGGAGGTAGATCATGGTAATGAATATGATATTCTGTATATGGACTTCAGTAAGGCTTTTGACAGGGTCCCACATCAGAGACTATTGAGGAAAATTAAAGCACATGGAATAGGAGGAGAAATTTTTTCCTGGATAGAGGCATGGTTGACAAATAGGCAGCAGAGAGTTTGCATAAATGGGGAGAAATCAGAGTGGGGAAGTGTCACGAGCGGTGTTCCACAGGGGTCAGTGTTGGGCCCCCTGCTGTTCACAATCTACATAAACGACATAGATGAGGGCATAAAGAGCGACATTGGCAAGTTTGCCGATGACACCAAAATAGGCCGTCGAATTCATTCTGACGAGGACATTCGAGCACTCCAGGAAGATTTGAATAGACTGATGCAGTGGTCGGAGAAGTGGCAGATGCAGTTTAATATAGACAAATGCAAAGTTCTAAATGTTGGACAGGACAATAACCATGCCACATATAAACTAAATAATGTAGATCTTAATATTACGGATTGCGAAAAAGATTTAGGAGTTCTGGTTAGCAGTAATCTGAAACCAAGACAACAGTGCATAAGTGTTCGCAATAAAGCTAATAGAATCCTTGGCTTCATATCAAGAAGCATAAATAATAGGAGTCCTCAGGTTGTTCTTTAACTCTATACATCCTTGGTTAGGCCTCATTTAGATTATGCTGCACAGTTTTGGTCACCGTATTACAGAATGGATATAAATTCTCTGGAAAATGTACAAAGGAGGATGACAAAGTGGATCCCATGTATCAGAAACCTTCCCTGTGAGGATAGACTAAGGGCCCTGAAACTGCACTCTCTAGAAAGACGTAGAATTAGGGGGATATGATTGAGGTGTATTAAATGGAAGACAGGAATAAATAAAGGGGATGTAAATAGTGTGCTGAAAATATCTAGCCTAGACAGGACTCGCAGCAATGGTTTTAAGTTGGAAAAATTCAGATTCAGGAAGGATATAGGAAAGTACTGGTTTGGTAATAGAGTTGTGGATGAGTGGAACAAACTCCCAAGTACCGTTATAGAGGCCAGAACGTTGTGTAGCTTTAAAAATAGGTTGGATAGATACATGAGTAGATGTGGGTGGGTGTGAGTTAGACCTGATAGCTTGTGCTACCAGGTCGGTTGCCGTGTTCCTCCCTTAAGTCAATGTGACCTGACCTGACTAGGTTGGGTGCATTGGCTTAAGCCGGTAGGAGACTTGGACCTGCCTCGCATGGGCCAGTAGGCCTTCTGCAGTGTTCCTTCGTTCTTATGTTCTTATGTTCTTAACAACTTACATGACTCTCACACACTGTGGTATAGCAGTCAGTAGTAACATCTAACATGACTCTCACACTCTGTGGTATAACAGACAGTTAGTATCATGACACTCACACACTGTGGTATAGCAGTTAATCAGTAACAACTTACATGACTCTCACACACTGTGGTATAGCAGGCAGTTAGTAACATGACTCTCACACACTGTGGTATAGCAGTAAATCAGTAACAACTTACATGACTCTCACAAACTGTGGTATAGTAATCAGTAACAACTTACATGACTCTCACACACTGTGGTACAGCAATCAGTAACAACTTACATGACTCTCACACACTGTGGTACAGCAATCAGTAACAACTTACATGACTCTCACACACTGTGGTATAGCAAGCAGTTAGTATCATGACTCTCACACACTGTGGTATAGCAGGCAGTTAGTATCATGACTCTCACACACTGTGGTATAGCAGTCAATCAGTAACAATTTACATGACTCTCACACACTGTGGTATAAAAGGCAGTTAGTAACATGACTCTCACACGCTGTGGTAGCAAACAATCAGTAACAACTTACATGACTCTCACTCACTGTGGTATAGCAGTCAGTTAGTAACATCTAACATGACTCTCACACACTGTGGTATAGCAGTCAGTTAGTAACAACTTACATGATTCTCACACTGGTATAACTGGCAGTTAGTAGCAACTTACATGACTTTCACACTATTGTATACCAGTCAGAAACAACTAACAAAACTCTCACACACTGTGGTACAGCAGGCAGTTAGTAGCAGCTAACCTGACTCTCACACTCTGTGGTATAACAGTTAGTAACAACTTCCATGACTCTCACACTGTGGTATAGCAGTGAGTTAGTAACAACTTACATGACTCTCACACACTGTCGTATATCAGTCAGTAACATCTAATATGACTCTCACACATTGTGGTATAGCAGTCAGTAACAACTAACCTGACTCTCACACACTGTGGTATAGAAGTGAGTTAGTAACAATTTACATGACTCTCACACACTGTGGTAGAGAAGTGAGTTGTAACAACTTACCTGACTCTCACACTGTCGTATAACAGTCAGTAGCAACTAACATGACTCTTACACACTGTGGTATAACAGTCAATCAGTAACAACTTTCATGACTCTCATATACTGTCGTATGGCAGTCATTAACATTTAACGCGACTCTCACACACACTGTGGTACAGCAGTCAGTAACAACTAACATGATTCTCACACACTGTGGTATAGCAGTCAGTTAGTAAGAATTTACATGACTCTCACACTGTGGTATAGCAGGCAGTAAGTAACAACTAACATATGGTATAGCAGTCATGTTATAAACTGACTGCTATACCACAGAGAGTGAGTCATGATACTAACTCTCTGCTATACCACAGTGTGTGATTCATGCTACTAACTGACTGCTATACCACAGTGTGTGAGTCAAGTTACTAACTGACTCCTATACCACAGCGTGTGAGTCATGTTACTAGCTGACTGTTATACCACAGTGTGTGAGTCATGTTACTTACTAACTGCTATACCACAGTGTGTGATTCATGCTACTAACTAACTGCTATACCACAGTGTGTGAGTCATGTTACTTACTGACTGCAATAGCACAGTGTGTGAGTCATATTAACTGACAGTTATACCACATTGAGTGAGAGTCATGTTAGTTGTTACTAACTGCTTGCTATGCCACAGAGTGTGAGTCATGTTACTAACTCACTGTTATACCACAGTGTGCGAGTCATGTTACTAACTCTCTGCTATACCACAGTGTGTGATTCATGTTTCTTACTGACTGCTATACCACAGCGTTTGAATCATGTTACTAACTGCTTGCTATACCACAGTGTGTGAGAGTCATGTTACTAACTGCCTGCTATACCACAGTGTGTGAGAGTCATGTAAGTTGTTACTGTCTGTTATACAACAGTGTGTTAAACAACTTACATGACTCTCACACACTGTGGTACAGCAAGCAGTTAGTAACAACTAACATGACTCTCACTTACTGTGGTATAGGAGTCAGCTAGTAACATGAGTCCCACACTATGGTATAACAGTCAGTTAGTAACAACTAACATGACTCTCACACACTGTGGTATAGCAGTCAGTTAGCAGCAAATAACATGACTCTCACACACTGTGGTATAACAGTCAGTTAGTAACATGACTCAAACACTGTGGTATAACAGTCAGTAAGTAACATGACTCACACTGTGGTATAACAGTCAGCTAGTAACATGACTCACACACTGTGTTATAGGAGTCAGTTAGTAGCATGAATCACACACTGTGGTATAGCAGTGAGTTAGTAACATGACTCACACTCTGTGGTATAGCAGTGTGTTAGTAACATGACTCACACTCTGGTATAGCAGTCAGTAACAGGACTCACACACTACGGTACAGCAGTGAGTTAGTAACATGACTCACACTGTGGTATAGCAGGCAGTTAGTAACATGACTCACACACTGTGGTGTAGCGATCAGTAACATGACTCACACACTTTGGTATAGCAGCTACTAACATGACTCTGGTATAGCAGTCAGTTATTAACATGTCACACTCACTTTGGTATAGCAGTGAGTTAGTAAATGACTCAAACTGTGGTATAGCAGTGGGTTAGTAACATGACTCACACACTGGTATAGCAGTGAGTTAGTAACATGACTCACACACTGTGGTACAGCAGTGAATTATTAACATGACTCACACACTGTGGTATAACAGTCAGTTAGTAACATGACTCACTCACTGTGGTATAGCAATCAGTTAGTATCATGACACACACTACGGTATAGCCGTCAGTTAGTAACATGACTCACACACTGTGGTGTAGCGATCAGTAACATGACTCACACACTTTGGTATAGCAGCTACTAACATGACTCTGGTATAGCAGTCAGTTATTAACATGTCACACTCACTTTGGTATAGCAGTGAGTTAGTAAATGACTCAAACTGTGGTATAGCAGTGGGTTAGTAACATGACTCACACACTGGTATAGCAGTGAGTTAGTAACATGACTCACACACTGTGGTACAGCAGTGAATTATTAACATGACTCACACACTGTGGTATAACAGTCAGTTAGTATCATGACTCACACTCTATGGTATAGCAGTGAGTTAGTAACATGACTCACACCTTGTGGTATAGCAGTCAGTCAGTAATTTTTTTCTAAAACTAATGTTAAATACTGTGAACTTCACATAAAATAACACCAGGTAGGTTAAACTTCTAAAATTTAAGCACAGATCATTTGACATTTAAAAATTATCACTTATCATGTATATATATAATGTGTTTGTTAACATCTTCTTGAACTGTTAAGATTTTGTTCTGGTTGTCACATGTCATTGTTTCCAGCCTCTGAAGGGATCTCTTACCTGTCAATGACGTAAAAGGTGAAGATGAACGATGGAATCTCCACCAGCATGGTGGCGATGAAATTTACAAAGATATTGCCACTCAAACTGGTAGAGTTGGAGGATAGTCCATAGTATACAAGAGAGCAGACAAACCTGTCAAGCAGATCATTATTATTATGTTTACACAGACACTATGCAAGAGGGGTGGTAAATAGGGTTAGTCTTTAAGATATGCACGCACACACACACACACACACACACACACACACACACACACACATACACACACACACCCACACACACACACACACACACACACACACACACACACACACACACACACACACACACACACACACACACACACACACGGTGGTAATTGCAGTGATGTATAACTCACCACAGAACAGTAGGAGGCCAAGGCAAGTGAATGAGGAGTGTAATAGAGTAAACGCTGACACACTGGCCGAAGTGACCAGAAAGGGCTAAGATGGAGGTGGTACTGGAAAACCTTATGTACCAACACTTAAGGGACACTACCAAAGAGGGAGGAGAAGATGAACCAGAGAGATTAGACCTAGTATTCACCTAGAGTACCGCAGATATTGAGGACATCACATATGAAGACCCCTAGGGGCCGGTGATCATGTGGTTCTGAGTTTCAACTACATAGTAGAGTTAGAAGTGGAGGGGAAGCAGGAAGGGCAGGACGAATGATGCCAAACTACAAGAAAGGAAACTATGTAGGCATGAAGAATTTCATGCATGGGGTTCAAGTGGGACAGAGCTGGCAGGGAAGTCAGTGAACGAGATAATGGAATATGTGACAACAATATGCAAAGAAGCTGAGGTGAGGTTTGTACTCAAGGGTAACAGGAATAACAATAAAGCCAGGATGAGCCCGAGGTTCACCCAAAGTTGCAGGGAGGCCAAAACCAAGTGTGCTAGAGAATGGGGTGTCGGGTAGCTGGTGTTGGTTGCCAGTATGACATTTTTCGGAGCATAGTTCTACGTGCTCAGTCAAATTTTGTTCTGAGTAGGGAAATTAAATCTAACAAAAATGATCCCAAATGGATGAACAATAGATTAAAACATTTCAAAGGTCAAAAGAGAGGCATATAAAGGGGGATATGAAGGGTAACACATTTTTTTTTTTTATTTTTCGTTCGATTTCTTTCATTTTTTTGTACGTAAAGAAGCACCTTTCAATAGTAATGTGACCAAGTTTCAATAAGATTGCTCAAAAAACAACTGAGAAAAAAATTATTTACTAATAATCATACATATTTCAAGGTACCGTCGAAGTGGGACTTGGAGAAGTTGTTTTGGCATTATCTACGCATAAAACAATGCTAAACTGTATTTCTAATGTTTAGCCGTTCTGTAATTTATCCTTTCTTCATTCTTAAAAAAAATAAATTTTGTATGTTTTTTGACTTTCAGCCAAATATCTGACTTTTGCCCTCACAAAAATCAAAAACAAATTATGATATCTCAAAAAGCGATCCATGGGCTTGTAAAACAATCTTTCCTTTATGTTCTATGTGAATTTCATTACATTCCTGCTATTATTAACGAAGTTACTTGCTCATATATGTGAATAACTTACTTCCGAGATAATCCGCGAAACAACCGGACCACCTTTTTTTTTTTTTTTTTCGAGAAAATAACATTTTTCTCAGTCTTATACTGCATTACGAGTGTATATCATAGTTAACCATGTTCGTTTTCTCTAATATAAGGACCCTGGAGGTGAGAGAAAGAGAATGGAAGCCCTCTCTGAGAATGGGAATCTATTATTCCCGATGGAGCGCTCTGGGAATATGCCATATATTATTCATTCTGGAGTATTTACCATACTTCTTTGTTATTTATATTGTTTATTATGTCATATTAGATCAATTGTGATAGATAAATAAGCCGTAGAAGCTATAATAGCGTTATATTGAGCCATATTCCCCGGCCACCCCCGAGACTGGAATTTTCCATGACGTCAGCAAAATGGTGTCGGGAGGTTCCTGGTTGGTTGGAACTCTACGTATAAGTCCCACCCACTGTATTATGATGCCAAATCGTCAATTATTATCTTAGAAAGAATAATACATTAAATACACGAAAAAAAAACGGAAAAAAAAAAAATAAATTGACGACAGGTGAGCACACCTGTCGCGGGTGGTGACGTCACCCTAGGTGTATTTAAATGACCATAATTCCTTGTAGGAATGTCGTAGAACAATGATTCTGGTACCATTGTGTTGCCAGAGAGTTAAGCTATTTTTCTATAAGATTAACTCAGTTTGTGAATTTTTTCGGAAAAAATTTTTCGTTCGCGCTGAGTGAGGGGAAGGGCAGCTAAGAAATCAATATATTCAATTAAAGAGAGAAATAACAAAAGGAATAAGAAAAGCAAAAAAGGATTATGAGGTTAAGGTCGCAAGTGATTCGACTAACCCAAAAGGGTTCTTTCAGGTATACAGAAGTAAGATTAGAGACAAGACAGGCCCAATTAACAGTAGATCAGGTCAGATCACTGACAGTGATAGGGATATGTGTTGAGAAATGGTTTACCAGCTAAGGTTAAAGATTAAATATAGGGGGTACTTAGCTAATAAGACAACTATCTCCCACACAGCCGCCCCTGCAGGCGAGGTTTTGAGAAGCTGGCTTATCCACTTCACAATGGGCTGTAATAAAGTATATTATGTTAATAATAATTTACCCCTAGGGGGTGTTATGTCAGCATATTTCATTCACTGATTGCTGACGAACTTATGTGTGTGGACTCAAAAGTCCGTACCTCACTGCCCACTATAGGATGATTACAAATTCCTTACAACACAAGAACTGCACAGTCCCTAATACTGCAAGAAATCTGTAACCCACCTTGCCCTTGTAGCATAAGCTATGGTGTTCTTCACACCGTCGACAGGTATCGGTGACTTGATAGAGGCTGAAGTGTCCTTGGATGTCCACGTCTTCCATAGTCTAGGAATACACACACTGGTGCACTATGCTCCACAAGATTTGGCTTTATTGTTCACAATCTTATCACTAAAGAAGCTGATCACACTTCCCGGTAAGTGTTTATTGTGTTTTGTGAGAGACTTTGTTCACACTAACACACGGATCAATGTTCTTTGTTGGTTATCCTGGCGTCAGTGTGACTCCCAGTAAGGTGAAAAGTAACCTGACCTCACAGCCTCCTATGCCACTACAGTGCCCCTCAATCATAAAGGAAAAGCTGACCTAGTACTTTTTGCTTCCTTGCCAAACTTCCTCCATGAAGCAAAGCAGAATGCTTGATTCTTGCTGTCTTGAGCATAGACAACAATGTACACTATCTTTACCATGGTAATAAAGTGGGAGCAGGATTTTCCTTAATTGTCCTGCTAAGGTAGGAGATGGACTGTCTCTTATTAAACTACACTTTGTAACACTGGACTCTTGCAAGGAGCAGCAGTCGCTTGACCACGTCACATACTTGTATTGTATCTGGGATCAATTACTTGTTGTAGCAGTAAACAAGATATTTGTCCCTTCCGAGAGGGCTGGGCCCCTCGGGGCTGAAAGAGGCTGAAGGGGGCTGATACCCCCTCCTGGAGAAAATTTCTCCACAATATGTATGAAATTTTCAATTCTTACTTCCTCTCAGTCTTTACTCAGGAAGATACTAGCGAAATTCCAGAAATAACAAATTATGTAGAACAGGACTATAATAAACTATGCATGACTGCAGTAACTAGTGACATGGTCCTCAGACAAATAGAGAAATTAAAGCCTAACAAATCCCCAGGCCCTGATGAACTGTTTGAAAGGGTGTTAGAGGAATGCAAAGAGGAACTTTGCAAACTATTCTTTTCAAACCATACCACAGGCAGGATTTGAACCCGCGGTCAGAGAGTCTCAAAACTCAAATATTTTCAACATCTCACTACAAACAGGCTGTTTGTACTTTAGCATGCTGTCGACATCGTGCTTGTAATAGCACGAAAGCCTCCAAAGACATTTTATGATTAAGTGGACATAAGGGAGTTTACCAGGGAAACATAACTTGATGAGCTGGCTTAGAGGGTAAGACGACCCTTCCAAATAAGGTAACCAAACTGATGGTCGCCACACAGGTTTTCTCCCCACTACTATTGACAACAGGCAGAAGGGAAACAGCAAATCTTATGTGATGTGACGTGATAAACTCGTGCAAAACACTCAGTATAAGAAATAATGCAAGATTGATCTTCCACCTACCAAATACAAAGCAGACATTAAACTCTTACAAGCAGGATCTCAAAATATATCCTTTCAATGGAAATTTCTTGATATGCATGAGGGAATTTTGACCCAAGGATGCATCGTACCTCATTACTTCCCAGGTGCTGTATGACCTCTTTCAGTTTAGTGCCCCTCCATCATGAACAAATGTAATAATAATAATAATAATAATAATAATAATAATAATAATAATAATAATAATAATGATAATAATAATAATAATAATAATAATAATAATAATAATAATAATAATAATAATAATTATAATAATAGTAATAATAAGAATAATGATAATAATACAAATAATTATTATTATAATAATAATAATAATAATAATAATAATAATAATAATAATAATAATAATAATAATAATAATAAATAAATAAATAATAAATAAATAAAAATAATAACAAAGAAAGATAAAATGCACATAAAGACACAAGGTCGCTCAATTCCAACTGAGTTGGTGTTCAATATTAAGTTTGGTAGTTAATTATTACTTAAGTTGTGTAGAGAAATGTGTCTGGCTAACATTATTTGAGTACATGAACCGTTTTTTGAATGTTGGAAATACTAGTCCTTGACTCTGAAAGATGGATACGGTTATTGCATACCAGAGGCTCTTTTGAATAGAAATGTGTGTACTCTTCTGGCAAGAAAACTATTAAATGAGTAATTTTAAATGTTTCTGTGTTTTGGGAAGGTTTGCCACGGCGAGATGTCGCCAGTTTGTTAAAAACAAAAATAATAAGCGCAAAGTGGAAACTATATTGTAAATAATAACATTATCTAATTATCTATGCTCATTGACTTTTTTATGACAACAATAAATAAAAAAAAACTACATGTTAAAGTTTGCATGAAAAGCAGAATTTCATTTCTGATTTCTGGTGGCCTGGTGGTTAACGCTCTCGCTTCACACGGTGAGGGCCTGGGTTCGATTCCCAGCCAGAGTAGAAACATTGGACGTGTTTCTTTCCACCTGTTGTCTATGTTCCCCATCAGTAAAATGGGTACCTGGGTGTTAGTCGACTGGTGTGGGTCGCATCCTGGGACACTGACCTAAGGAGGCCTGGTCACAGACCGGGCCGCGGGGGCGTTGACCCCCGGAACTCTCTCCAGATAAACATGAAATAACTTTAAAGGCTTCACTGCTGTAATATCTACTAAGTTTCAGAATATGAATGATTTTATTCCATCTTTTATTATTTGTTTAATATTTTTTCACACAAATATCACCTTAGTAATGAATACTTATTATGGATTTTTTTTTTAAATTTAGTGGATACTTAAGAAAAGTTAATGTGAATATTTACTAGGGACCCTTTATCTATAGACAAATTTTCCAGTTCTCTGGTTAGATTTAGAACTTTTTGTACTTACCAAGAGAAAACATGTTGAGTGATCTTATCCTCATAACAGGGATTCTCAAGATGTCAATAACAGTCTTCTTGGTCTTTGCTTCTTGTCTAGTTTCATTCACAAGTTCAACATTACTGCTGGTGACTGACAGAGTTCCATCAACAGGACGAGACTGTCAACAAGAATAGCAAATGAGCGATTAATTTAAATTTATTCCGTATGCTGTAACTATATAATAAAAAGTGTGATTGAAATGATACACAATTAACCCTCACTTAAGAGATTGAAACAAATGACAGAGTTTCAGTCTGACTTAGAACATTAATTAGTAAGTCTATTTGGTTTTGATTTCGTCGAGGAGGCAGCTAGTTTATTGTTAGCCATTATTCATACCGTGGAGGAAAGCGCAAGAACATACACATACACAAAAGGCTTAGAAACTAGTCTATATCTGGATTTAAATCAACAGTTAACTTACCTGTTGAAAGCATTTTGGGGAAATTTACTTTAAATATTAATAAGCTACCTTGACATATCACATAAGTTATAATATTATTTCTATATTCTTTCATAAGTGTAAAATAAAAAAAACATAGTTCAAGATAGCGACCATAGGCCTAACCATATACTTTACATTTGGTTTGCTCACCAACTTCTTGTCTGCCAAAAAGTACTTGCAAGCAAGCCTGAGGAGGATTGCTATGCACGTGGCACATGTGGGCAGCAGGTAAAAGAAAATAAGAAAAAATGAAAAAAACTTAGTTAAGCTTTCGGAACAATACTTCAACAATATGAAAATATTTTGGTGTAAATCTCATCTTCATGAGGTGTTTCCACAACGAATTATAGTTGCTACAACATTACTTGGGATGACGCCATAGTTAGCATATTCCTGCAGATGAAGTGAATTTGCGGCCTTTTTTTCTTACACACACATATACATACATATATATACATACATACTTACATGCATACATACATACATACATATATACATACACACACACATACATACATACATACATACATACATACATACATACATACATACATACATACATACATACATACATGCATACATACATACATTCACACACACACAGAATCGACTCGGAACAGGATCTTGCAGGAGAAAGCAAGACTAAGGGACATGCCAGCATACTGGAAGGTGTATCTCGACTGCAACAGAACACAAGAAGAAAGGCAGAAACTGAGAGAGATGGTACAAAGGCGAAAGGGGGAAAGAGAGAAGATGGAGATGGACAGAACTCAGACTCAGGAGGAAGATCAAATACAGCCTGCCTCACAACTACCTACAGAAGCTCCCCAACCAGGACAGCCCCAGTGCAACCAAACATTCTAATCCAAAACACACATGCCATATCCAATGCCCCCACCAACCTCATTACAAACTCCACCCCCACAGCAACCACCCACAGTTTTAGAAAAGAAGCTGAAGGTGTGGTATACAAATGCAGATGGAATAACAAATAAGTGTAAGGAGTGGCATGAAAGAATCAACGAGACATCCCCAGACATAATAGCACTCAGAGAAACAAAACCACCTGGATGATAACAGATGCAATCTTTCCACCTTGATATCATATCCTCAGGAAAGACAGAGGGAGGAGAAGGTGGAGTTGCACTGCTCATTAAAAACCGGTGGGGATTTGAGAAAATGGAAGGAATGGATGGCATGGGCGAAAGGGACTACTTAGTAGGAACAATCCAGTCTGAGGGCCATAAGGTGGTAATTGTAGTTATGTACAACCCACCACAGAACTGCAGGAGGCCAAGAGAAGAATACGATGAGAGGAACAGAGTAATGGTCGACACACAGACGAGGTGGCCAGAAGAGCTCACATGGGGGGAGGAAAGTTACTAGTTATGGGTGATTTAAATCACAAGGAGATTGACTGGGGAAACCTGGAGCCCCTTGGGGGTCCCGAAACATGGAGAGCCAAGATGAGGAATGTGGTACTGGAAAACCTCAAGCACCAACATGTTAGAGACACTACCAGAGAGAGAGGTGAGGATGATCCAGCAAGACTGGACCTTGTATTAACCTTGAGTAGTTCGGACATCGAGGATATCATGTATGAAAGGCCCCTAGGAGCTAGTGATCATGTGGTTATGTGTTTTGACTACATAGTTGAGCTACAAGTGGAGAGAGTAGCAGGAATAGAATGGGAAATACCAAACTACACAATGGAGGACTACACAGGCATAAGGATCTTCCTGCAAGATGTTCAGTGGGAGAGAGAACTGACAGGAAAACCAGTACAAGAAATGATGGACTATGTGACAACAAAATGCGAGGCAGAGGAGAGGTTTGTTCCCAAGGGAAACAGAAACAATGGGAAGACCAGAACGAGTCCTCGGCTCACCCAAAGGTTTAGGGAGGCAAAAACAAGGTGTACTAGAGAATGGAAAAGGTATATAAGACAAAGGATCCAGAAAAATGAAGAGATTATCCGAAGAGCCAGAAACGAATGTGCACAGAAAAGAAGGAAGGCTCAGCGACAATATGAAAATGACATATCATCGAAAGTCAAGTCTTACCCAAAGCTGTTGTATAGCCACACCAGGAGGAAAACAACAGTCAAGGACCAGGTAGTCAGACTGAGGAAGGATGATGGGGAAATCACAAAAAAAGACCAACAGGTATGTGAGAAGTTCAAAGCGAGATTTAAAGAAGTATTTACAGTGGAAACTGGTAGGACTCCAGGAAATCAAAACAGGGAGGTATACCAACAGGTGCTCGATGAGGTACACATAACCAAGGAGGAGGTGAAGAAGCTGCTATGTGAACTTGACACCTCAAAGGCGGTTGGACCAGACGACATCTCTCCGTGGATCCTTAGACAGGGAGCAGAGATGCTGTGTGTGCCACTAACAAAGATTTTCAACACATCCATTGAAACTGGGCAACTCCCTGAGGTATGGAAGATGGCAAATGTAGTCCCAGTTTTTAAAAAAGGAGACAGACATGAGGCATTAAATTACAGACCTGTGTCACTAACGTGTATAGTATGCAGTCATGGAGAAGATCATCAGGAGGAGAGTGATGGAGCACCTAGAAAGAAACAAGTGTAAAATCGACAACCAGCATGGTTTCTGGGAAGGAAAATCCTGTGTCACAAACCTAATGAGTTTTATGACAAGGTGACAGAAGTAAGGCAAGAGAGAGAGGGGTGGATAGACTGTATTTTCTTGGACTGCAAGAAGGCCTTCGACGCAGTGCCTCACAAAAGGTTACTGCAAAAGCAAGAGGATCAGGCACACATGACAGGAAAGGCACAGCAATGGATCAGAGAATACTTGACAAGGAGGCAACAGCGAGTCATGGTACATGACGAGGAGTTAGAGTGGGTGCCCGTGACACGTGGGTTTCCACAAATGTCAGTCCTAGAACCACTGATGTTACTGGTACATGTGAATGACATAACAGTAGGGATAGACTCAGAAGTCTCCTTGTTTGCAGATGATGTGAAGTTAATGACGAGAATAAAATCGGTCGAGGATCAGGCAGGACTAGAAAGAGACCTGGACAGGCTACAAGCTTGGTCCAGCAACTGCAAAGCCATGAAGACTATAGAAGGGCAAATACCACAAACCTCACTCAAGGAAAAAGATCTTTTGGTGAGTATAACACCGAGCACATCTCCTGAGACACACATCAATCAGATAACTGCTGTAGGTCACGGGCGTCTGGCAAACCTAAGGATAGCGTTCCGATACCTCAGTAAGGAATCGTTCAAGACTCTGTACAGCATTTACGTCAGGCCTGGAGTATGCAGCACCAGTTTTGAATTCACACCTGGTCAAGCACGTCAAGAAATTAGAGAAAGTGCAAAGGTTTGTAACAAGACTAGTCCCAGAGCTAAGGGGACTGTCCTATGAAGAAAGGTTAAGGGAAATCGGCCTGACGACACTGGAGGACAGGAGGATCAGGGGAGACATTATAATGACATATAAAGTACTGCACGGAATAGACAAGGTGGACAAAAACAGGATGTTCCAGAGATGGGACACAGAAACAAAAGGTCACAATTGGAAGTTGAAAACTCAGATGAATCAAAGGGATGTTAGGAAGTATTTCTTCAGCCATAGAGTTGTCAGGCAATGGAATAGCCTAGAAAGTGACTTTGTGGAGGCAGGATCCATACATAGTTTAAAGACGAGGTTTGATAAAGCTCATGAAGCAGGGAGAGAGAGGACCTAGTAGCTAATAGCGAGGATGCGGGGCCTCCAACCACAAATAGGTGACTACACACACACACACACACACACACACACACACATACACACACACACACACATATACACACACACACACACATACCACACACCACACACACACACACACAAACAACACACACACACACACACACACACACACACACACACACACACACACACACACACACACACACACACACATTGGAAAAGAGGTTGGCGAAGCAGACAAAGAATTGGGAGGCACAAGTCGAAACTGCAGTGGCCAGGATAAGGGTCCTAGAAGTTGAGATAAACAGGCTGAAGAGAGTTACAGGGACAGTGACCAGAAAAGACACAGCATATGAAGCTGAGAGGCCGAACAGGAAGGAAGGAGAAATGAATTATGCTATGGTCATATCAGCCTGCCAAAAAGGGTCATGGAGTGAAAGGGAAGAACAGCTGGGTGCAGATGGAGAGGGTGATAGGTCGAATGCTGAGGCACAACCATGCTATCAAAATCAAGGAAAAATCAAGGGAGAAAATGACCATATACAGGCAGGATCCAGATTCACAGAGGGTGAGGCAATGGGAGGAGGAAAGAGCAAAATCAGCGTTTATCCATGGGCTTCAGGAGAGAGAGGAAAGGACACACACTGAAAAGCGGCAGGAAGAAAGAAAGGAGATTGAGAAAATCATCTCGGAAATAGGTGAAGAAGAGATGGATGAGATTGTAAATTTTCAGAGAATAGGGGGGTACTCGAAGGGGAGCTGATTCTCAGGATGGAAACAGTGTGGAACAGGATCCTCCAAGAGAAACCACGGTTGAAATACTCGGAAGAGTACAAGAGGTTTTCCTAGACAGAGACAGAAGAAAAACAGAACTACAGCAGCTGAGGAAGAGGACAAAAAGGCGAAAGGAGCTAGGAAAGGAGACAAGGATGGAACCAGCAGAGGTCAGTCAGAGCAGAACAGAGCAGCAAGAGTAAGCACACACACAACTATCCTGAGAACCCAACAACCTATCACACCATCCCAACACACAGTACAATCCATACCCACAGCTTCCAACCAACACCGAGCTATAGAATCCCACAGTATGCTACCAGGTCTCCCACCCTCACAGGCCCCCCAAACCACAGTGTTGGAAAGGAAACTGTAGGTATGGTACACAAGTGCTGATGGAATAACAAATAAGTGGGAGGAGTGGAACGAAAGATTCAAAGAAGCATCACCGGACATCATAGTTCTCACAGAAACCAAGCTTACAGGTATGATAACAGATGCCATCTTTCCAACGGGATACCAGATCCTGAGGAAAGACAGAGGGAACAGGGGGGTGGAGGAGTGGCATTGCTGATCAAAATCCTATGGAATTTTGATGAGCTGGAGAGAGGAGACAGCAGAGAAGAAAGTGATTACATAGCGGGAACGCTTCACGCTGGAGGTCCCAAGGTGGTAATAGCAGTGATGTATAACCCACCACAGAACAGCAGGAGGCCAAGGCAAGAGAACGACGAGAGCAATAGAGCGATGGTTGACACACTGGCTGCAGTGGCCAGAAGAGCTCATGCACGCAGGGCAAAGCTCCTGATCATGGGTGACTTTAACCACAAGGAGATCGATTGGGAGAACTTGGAGCCACATGGGGGACAAGATACATGGAGGGCTAAGATGATCGAGGTGGTACTGGAAAACTTCATGTACCAACACGTAAGGGACACTACAAGAGAGAGGAGAGGATGAACCAGCAAAACTGGATATAGTATTCACCTTGAGTAGTGCAGATATCGAGGACATCACATATGAAAGACCCCTTTGGGCCAGCGATCATGTGGATTTAGGCTTCGAATACACAGTAGAGCTACAAGTGGAGGGAGAAGCAGGAAGGCTAGGACGAATGAAGCCAAACTACAAGAAAGGGGACTACACGGGAAAGAAGAACTTCCTGAACTGGGTTCAGTGGGACAGAGAACTGGCAGGTAAGCCAGTTGATGATATGATGGAATATGTAGCAACAATGTGCAAGGAGGCTGAGGAGAGGTTTGTACCCAAGGGTAACAGAAATAATGAAAAAGCCAGGATGAGCCCATGATTCACCCAAAGGTGCAGGGAGGCAAAAACCAAGTGTGCTATAGAATGAAAGAAATATAGAAGGTAAAGGACCCAGGAGAATAAGGAGAGCAGTCGTAGAGCCAGAAACTAATAAGCACAGATAATATGGGAGGCCCAACGACAATATGAAAACGACATAGCAGTGAAAGCCAAATCTGACCCGAAACTGTTATACAGCCACATCAGGAGGAAAACAGCAGTCAAGGACCAGGTAATCAGGCTAAGGAAGTTAGGAGGAGAGACAACAAGAAATGACCATGAAGTAAGTGAGGAACTCAACAAGAGATTCAAAGAAGTGTTCACAGAGGAGACAGAAGGGGCTCCAGAAAGACGGAGAGGTGTGGCACACCACCAGGTGCTGGACACAGTACACAAAACCGAGGAAGAAGTGAAGAGGCTTCTGAGTGAGCTAGATACCTCAAAGGCAATGGGGCCAGATAACATTTCTCCATGGGTCCTGAGAGAGGGAGCAGAGGCCTGAGGAATGGAAGACAGCAAATGTAGTCCCAATCTTTAAAAAAGGAGACAGACATGAAGCACTAAACTACAGTCCAGTGTCACTGACATGTATAGTATGCAAAGTCATGGAGAAGATTATCAGGAGAAGAGTGGTGGAACACCTAGAAAGGAATGATCTCATTAAGAGCAGCCAACATGGTTTCAGGGATGGGAAATCATGTGTCACAAACCTACTGGAGTTCTATGACATGGTGACAGCAGTAAGACAAGAGAGAGAGGGGTGGGTGGATTGCATATTCTTGGACTGCAAGAAGGCGTTTGACACAGCTCCACACAAGAGATTAGTGCAAAAACTGGAGGACCAAGCAGGGATAACATGGAAGGCACTGCAATGGATCAGGGAATACTTGTCAGGAAGACAGCAATGAGTCATGGTACGTGGCGAGGTGTCAGAGTGGGCACCTGTGACCAGCGGGGTCCCCACAGGGGTCAGTCCTAGTACCAGTGCTGTTTCTGGTATTTGTGAACGACATGACGGAAGGAATAGACTCTGAGGTGTCCCTGTTTGTGGATGACGTGAAGTTGATGAGAAGAGTTCATTCGATCGAAGACCAGACAGAAATAAAAAGGGATCTGGACAGGCTGCAGACCTGGTCTAGCAACTGGCTCCTGGAGTTCAATCCCACCAAGTGCAAGGTCATGAGGATTGGGGAAGGGCAAAGAAGACCGCAGATGGAGTACAGTCTAGGGGGTCAGAGACTACAAACATCACTCAAGGAAAAAGATCTTGGGGTGAGTATAACACCAGGCACATCTCCTGAAGCGCACATCAACCAAATAACTGCTGCAGCATATGGGTGCCTGGCAAACCTCAGAACAGCATTCCGACATCTTAATAAGGAATCGTTCAGGACCCTGTACACCATGTACGTTAGGCCCATGTTGGAGTATGCGGCACCAGTTTGGAACCCACACCTAGCCAAGCATGTAAAGAAACTAGAGAAAGTGCAAAGGTTTGCAACAAGACTAGTCCCAGAGCTAAGAGGCATGTCCTATGAGGAGAGGTTAAGGGAAATCAACCTGACGACACTGGAGGACAGGAGAGATAGGGGGGACATGATAACGACTTACAAAATACTGAGAGAAATTGACAAGGTGGACAAAGACAGGATGTTCCAGAGACTGGACACAGTAACAAGAGGACACAGTTGGAAGTTGAAGACACAGATGAATCAAAGGGATGTTAGGAAGTATTTCTTCAGCTACAGAGTAGTCAGGAAGTGGAATAGTTTGGGAAGCGATGTAGTGGAGTCAGGATCAATACATAGCTTTAAGCAGAGGTACGATAAAGCTCATGGTTCAGGGAGAGTGACCTAGTAGCGACCAGTGAAGAGGCGGGGCCAGGAGCTTGGACTCGACCCCTGCAACCTCAACTAGGTGAGTACAACTAGGTGAGTACACACACACACACACAGAAGAGCTCATGCATGCAGGGCAAAGCTCCTGATCATGGGTGCGATGGCTTACTCAGCCCTGTGACAACTTCAGACAGTATTACCAAGGCTGGCTCCTCCTCTGGAAAATTAATGAATAGAAAAAGAAATAATAATTCACGTAGATAAACACTTTATTATTTATTAAAGCGAACATAAAACAGTGAAACATGAAAGGTATATCCTATTTGAAAGGAAAATGAAAAATGAATTGAAAAAATGACATTTGAAATCAACGCTAATATATATATAGTGATACTGGGGTGTCTGGTGTTGGTGATACTGCGTGTTGTTGAAATCGTAGCCGTTGCTGATGATGTTGGGGGGGGGGGGTCGCAGGTGTTGGTGACATGCGAGAAATGTCCGGCCACTGATAAGTCATGAGCCATTTTAAGAACAGTCTCTCTGCATTGACTTGGAATAACTAAGATGGAAAAGTCTATGTCATCTGAATTTAATTTGAATACTGACTTATACAAGATACCATTTATATATTCAAATTTATATGAAAAGTTTTTCCTTTGGATAACTTGATTTTGTCTAGCTGCATTATGGCAATTCTGAGAGAAGGGCAATTACGTTGTAAATTGACAAAGGAGTCCTTCGATATATCTAAAGGCTTGAAGTCAGGGAAAATCAAAGGATGGATAGTAGGAGAAGCCTGGGCTTTGGTCTGAGCCCCAGTCAAGACATTTATAGTATCGGATGTGATATCTTCACTTTCATCTAACAAGTGAACCGGTGATCCTACTACCTCGCTTTCGAGAGTAGCATCACTGGTTTTTAATCCCACATAAATCTCACGAGACATTGTCTCATCTGAACTTTCGAGGGGCTTCTCTGACTCTACAGGAAGATGATCTGAAAAGCTTATGTCCATCTTTGGTGATGAAAGGTCAAACTCAGAAGGAAGAATGGCACCTTTTACATTACCTATTAGTACAGAGCAAGAAGTGATGGGAGCTAGTACGGCTTCAGACCAACCTGTGAACCATTTAGACCTAATGTAACAACGGATGGTAGGAAAAGTGTCCGTACGGCCCAAGTAGTCTGAAAGTATAGCAGAGGAATGAGTTTCTTTAAGATTAGGGAACAGCTTATCAGAAATGACTATACATGTGCATCCAGTGTCTCGTAAAATGGTAGATACATTAAGTCCATTAACTGTTCCTGAACAGAAGGGTGCTTGGTCATTACAGTCTTTAAAACATCTTCCAACTTTTTGGACCTTCTTAGAAGGACGTTTATGTCCCTTAACACCACATAAATGACAAACAGGAATAAAAGAAGTTACTTTACTTTCCACTAGAGGCTTTGATTTCTTAAGGTCTGATGAACCCTTGCCCTTAGGGTTCGATCCCTTTAGGTCTTTATAAGACTTGTGAGCATCAGCATACAAGGCAGCGGCCTCAGCAACTTCCTCAGCTTTAATCAGGTTACGTTCTCTGATGAATGTTCTTATCTGGTGGGGAAGAGCTGTCAGGAACTGGTCAGCAACCATGAAGTCTCTAGGAGATTCATAGCTGTGATCAATTCCTGAACTCTCTATCCAAAAGTCAAACAAACGAAAGAGTGTTACCTGTAACTGCTGAAAGTTCTGGCCAGGCTGTAAGGTGGCATACCTGAAATCTTTCCTGTAAGAATTAGTGGTTTTTTGATATGCTTTAAGAATTGCCTTCTTCAGTAGGTTATAATTACATATGATGTCCTGCGACAAAGTTGCATAGATATTCAAAGCAGTACCAGAAAATAACATTCCTAACCTGGTAGCCAGGGTGCAGCAGGCCATTCACAGAGGGTAGCGGTATTTTCAAACCTGATAATGTATGAAGTTATGTCTTCCCCCTCTGTGAAGGGAGGTAAATTAGGTGTTGGAATAGGTGCACTAGCTGCACATTGTTCCATTACTCCTTCCTCTAATTGCTGTTGTGAGAAAGTTAACTTTTTAATCTCTAATTCAAAGCGAGCTTTTTCGAGCTCGCGATCTTTTTCTCTCTCTCTTAACTCATGTTCTCTAGCTCTATCCTCATGTTCTCTAGCTCTTTCCTCACGGTCAAGTCTATCACGCTCTTTTTTGTCTTCTCTTTCAATTCTCTGTCTCTCCTTTTTCTCTCTTTCCTGGATCTTAGCACTAATGAAAGCTTCTAAATTTTTCCCTCTTATTCCTAACTTACTTCCAGCATTCATCCAAAACAGGTATTCCTCCATACTTGCAAGAAAAACTTAAACTATCAGGGGAAAATGAAACGGGTATTAAAGAAAATGGAGGGTTCAATTCCTGCTCTGCTCAAACTAAGTAAACCAGAGGGCTCGATCCCTGCTTCAATTAAACAATGAATTAATGAAAACGAAGGGTTCTATGCCGGCTCCGTGCAAACAGAAAGTAGAATGGGGTCCCTTGATCATCCAATCTTCTCACCAACAAATCAAGAGTGTCCTACCACAGTTCCCTTGATATAATAAAGAGTTCAATGAAACAAAATTGTCAATGGAAAATCGGGTCCTAGAGTCTAATCCTCCAAAGTGTTTCAAGCTCACAAAAGGTGGCAGAATTAACTAGTATATCCTGCTTTGACTTGACTTACAATAAATTGAGACTATAACAATCACAAAATCTTTTAAATACCTGTACTGTAGTTCTACCATAGAGAATGATTACTCATGGCTGGTGGTCACCATCTGTGGTATGTGGCATTGAAGTTCCATTGGTAGATTCCAGATTGAGTTGAATCTTGATTCAGACGAGCGTATCCTGGCAAGGTCGCCAATTTTGAAGGCTTACTCAGCCCTGTAACAACTTTAGACAGTATTACCAAGGCTGGCTCCTCCTCAGGAAAATTAATGAATGGAAAAAAAATAATAATTTACAAAGATAAACACTTTATTATTTATTAAAGCAAACATAAAACAGTGAAACATGAAAGGTATATCCTATTTGAAAGAAAAATGAAAAATTAAATGAAAAAAATGAAATTTGAACTCAATGCTAATATATATATAGTGATACTGGGGTGTCTGGTGTTGGTGACACTGCGTGTTGTTGAAATCGTAGCCGTTGCTGATGATGTTGGGGGGGGGGTCGCAGGTGTTGGTGACAACCCACTGGCTCGTTCTTCACAGAGTCTATAGCCATGAATAATTAATCCAGGTGGCAGGAAAGCAGGTTCGTTACCACTGCTATGATGAGGGGTTAGGTCCTGCATTGGCGTACATAACTGGTAGGTAGATCCAACATGGGACGTCTCAGGACGTTAGTCCGTCTCCTTCAATTCTCCTCGTTGGTTGGCAGGTGACCCTCTCTGTCATTCCAAGCTGGAAAGAGAGACAGGTTACCCACTGCTTAAGAAATCACTCTCCATGATAAGTTCAATACCTAAAAGACATGGTGATTATTAAGACATTTAACAGAGCAAGACTGGAAGGACTAAGTTTATTATTGGTCAAAAGTGAAGCTTTCAATCAATAAGTCCACTAGAATATGAGCAGGCGTGTACTTACAGTAGTGATGGGAGCTGTGAGTCGAGCGATTACTGTTTGACCGGAGCCCCACACGTCACCTTTCGGGGGGGGAGAAAGGGGGGGATAGCGGGAGCTATACTCATCCTACCTTAACAAGTAGCCGGCAATCAAACTATTGTTACCATATACTTGTTCGTTACTCCTATCTGTTGAACTTTTCCCTCACAATGGGTGACTTAACCACAACTAGATCGATTGGGAGAACTTGGAGCCACATGGGGGCCAAGATGATGGACGTGGTACTGGAAAACATCATGTACCAACACGTAAGGAACACTAAAAGAGAGAGAGGAGAGGATGAACCAGCAAGACTGAACTTAGTATTCACATTGAGTAGTGCAGATATTGAGGACATCACATATGAAAGACCCTTCGTGGCCAGCGATCATGTGGGTTCAAGCTTCGAATACACTGTAGAGCTACAAGTGGAGCGGGAAGCAGGAAGGCCAGGACGAATGAAGCCAAACTACAAGAAAGGGGACTACACGGGAATTAGGAACTTCCAGAACTGGGTTCAGTGGGACAGAGAACTGGCAGGGAAGTCAGTTAATTGAAGACACAGATGAATAACAGGGATGTTAGGAAGTATTTCTTCAGCCACAGAGTAGTCAGTAAGTGGAATAGATTGGGAAGCGATGTAGTGGAGGCAGGATCCATACATAGCTTTAAGCAGAGGTATGATAAAGCTCACGGTTCAGGGAGAGTGACCTAGTAGCGACCAGTGAAGAAGTGGGGGCCAGGAGCTTGGACTCGACCCCTGCAACTTCAACCAGGTGAGTACAACTAGGTGAGTACACACACACACACACTCACACACACACACACACGCACACACACACACACACACACACACACACACACACACACACACACACACACACACACAGTGAAGAAGTGGGGGCCAGGAGCTAGGACTCGACCCCTGCAACCACAAATAGGTGAGTACACACACACACACACACATATATATATATATAATTATATATATATATATATATATATATATATATATATATATATATATATATATATATATATATTATATATATATAGGCAGAACACATTGATAGAAATCACAAACATGAATACATTGGTGCAATATATCAAAGATTATGAATCTCCTCCAGCTCCTCCAAAGCCGGACATGACCCCAGTATGCAGCATGCATTTTCCCTCTGGATGGGCACACTGACGAGCTGTAACATGAAAGTGGCTGCTTTTGGGTCCCTGGGAGTGTCGATGAGTCTGGAACCCAGTTCGTTAAGGAAACATGGCATTTTTCCCCATGATCCCAAGATCTCTGATCCCACTGGGACAAATTGATACTGTTGGCTTATGTCCCTGTATGTGCCGATCTTGTACTGCTTCCTATGGTCAGCAGCTCCTCCCAGTCACACGACAATGTGATGGATATAGGTGTCAGGCAGTGTGGACACACAGGTATAGTCCCATTGTATATTGCCATTGTATATCCCAGGTATATTGCCATTCTTCCAAGGATAGATGGTGATCCCATCGTGGTAGTTTGCTGGGTTGTGGGTATTGTTGGCTGCTGTTGATCGGGGCTCCCTCTCGGCTGGGCATCCAGCTGTAGCAAGGGTTCCTTTTATGATGTCATTGATCTCATTGTGTCTTGCATGCCAGCCCTTTGTTTTGGAACAGTTAAGACCATGTAGACCATAATGGTTGGCTTGCGACATCGCAGCAAATACACGTATATTACACGTGAATTGGGGCAGCAAGGCAAAGAGCCACTGCAATACGGAGGGTCTTAGGGTCGAGGTGCTTTCCCATTTCCGAAATGGGAAATGTTTGGAGGAAGTCCCCTGAGTGATGTGCACTCACAGCTTGGAGATGGGCAGTCTCCCCATCTGATGTTACAGCCCTGAGCATGTTGGCAAGTACCTTTTCAGAGATGGCACCATCCCAACTTGACTGTTTATATGCCAGTGCTGCACTAGGATATGGTGATGGAGCAGCAAGAGTCTCCCATTCAGTGATGGCACTGGCATAGTTAGGGTTCTGTATTTCTGCTGAGTCACTGAGGTTGTCCGGAAGAATTCGTCTTAACTCGTTTGATGCTATGTAAGAGGATAGGAAAGCTGGTAGGGCAATCTGGGAGGCTCTGCTTACTCCCAGCCCCCAAAGCCTGAATGGAAGTGAAGCTTGCATCCTCTATCCGTCTTCGAGGGAAAGATTCAATACACTCTCTAGCATGGTCTAAAGGAGGGAATCATATCCCTTGAGTTTTGGACTGCTGAAGCCTGGGGTACATCTCTGAAAGTAGGTATGTTTTAGGAATGACAGGCATCTAGTGAGTAGGTAGAAGGCATCATGTGTATCGATGTCTTTCTTCCTGCCGTCCATTGTCCTGAGGTCTGAGACTTTTTTTCTAGGATCAGGTCGATGGCATTGAACCCAAGAGGAGAACCAAGGAGAGTGCTGTTGACTGGATCAATGGCTCGTGCTCCTGGTAAAAGAGTACTAGTATTCTGGATCATCTTTCTATTAGTAGAAACTATTTCACATTTGGTGGGGCTTAAATATAGGCCCAGGCTTTCTCCCATGTCTTAAACATAACACAGACGCCCAAATGATTAAAAACTTTCATTCTGAGAAGTGGTCGACGGCCGACCGCTAAAGCAGTGTAACGATAAGATTATAACATCAGTCAGTCTTTTCATGACTCACGAAATCGTAATGACACGATTGCAAACAAACCATGCCACGGGCGGGGTTAGAACCTACAATCAGAGAGTCTCAAAACTCCAGTGGCTAACGCGACGGACTGGAGTTTTGAGGCTCTATGATTGTATGTTCTAAACCCGCCCGTGGTATGGTTCAGTCTGTTCACATTGAAAATAGCTCAAAAGCAAATTACCTCCATGTTGGCATCATCCAGCAGATGTCTGGGCACCTCTACATTATTAACTTTGGCAATTGTCTGTATAATCTTCTTTGCTTCAGCATTACGACCCTGGACGACTAACCATCGAACACTCTCTGGCATTAACCTATACAAAAAAATTTTTTTTTATTTATTACATAATGAAAGGTATGGTAATATGTGTTTTATAACTGTTCTCCATTAGCTGCATCAACCTTAGGGTTGATACAGCTAATGGAGAATGGGAAGCAATCAAGCTTCATCCAAAGAATGGGAAAGCAAGAATACCTTAACTTTAACTCAAAAAGGATTTATTTATATCCAGTGTGGAGAAATTTTCTCCAGGAGGGGGGTATCAGCCCCTTTCAGCCCCTTTCAGCCCCTTTCAGCCCCTTTCAGCCCTTTCAGCCCTGAGGGGCTCAGCCCTCTCAGAAGGGGCAAGCATCTTGTTTACTGCTACAGCGAGTAAATGACCCCAGATGCAGTACCAGTATGTGACGTGGCTCGACGCTCCGTGCAGTCCAGTGTTGCAGAGTGTATTTTAATAAGAGACAGTACATCTCTTACGTTAGCAGGACAATTAAGGAAAATCCTGCTCCCACTTTATTACCATGGTAAAGATAGTGTACATTGTTGTCTATGCTTAAGACAGCAAGATTCAAACATTCTGCTTTGCTTCATCGAGGAAGTGGCAAGGAAGCAAAAGTACTAGGTCAGCTTTTCCTTTGTGCTAGGGGAGTAACGGCGTGGGGCGTTGTGGCGTCTTCAGATTACTTTTGACTCTACTGAGAGTGACACTGACGCCAGGATAACCAACAAAGAACGATCTGTGCGTTAGTGAGAACAAAGTGTCTCACAAAACACAATAAACACTTACAGAGAAGTGTGATCAGCTTCTTTAGTGATAAGATTGTGAACAATAAAGACAAATCTTGTGGAACATAGTGTACCAGTGTGCGTATTCCTAGACTATGGAAGACGTGGACATCCAAGGACACTTCAGCTTCTATCAAGTCACCGATATCTGTCAAAGGTGTGAAGAACACCATAGCTCACGCTACAAGAGCAAGGTAGGTTACGAATTTCTTGTAGTACGGGGGACTGCACAGTTCTTGAGTCGCAAAGAGTTTGTAATCAACCTATAGTCGGCAGTAAGGTGCGGACTTTTGAGTCAACACAAGTAAGTTTGTCAGCCATCAGTGAATGAAATATGCTGACTTAACACCCCCTAGGGGTAATTTATAATCTTACAAATTATAACTCATTTACAGCCCGTTGAGAGATGACTTCGACAGCTTCTCAAGACCTCGTCTGCAGGGGCGGCTGTGCAGGCGATGAGCTGTCTTTCTAAGTTTAGTACAAACTCTTTAAACTTAGCTGGTAATGCCATTTCTCAACATATTGTCCTCATCCAGTATAATATCATTACTGAGCTGAATCTTAAATATAATGAAGATATGGAAACTTGTGAGATACCCACTTTGGCAATCACTTTTGACACTGATAACGCAAAACTGCTCAAGTCCTGTCCTTATGTATAACACTAGGATATTTGTAAGGACCTGTCAAGCTCATGAAATAAATTTGCCAGTTGTAAAAATAACTTTTACGATGTTAATGGGTACACAGCCTGTCACAATATAATTACTTCCTAGAAAACAAACAGTTAAGTTATGTGAAACAGCTTAACACAGCCTTCAATCGCAAATCTTCATTAAAATTCAATATTTTAGACTCCATTGCTCTGAATATCTTTACCATACAACTTGGGATCTCTGGGAAATTTATTAGAGGTTGACTCTGCCCCTCAGGCGCAGTCTCATACACATTTTGTTGGTAAGATAACCTAACTAAGGAATTTGTTCTCTGTAGGCGGAGAGCAGTTACACTGCTTAACGTAGAAATTTCTGTAATTACAGGGCTTAAAGTACACACAGGTGTATGCCATAGCCCAACATATTAATATGAGCCAACAGCAATAAAAATTGACACACCACAAAACTCAGTCTTTCCGCAAGACTAAAATTCACTCGATTAGCACTACTCATGAAATTTACAGATACATAAAATTTGTGTGTGCAAGTAACTTGGCCTAATTGAGCCCAGCTTGCTTAATTCACTGTAATCAATTAGATGAGCCAAATCTTAACCTAACTTGCATAACTGCTGTAAATAATGAAAGTGTGTAAATATTCTTGCATTACTTTGGCCTGAATTCAAATTCACCATAATAATAAAATGTTGTGCAAATATCTTTAGCGTAACTGGTCTAACTGTAAATCACTGTAAATAATTAAATATACAAGTATGTTTATCCTACTTCTGGCCTACTTGTTAAATCACTGTAAATAATTAACTTCTATGTGCCGTTTAGTTATCTAACTTTACCCTAAATTGTGTAAATCACTGGGTGTAAGTTATTAGCTAACCTAGCTTAACTTCACTGGTAAGTATCAGGGGTTAGCTATACTAAGACTTAATAAGTCTGCTAATTTAACTCCACAATCTACGTTTGAAGGACTAAATTAAAGAAGTTATGTGGAAACTCGTGAAATGCCAACTCTTGCAATCACTGTTCAGACAGATAACACAAGACTGCTAAAATCCTGTTTTCACAAGTACTCCTAGGGTAAAAATTCTTTAGAGGCTAAACTACCCTGCAGGAAATTTCCATCTCTTTGTGCAAACTACAACAGAATTACTTGTATTGTGAAATCTATTTTAACTTGAAATCCCATACACAAATAACCCGCACATAGAAGAGAGGAGCGTACGACGACGTTTCGGTCCAACTTGGACCATTTACAAAGTCACACTAATCAAAAGTGGAGCAGGACGGCTATATATAGGCAGGAAGAGGTAGTGGTAATGGTAATAGCAGTAGTAGTGGTGGTGTTAGTAGCAGTAGTAGTGGTAGTAGTGGGGAACTAAGGAGGAGGAGCCAGTCAAATATAAAGAAAGGGGAGCACTGCGAGGGAGCTAGGTGCCCACAGAGGGAGAGCAAGTGCACAGAGGTGGGGGGAAGGGGAAGTGATGAAATAAATAATGAAGGAACAGAAACACGCGACAGAAGAAAGACAAAAAAAAAAAAAAAACTTGGTACCCATGTTAATCTAGATTTCTAATGACTTATCTCTCTCTAAGACGCCACTGCCAAGAAGGAATGGTTCCTGCAGTCAGTTAAGTTTGGTTAGCAACCCCAGCAAACACATTAGGGTCACTGAATTCATTGGGATTCTCCAAATATATATGTATACAAAGGGATACCAGCCTCTTGAGTAACAATATAGGAATAGTTACTCAGTAATATTGGCTGCTAGGTACCTTAGTGTTGGACCTTAGAGAACAAATACCCTATAGTTCAAATCCCGCCCGTGGTATGGTTTGTTTGCAATCGTGTCATTACGATTTCGTGAGTCACCCTATAGTTAAATTATCCTGTGTTCCCCAAAATACTGCCAGCCAGCTAATACTAAATTGAATATAGAGAATTATGTCAATATTGGAGCCTGGGAAGAGACAAATATCCATGGTATGACGGAAAGCCTCCTCCTTCTTTCTCATTGGTCATCAGGCAAGTATTTTTAAGTTGAGTGGAATACTTGAACTGAAAGCTCGTAAAGAGTTGTTGCCACCACTGCAGCTGATATCAAAAGGGAGCAGTGGCATCTGACGTGCTGAGAGCTCTTCTTGTTTGTATTTAGTAACAATTTAACCTACCTAAATAATTCATAAGGCATAAATCTATATATCGATTTGCACACTATTCTTGAGGTTGCCTAGTGTTAATGTTGGGTGTAAAGCTGCATAAAATCTACTTGCGACCAAAACACTAATATTTACATACAAATCCGTCAGTGGAGTTTTCACTTAAAATATTTACTAAATCATTTTTATGCCTACATCTTTCACTTTTTTTTATTAAACACATTGGCCTTTTCCTACCAAGGCATGGTGACCCAAAGAAGAAGATACACTGTAATCTTTCACTCCATCAGGGTCTTGCCTGAAGTGCGCTTATGCTATGGTTATGAAACTGCAACTTGTCAACACCCATCAAAGTGCAGTCACTCTACTTCCCACCTCGAGGACTTAAGTCCAGCTTTCCAGTTTCCCTGAATCCCTTCAAAAATGTTACGTTGCTCACACTCCAACAGCATGTCAAGTCGTATAAACCATTTGTCTCCATTCACACCTATCTACCACGATCACGCCCGCTAAATTTTTCAACATGTCGGTATTTTATACCATTCATGTACAGCTTGTCAGACTCTGTAACATCAGGGAATCTTGGTTCAGAGGACATCCATACTTCCTCTTCTCAGCTGCTGCTGAGAACCATTATTACTACTACTACCACCACTAACCCGTGCCTCGGGTATGACCTACTTCCACTGGGGATTCCCGCCCACCAGTGACTATGTCCTACATCTTCCACCAGTATAAAAACAGCAGCCTTTTTGCTTGTGGTCCAGAATCTACACGACCACGGTGCTCTTAACACCACCTTCAAGGTTGAGGGACTGATGACCTCATCTTTTGTAGAAAGTTCTACTGTCTTCTATCATGTCCTAGAATTTGCATTAATAAAGCCACTGGTTGGCGAAACGTCTACAGTAAAGATACCCAAATGTTGCACATGTGTCTAAATTTTTCAACTTGTAATGTATACCGTTCATGTACAAGCTAGATGTTGTACCCACCATCGAAGGACATACGGTGGTGTGGACGCTTCTTGGCTGATTTCGTTTTACTCCTTGTTTGTGTACTAGCTCAACAAGCAGTATATTATATTATTGTACCCACGGAACGAGTGGTATTGATCAGTAACAACACTGCATTAGCCAAGGAGTCGAACCCATGCTGCTTTGGCCCCCAGCATGGGCTCGCCTCTCAGGAGGGAAGATGAAAGTGAGACGAACAGAAGAGAAACACCAAACAATAAGGTGGAAGGACGACAGGTGATGAAACACTGATAATTTAAGAGTATTCTCTCGCTAGATGACGCCACATACAGTCACTCTCTCCAGCGAACTTAAGATCCAGACAATTTTGCTACAGTCACACAAGACATACATTATCTGCCGTTTTTCCTTTACATCTCAACTTTATTAAATAAAACATTATAAATTGTCTGTTTTATTAATTACGTGCAGCATTTCGTCTATTTAATTCTTTCTGTTCAATAAAACAGACCACTTATCTGTTCTAATTTCATTATTACTGTACTTTTGTAATTAATGTGGAACACTGTGTTCTAGATTATGAAGGTAAACTCTTCTAAACGCTGAGGGACTGACCGCCTCACAACTTTTTCTTCAAGGTTGGTGGACGGATTACATTATCTATACTATAAATATGGTTTTGCTCTCTAACGTAGTCGATTTTTTGGCACTTTGAACGTCGGAAGCTCTGCCATTGTGGATTTTGTAAGTTATCCGAGCCATTCCAGGATGCTGAGAATAAGTTCAACAGTTTTGGTCATATTACATGTGAACGTGATGCTGAGAATAAGTTCAACAGTTTTGGTCATATTACATGTGAACGTGCCAGTAGAGGCACGTTCATACACCGTCTAGTTCATAAAAATATCTTTATTTTCTTACAAGTCTATATGATATAGACAAACTTTATATATCAATTGTGTAACATATAAGATGGAAAGTACAAGTAACTGTATGTAACTGCATGTACATACTGTACTTACCAAGTATAAGATATAAGGAGAACAGCAGGAGCCGTGACAGTAAGTTGCAGCCAACGCCAGTCCCTGATGAAGATAGCCAACACTCCAGTCATAGCTTCACCAAGTGCAAATGGTATTTGAATGTTGATCCCACAAAATGTGCGCCATTTAACGCCAATAAACTCTACAGCTGCAAATAAAGTGGGAATGGAATGTTCATTGAAATATTAATTTGGTAAACTGTATCACTGTAAACATTTTTATGTTTAAAAAAGTATAATACAAAAGGGACAATATAATTCTCCTATTATAATTAGGAATGGGACGATACCAAAATTATAGCTGATACTGATACCTAATTTTTTACCTATACCGATCCTATTGCTATATGTTTTATTTTTAAAATTAAAATGACTATGTTCATTATATAAGGGAATTCTTATTGCACAATTTGTATTAAATAAATCAGGGGGATTAAATATTAAATCATTTATCTGAGTCGATAATGTCATTACTCATTACTTGGTAGTGATATGTTAGTTACTGGTTGTCAAAGATACTTAAGAACATAAGAACGAAGGAACACTGCAGAAGGCCTACTGGCCCATATGAGGCAGGTCCAAGTCTCCTACCGGCTTAAGCCAATGCACCCAACCTAGTCAGGTCAGGTCACATTGACTTAAGGGAGGAACACGGCAACCGACCTGGTAGCACAAGCTAATCAGTTCCAACTCACACCCACCCACATCCACTCATGTATTTATCCAACCTATTTTTAAAGCTACACAACGTTCTGGCCTCTATAACTGTACTCGGGAGTTTGTTCCACTCATCCACAACTCTATTACCAAAACCGTACTTTCCTATACCTTCCTAAATCTAAAATTTTTCCAACTTAAAAACCATTGCTGCGAGTCCTATCTAGGCTAGATATTTCAGCACACTATTTACATCCCCTTTATTTTTTTCCTGTCTTCCATTTAACACCTCAATCATATCCCCCTAATTCTACGTCTTTCTAGAGAGTGCAGATTCGGGGCCCTTAGTCTATCCTCATAGGAAGGTTTCTGATACATGAGATCAACTTTGTCATCCCCCTTTTGTACATTTCAGAAAATTTTATATCCATTCTGTAATACGGTGACCAAAACTGTGCGCATAATCTAAATAGCCTAACCAAAGGGATGTATAGAGTTGAAGAACAACCTGAGGACTCCAATTATTTATGCTTCTTGATATGAAGCCAAGGATTCTATTAGCTTTATTGCGAACACTTATGCACTGTTGTCTTGGTTTCAGATTACTACTAACCAGAACTCCTAAATCTTTTTCGCAATCCGTAATATTAAGATCTACATTATTTAGTTTATATGTGGCATGGTTATTGTCCTGTCCAACATTTAGAACTTTGCATTTGTCTATATTAAACTGCATCTGCCACTTCTCCGACCACTGCATCAGTCTATTCAAATCTTCCTGGAGTTGCAAATGAGTCCGAAAACTCACAGGCCAGTCCATGAGTTTTAACACTCACTTGCCATGTTGAAAGTGAAACCTAAAACTCACAGGCCAGTGCGTGAGTTTTAACACTCACTTGCCATGTTGAAAGTGAAACCTAAAACTCACAGGCCAGTCCATGAGTTTTAACACTCACTTGCCATGGGTTCAAGACCCATCCGTTCTGTGATTTGTGTGCAAGTAAAATACAATATATACTTACACAAGACATATGAGACCAGAACGAGGCCGCTGCCTCCAGCACCGGTAAAGAACTTCATCAACAGCAAGATGTAGTAATCTGGGGACACTGCGCTTATAACTCCACCAACACCAAGTAGAAGTGCTGACATCAAGATTCCCTTTCTTCTTCCGAAGCGATCAGCTAAATCACCAATAACAATACCTCCGACTAACATTCCGGTCATGTACAATGAGCCAGCAAGAGGACGAAGCCAAGCTTTTTCACATGTTAAGTCAAACTGTGGAAATAATAATTATCAAGTCATTAATTCTAAACAATTAATGAGGGTAATCCTAGAATAAAAGAAAAATTCTACATATTCAAAGCCACCAATGCTAGCCAGCTAACATTGTAAGATTTTGCTGGTAATGGTACAGTGTTTAAACCCGCACCAATGGAAAGCCAGCAAACCCATTGTAAAAAAATTAGGTTAGCAATGGTAAAATGTTATCCCGCTACCAATGCTAGCCACTAACATGTAAGATTATACTAGCAATGGTAGCAATGCTTATCCACGCTACCAATGATAGCCAGCTAACATTGTAAGATTATACTAGCAATGGTAACAATGCTTATCCACGCTACCAATGCTAGCCAGCTAACATTGTAAGATTATACTAGCAATGGTAACAAATGCTTTCCACGCTACCAATGCTAGCCAGCTAACATTGAAAGATTATCTAAAATGGTAGCATGCTTACCCAAACGCTACCAATGCTACCAGCTAACATTTAAGATTATGCTAGCAATGGTACCCAATGCTTACCACGCTACCATCTAGCCACTAACTTTGTAAGATTAAGCTGCAATGTAGCAATGCTTATCCACGCAAACCAATGCTAGCCAGCAAACATTGTAAGATAATACTAGCAATTGGAAAACAATGCTATCCACGCTACCAATGCAGCCAGCTAACATTGTAAGATTATACTAGCAAGGTAACAATCTTGTCCACGCTACCAATGCAGCCAGCTAACCATTGTAAGATTAATTTTGCAATGGTAACAATGCTTGTCCACGCTACCAATGCTAGCCAGCTAACATTGTAAGATTATGCTAGCAATGGTAGCAGTGCTTATCCACGCTACCAATGCTAGCCAGCTAACATTGTAAGATTATGCTAGCAATGGTAGCAATGTTTATCCACGCTACCATGCTAGCCAGCTAACTTTTTTGTAAGTTTAAACTAGCAATGGTAGCAATGCTTATCCACGCTACCAATGCTAGCCAGCTAACAATTGTAAGATTATACTACAAGGGTAACAATGCTTATCCACGCTAACCAATGCAAGCCAGCTACATTGTAATTATGCTAGCAATGGTAGCAATGCTTATCCACGCTACCAGTGCTAGCCAGCTAACATTGTAAGATTAAGCTAGCAATGGTAGCAATGCTTATCCACGCTACCAATGCTAGCCAGCTAACATTGTAAGATTATACTAGCAATGGTAACAATGCTTATCCACGCTACCAATGCTAGCCAGCTAACATTGTAAGATTATACTAGCAATGGTAACAATGCTTGTCCACGCTACCAATGCTAGCCAGCTAACATTGTAAGATTATACTAGCAATGGTAACAATGCTTGTCCACGCTACCAATGCTAGCCAGCTAACATTGTAAGATTATACTAGCAATGGTTACAATGCTTGTCCACGCTACCAATGTTAGCCAGCTAACATTGTAAGATTATACTAGCAATGGTAACAATGCTTATCCACGCTACCAATGCTAGCCAGCTAACATTGTAAGATTATACTAGCAATGGAAAACAATGCTTATCCACGCTACCAATGCTAGCCAGCTAACATTGTAAGATTATACTAGCAATGGTAACAATGCTTATCCACGCTACCAATGCTAGCCAGCTAACATTGTAAGATTATACTAGCAATGGTAACAATGCTTATCCACGCTACCATTGCTAGCCAGCTAACATTGTAAGATTATACTAGCAATGGTAACAATGCTTATCCACGCTACCAATGGTAGCCAGCTAACATTGTAAGATTATACTAGCAATGGAAAACAATGCTTGTCCACGCTACCAATGCTAGCCAGCTTACTTGTAATTTAAAATAGCAATGGTAAAAATGCTTACCCACGCTACCAATGTAGCCGCTAACATTGTAAATTATACTAGCAATGGAAAACAATGCTTATCCACGCTAAACAATGGTACCAGCTAACATTGTAGATTTTTAACTAGCAATGGTAACAATGCTTATCCACGCTAACCAGTGCTAGCCAGCTAACATTGAAAGATTATACTACAATGGTAACAATGCTTATCCACGCTACCAGTGCTAGCCACTAACATTGTAAGATTATCAGCAATGGTACAGTGCTTATCCACGCTACCAATGGTAGCCAGCTAACATTGTAAGATTATACTAGCAATGGTAACAATGCTTATCCACGCTACCAATGCTAGCCAGCTAACATTGTAAGATTATACTAGCAATGGTAACAATGCTTATCCACGCTACCAATGGTAGCCAGCTAACATTGTAAGATTATACTAGCAATGGTAACAATGCTTATCCACGCTACCAATGGTAGCCAGCTAACATTGTAAGATTATGCAGCAATGGTAACAATTTACCACGCTACCAATGCTAGCCAGCTAACATTGTAAGATTATACTAGCAATGGCAACAATGTTTATCCACGCTACCAATGGTAGCCAGCTAACATTGGTAGCATAATTAACAAGGTGACAGATATACAGTAAAGGAAGCATTTTGTTGAAAAGTTTCAAATTGTGATACATCAATATTACGTCTCATTGTTGATTGTAGAAAACTAGAAACTAGAGAATTATGGCATCAATATTACGTCTCATTGTTGATTGTAGAAAACTAGAAACTAGAGAATTATGGCATCAATATTACGTCTCATTGTTGATTGTAGAAAACTAGAAACTAGAGAATTATGGCATCAATATTACGTCTCATTGTTGATTGTAGAAAACTAGAAACTAGAGAATTATGGCATCAATATTACGTCTCATTGTTGATTGTAAAAAAACTAGAAACTAAGAATTATGGCATCAATATTACGTCTCATTGTTGATTGTAGAAAACTAGAAACTAGAGAATTATGGCATCAATATTACGTCTCATTGTTGATTGTAAAAAAACTAGAAACTAGAGAATTATGGCATCAATATTACGGTCTCATTGTTGATTGTAGAAAACTAGAAACTAGAGAATTATGCATCAATTTTACGTCTCATTGTTGATTGAAAAAACTAGAAACAAAGAATTATGGCATCAATATTACGTCTCCTTGTTGATTGTAGAAAACTAGAAACTAGAGAATTATGGCATAAATATTACGTCTCATTGTTGATTTTTAGAAAACTAGAAACTAGAGAATTATGGCATCAATATTACGTCTCATTGTTGATTGTAGAAAACTAGAAACTAGAGAATTATGGCATCAATATTACGTCTCATTGTTGATTGTAGAAAACTAGAAACTAGAGAATTATGGCATCAATATTACGTCTCATTGTTGATTGTAGAAAACTAGAAACTAGAGAATTATGGCATCAATATTACGTCTCATTGTTGATTGTAGAAAACTAGAAACTAGAAAATTATGGCATCAATATTACGTCCATTGTTGATTGTAGAAAACTAGAAACAGAGAATTATGGTTTTCAATTTACGTCCATTGTTAAATGTAGAAAACTAAAACAGAGAATTATGGCATCAATATACGTCTCATTGTTGATATGTAAAAACTAAAAACTAGAGAAATTATGGCATCAATATTACGTCTCATTGTTGATTGTAGAAACTAAAACTAGAGAATAATGGCATCAATATTACGTCTCATTGTTGATTGTAGAAAACTAGAAACTAGAGAATTATGGCATCAATATTACGTCTCCTTGTTGATTGTAGAAAACTAGAAACTAGAGAATTAGGGCATAAAATATTACGTCTCCTTGTTGATTGTAGAAAACTAAAACAGAGAATTAGGGCATCAATTTTTACGTCTCATTGTTGATTGTAGAAAAAAACAGAAACTAGAGAATTAGGGCATCAATATTACTCCTCATTGTTGATTGTAGAAAACTAGAAACTAGGGGAATTTTTGGCATCAATATTCGTCTAAATTGTTGATTGTAAAAACTAGAAACTAGAGATTATGGCATCAATATTACGTCTCATTGTTGTTTGTAAGAAAACTAGAAACAAGAGAATTATGGCATCATATTACTTTCTCATTGTTGTTTGTAGAAATAGAAACTAGAGAATTATGGCATCAATATTACGTCTCCTTGTTGATTGTAGAAAACTAGAAACTAGAGAATTATGGCATCAATATTACGTCTCATTGTTGATTGTAGAAAACTAGAAACTAGAGAATTATGGCATCAATTTTAACGTCTCATTGTTGATTGTAGAAAACTAGAAACAGAGAATTATGGCATCAATATTACGTCTCTTGTTGATTGTAGAAAACTAGAAACAGAGAATTATGGCATCAAAAATTACGTCTCATTGTTGATTGTAGAAAACTAGAAACTAGAGAATTATGGCATCAATATTACGTCTCATTGTTGATTGTAGAAAACTAGAAACTAGAGAATTATGGCATCAATATTACGTCTCCTTGTTGATTGTAAAAACTAGAAACTAAGAATTATGGCATCAATATTACGTCTCATTGTTGATTGTAGAAAACTAGAAACTAGAGAATTATGGCATCAATATTACGTCTCATTGTTGATTGTAGAAAACTAGAAACTAGAGAATTATGGCTTCAATATTTCTCTCATTGTTGATTGTAGAAAACTAGAAACTAAGAATTATGGCATCAGTATTACGTCCCCTTGTTGATTTGTAGAAAACTAGAAACTAGAGAATTATGGCATCAATATTACGTCTCATTGTTGATTGTAGAAAACTAGTAACTAGAGAATTATGGCATCAATATTACGTCCCTTGTTGATTGTAGAAAACTAGAACTAGAGAATTATGGCATCAATATTACGTCTCATTGTTGATTGTAGAAAACTAAAACTAGAGAATTATGGCATCAATATACGTCTCATTGTTGATTGTAGAAAACTAGAAACTAGAAAATTTTAAGGGCATCAATATTACGTCTCATTGTTGTTTGTAAAAACTAAAACAAAGAATTAGGGGCATCAATATTACTCTCATTGTTGATTGTGAAAACTAGAAACTAGAGAATTATGGCATCAGTATTACTTTCCTCCTTTTTGATTGTAGAAAACTAGAAACTAGAGAATTATGGCATCAATATTACGCCCTCATTGTTGATTGTAGAAAACTAGAACTAGAGAATTATGGCATCAATAATACGTCTCCTGTTGATTGTAGAAAACTAGAAACTAGAGAATTAGGCATCAAATATTTACGTTTTCATTGTTGATTGTAGAAAACTAAAACTAAGAATTATGTCATCAATATTACGTTCATTGTTATTGTAAAAACTAGAAACTAGAGAATTATGGCATCAATATTACGTCTCATTGTTGATTGTAGAAAACTAAAACTAGAGAATTATGGCATCAGTATTACGCTCCTTGTTGATTGTAGAAAACAAAAAACTAGAGAATTAGGAAATCAATATTACGTCTCATTGTTGATTGTAGAAAACTAGAAACTAGGAATTATGGCATCAATATTACGTCTCCCTTGTTGATTGAAGAAAACTAGAAACTAAGAATTAGGGCATCAATATTACGTCTCATTGTTGATTGTAGAAAACAGAAACTAGAGAATTAGGGCATCAATATTACTTTCTCATTGTTGATTGTAGAAAACTAGAAACTAGAGAATTATGGCATCAATATTACGTCTCATTGTTGATTGTAGAAAACTAGAAACTAGAGAATTATGGCATCAATATTACGTCTCATTGTTGATTGTAGAAAACTAGAAACTAGAGAATTATGGCATCAATATTACGTCTCATTGTTGATTGTAGAAAACTAAAACTAAGAATTATGACATCAATATTACGTCTCCTTGTTGATTGTAGAAAACTAGAAACTAGAGAATTATGGCATCAATATTACGTCTCATTGTTGATTGTAGAAAACTAGAAACTAGAGAATTATGGAATATGAGTTCATATTCTTTTGTAAAGGTTTATATTAAAGACAGATGACAGCATATGACTGTCTGTGACAGTGTCTCCTCTACCTTAATTATTAATATACATGATTTATACTATTTCTTATGTATATAGAAAAGCTACAAAATGCCCCTTAAGAACTTAAACTATTCTAGTTTGCAGGTTTCACAATATTCATCATATTTAATCTTGTCCTAGTTGCCCTCATAAATATTTTCACCAGGATGACCACCAACAAAATTACTCTCTATGCTGAATAATGATAAAAATAAAAAGTTTTGTGGAAAAATAAGTAAGTTCAAGATTCAATGCAACATATATGTAAGAATACTTCCCAAACTGTGTATTAATCTGTATTAATCTGTATTAATCACTAATATATCCCTACCTCACTTATGATATTTCTGCTGTGTCATAAAATGTGACTCAGCAGAAATTAGCTAATAAAATAATTATGCTATTCTACTATAACCACTCAAGCAGGTAACAGACAACATCCTCCCACAATACCACCAACTATTCAAAATTCTCAACATACCTCACTGTACTGTACTGTACATTCTACATTAATATGACAGTTGGAACTTCAAGCTGCACTCTGAGTCATCATGAAGAGCTGCAGCTGAACATGTAAACAAACTATAAGAAACAAGTGTCTCTTTGACTTAACACGTGTTCCACCCAACATATCTAAGAACTCCAAGTGAATAAATGGCCTTAAATTTGGAATTCCCTTCCAAAAAATGCAAAAAGTTCCCAATCCGTCACCTGATTAAAAGCAAAACAGTTAAGAAACGCTTGCTTCATCTGACTTAAATTCTGCATAGAGTAATCAGGGAACGGGTGGAGACTTGAACCCATGGCAAGAGAGACCTGAAACTCACAGGCCAGTGCGTTAACAACTCAGCCAGCTGGCTGTAACAAGATTCATCTAACCTGACTATGTTGCAGAGAAATATACCTAGATGGATGAATCTTACTAAAACCGGCTGGCCGAATGATTACCGCACTGATTTGTTTGTTATCGGGTTATTGCTAGTTCGTGACTCTACATAGACTAACTATGTTTAAATCCAATTTATCAACATCAACTGTGTTTTCTAAACCATATTAACATTCATATTGTTGTTCTCAATATTGCTAATTTATGTCCACACAAGTCATAATCGCTAAAAACATTATAGCAATTTGTCTGTCAAAAAAGTAAAAAAACGTGATTCCTTGAGAGGGTTGCGGGGGTCAATGCCCACGCGGGCACTGACCCCTGCAATGCCCAGTCGCTCTGGGAGAGTTGCCTGATGCCAATGCTGATCTTCCAGTGACAAATTCAGTGCCTTCTCAAAGATTGATCTCAGGAGCAAGTTATATTCGCTGAATGTTTTGTTGTTGAAAGAGGATGTGCACCTCAGGAAGTGAGTCGTGGCAGAGTAAGACTCCTTATGAGGAGATACTTTGGACCATGTGCATCAAGGTCACACATTCTCTCCTCCATTCTCTTCAGGTCATTCATTTTCTCCATGAGGACTTTGTTGATGGCCTGATGATCCAACGGTGCTCTTGGACAGGTTGGTAGTAGAGGCTTCAGCAAGGATTGCTCGCACAGCTGTGATTATTTTCTTGTTGGTTATGATTTCACACTTGGAAGTATTAAGGATGAGTTCTAATCTAACTGTATGTCCTCTAGCAGGAACTCCTCTGTATATAATAATAGTAGTAATAATATTAATAATAATAATAATAATAATAATAATAATAATAATAATAATAATAATAATAATAATAATAATAATAATAATAAAATAATAATAATAATAAAAATAATAATAATTTAAAAATAATAATAATAATAATAATAATAATAATAATAATAATAATAATAATAATAACAATAATAATAATAATAATACTAATACTACTAATAAGAATTTCTACAAGTACATGTACAAAGGTACTCAGGCATCAGTGACATACTGCGATACAGAAAGCCACTTGTTATGCCGAGCATTTCGAGCAAATTAGGTTCATTTTGTCTCAGGATGCGACCCACACCAGTCGACTAACACCCAGGTACCCATTTTATACTGATGGGTGAACATGGACAGCAGTTGTCTTATGGAAACACGTCCTAATGTTTTCCAGCCCTACCGGGGATTCGAACTCCGGACCTCAGTGTGTGAGCAGGAGATCATCCAGGTACCAGATACTAAGCTCGCTGCACAAGCTGGTGGTTAGTTCTCTAACCGCCAAGCCGAAGAGATATGGAACGAGTGGGTCACCCTGCTGAATACGCACTGAAGAGGGAATTTCGAATTCATGAAACAAGAGAATTGCGGGTTTGTTGTAGTCACCTGAAATGAAGGAAAAAAGATTGGAACAGATCCAAAACAGCTGGCAAGACCACATCTCTTTTCACCATACTAAAGGCATTTCTAAAGTCTTGTTGGAGTACTGCCTTGCTTTCTTGTAATTCCCTGATGTAAGCCCTTGCTGCATGAGGTGCCACTTCACTGCCTTGAGAGTCCCCAAAGCCCAGTTGGTTTGGCTAGAGAAAATTGGCGGATTCTACGCTAATGTTTCTTACTACTGCTTTGGCAAAGAAACGGCAAAGGATGGGGAAAGTAATACCAACAGCAGTGGGTATGATTTCCCTATTATTCTTCTTCAAAGCGCACAATGAAGCTCCGAAAAAGAAAAGTTTAATTTCTTCTGGAATCCGCCCAGTCAGACAGTTGTTGACGAAGGTTGTTAACACAGAGAGAACTGAGGCAGCTGTGCCCAGTACTGGATTTACTATCTCTCTGATGTGTTGCGGTCGCATTCCAGTGTGTAACTTCCTGCTGGAAATTACATTGACCCTTTATAGACTTCTGATTCTTGCAAAATTAACTGTCCAGTAATGAGATCTTCCTTAGGGTCGTTGTTAACAACTCTGGTGTCCCTGGTTGAGTGCTCACCTCTTAGTGGGCTGGGGGCCCCCCACCCTTTGGAAGCAAAAAATTTTTCTTTCATTTGTGTTTTTCCCGTTTTACCCCAATATTACCTTCTTCAAATTTTTTGAAATTTCTGCGCAAAAAATTTCTTCGTTTTCAGGGGAAATTTTTTTGGGCCCTCTGTGATTCCAGCTAGAGGGGGCCCAAGAGGGGCACAATTTTTGCTCTTGGGTAGCCCCCCTTGCTTTAAAGATAATGGGGTTTTGCAATTTGCTGTGATTGCGGAAATTGAAAGCCCGGGCCCTTTGGCTAAACGGAGTTTTTTTGCACCAAGTTTTTAATGGTCCCTCGGGTTTCCCAAATTTGGTGGAACCTCCTTTTATCTGCTTAAAAAGGGGCTGTGATAATTTTTTCCTCCCAACATATGGAGACCCGCTTTAGGAATGGGGGGACAGAGAAATGCTAGCAGGGATTTGAATGCCCTTCCCCCCCCTTCGAAACTGAGGGGGGTTTACCATCGGAACTTTCAACTCCCGCAGAGGCTGTGTCCTACTCATCTGCGGGGACGATATGGATCCGGGAAACCCGTTGTATTCCCGGAAAAAGGGCCCTTTCCTGTTGAGTCCCCCATTACACTCCACAACGGGGACATGTCCCCTTTTTTTTCATTGTTAGGCCATGTTTAATTGGCTTCGGGGTTTGGGCTAGCTGCTTTCTCTGCCCCCCAGGTCATTACCCCACCCCCTCTCCCCCTCCCCCTCACAAAACATCACACCACCCCCCACTTCTCCCCCTCCCCCCCCTCCCCTCCTACTTGAGGCGTGAGACCGCCAACCACATCTAGGGGTATGCCCCCCCTTCCCCTCTTTCCCCCCCCACAGGGGAACCCCCAAAATAGGGGTTACCGCACATGTGCCTTTTCCCCTTTCAGTAAAGTTTAAACCACCATACAGTACTCCCCAAAATTGTAACCAAAAAATTAGGTGAGTCCTATAGTAGGAGGGGGGGAAGGGAGGGGGCCCTTTGATGTTGATGAGGGGGAGGGAGGAGAGGAGGTGGGGGAATGCCTGGGGAGGCGGGCCCTGGCAGTTTTTGCTCACTCACCGTGCCACGAAAACATCACTAAATGTAAACAAAAACTAAACACCTTCACGGTCCCCACTAAAAAAACAACAAAACTACATACACTCCATTAACAGGTAAAAAAAACCCCCTTTGGTTACAGAACGAGTCTTCATGTTCCCCTCACTCTTCTCATTTACCCCCCCCAAACACTCGATGCCCATTATGTATCTTCCCACTCCTCGGGCACTAAACTTCAGGGGCCCCAAACATTTTTTCTTGATTCTATTGGGAAAAGAAAATGCAGGGTCTTTTTCCCCCACTCCAAAACGAGCGGGCAAGTTTTTCCACACCGTCTTTTGTGATAACCCTGATAGGTGTTATTGTTTGAAAGTATCCCAAACCCCAAAAGGGGGAGGATCCCCAGGCCTCCCCCCAAACGGGGAAGTTGTTAAAATTTTTTTTAGAAAACACATTGGCCGCTTCCCATTTTGGGGCAAGGGGGCCCAAAAAAAAAAAACTTTCATCTTTTTATTCCATAAGGGTCTTGCCAGGGCGTGCAACACTACGGTTAAAAAACGGGCAACACTATACACCCCCCCTTTCAGGGGAAAGGCATTTGAAACCCCCCACGTCCGGACACAAGTCTGGCCTCCCGGTTTCCCTAAAATCTCTTCAAAAATGTTCCCTTGTTCACACCCCAAACAGCACATAAAGCCCTTGAAAAACTTTCCCTTTCTATTTTTTTATATTAAAAAAGCTCAGAATCCCTTTGGGGGGAAAGTCCAAGCCCTTGTACACAAAACCCCCTTTCCTCCTCCCTCCCACCCTTTCCTGGGTTGGGCCCCTCCCCTTTTCCCCCTCCACTGCAGATTTTTACCTCTCAAAAGTAAATTTCTTTTTTGTTCCATCCTCCTCCCATTTCCCCCCCACATAAAACAACCCTTTCCCTCAGATTTTCGGGAAATTATATTTTTGGGGAATCCCACACCTCCCCCTTTCCTAGTTCCAAATACTGATTCTCTGCATTTTTTTCCCTACCCCCACACTGCCCTCAGACATTTCTCCATTGCCCCAAACCTTCTTGTTGCGTCTTTCCCCCCATGCTTCACACCCACATAAAAGTGTTGGTATAATTATATCTCAAAAATTTTTCCCTCATTGCTTTTTTGGGGGAATAAAGTTCATTCTCCCCACGGGATCCCCCGTGCACCACTTTTCCTTTCCCCCCATTCATCAGTTCAAATTGATTCACCTCATCTTACGTAGCCCAAAATCGGGTGACTGCCCCACTCCCGATATCTGAATGCTTTCACCCCCTCCATACTCTCTCCCCCAAATCTGATTTTAAATTTTTCCCGTTTCCAAATTTTTATGAAATTCCCCATCCCTTACTCTGTCCAATATTCATTTTAAATTTCCTTTTTTTTAACAAAACCCTCCCAAGTTCATCCACCAACCTCGCAACTTCTCTTCACAATCTCCCAAAAACACAGTGATTAGCAAAGAGAAAAAGGGGACAACTCTCGCTTTGTTTTAGATTCTTTATTTTTTAATCCATATTTTTCCCAAACCCTGAGCTTATTCTCTTAAAACCCCCCTCTATAAAAAATAAACAACCAGGTGACACACATACCCCTTGCTTCACACATAATAAAAAGCATGGGTTGTACAATCTCAAATATTCCCTAATTGTTCCCCTTTCATTTTCACAGTCCCTTCTTCTCCTCATAATTTTTTTTGTTAACTTCTTCTTTCAAGAGCCATCTGCTGAATGTCAACCCCAAAATACCCGAATTATTCTTTTCCCCCATCCCCCTCCCTCCAATATAAACCCAGCCCTCCATTCCCTTTCTCTTTCCATTTCCCTTTTCAATTTTCTTTCCTCCCAATTGTCCACCAACCCACTGCAACCTGTATTCAGAATCCCCTTTAAAAACACACGTCATCAGCAAAAAATTTTCTGATAAAACCCATTTGTGTTGGGTTCCTTATCTTTAAATTTCCACCCTTTCCAAACCCCAGAGCTTTACTTTCTTCAAGCCCTTTTCTAAATACATTGAACAAACATGAGGTACACACACCCCGTCAAGACTTTTTTACTGGGGAAAAAACTCCCTCTCCCTACATACCCTACCTGAACCTCACTTCCTCGTAAAACTCTTAAAAACTACACTTATTGACCCCTATCCACACTACATATCCTTTTCCTTCTTTTAAAAATGCAACGAAAACTTCTTTATCTTATGTAGATACTACTCACTTGTGTTCTTCAATGTGAACTGTTAGTCTACAGATCCCCTATCCCCCTAAAGATTTTTTTCTCTGCAAACCTGCTCTCCGACTTATTTTTTAAATTTACAAACTCATTTCCCGGTTTCTCCAACATCACTCTCTTTGTCGCCATTCCTTTTCCAAAGGAATTATCATGCCTGTTTTCCAAGTACATTTTTTAATACATTTATTAAATTAAAAAAACGAAGCATTCCGAAAATAATCTCCACTTGCATTACTTTTCTGCCTTGACCCATTAATTTCAGGTTTCTACCCTCTTTTTACGACCGAGCTCCAGCTGTGACTGTTGTGCATATGCATGTACATGTTGTCACGAATGCTAAAAAATTGCGATTATGGATTAAATAGAAAAACGGTCTTCTTGCCGAATAAGCCAAGCGAAAATGTGTGTATGCAGTAATTTCGCAAACATCATTCCGAACCTAATGAAAAAAATATATTTCATAGTGTTCGTTTATTATTAAATTACTGAAACTTACCTAAAATATATTTAGTGGGATTGTGCTAAATTAATTGTGTTTGTTATAATAAGGTTACGTAAGTAAGGTTACGTAAGCAAATGAGAGAGTGGGTGAGATGTTATCAACAAATTTTGGTGAAAATAAGAAAAAGTTTTGGAGTGAGTTTAACAAGTTAAGAAAGCCTAGAGAACAAATGGATTTGTCAGTTAAAAATAGGAGAGGAGAGTTATTAAATGGAGAGTTAGAGGTATTGGGAAGATGGAGGGAATATTTTGAGGAATTGTTAAATGTTGATGAAGATAGGGAAGCTGTGATTTCGTGTATAGGGCAAGGAGGAATAACATCTTGTAGGAGTGAGGAAGAGCCAGTTGTGAGTGTGGGGAAGTTCGTGAGGCAGTAGGTAAAATGAAAGGGGTAAGGCAGCCGGGATTGAGGGGATAAAGATAGAAATGTTAAAAGCAGGGGGGGATATAGTTTTGGAGTGGTTGGTGCAATTATTTAATAAATGTATGGAAGAGGGTAAGGTACCTAGGGATTGGCAGAGAGCATGCATAGTTCCTTTGTATAAAGGCAAAGGGGATAAAAGAGAGTGCAAAAATTATAGGGGGGATAAGTCTGCTGAGTATACCTGGTAAAGTGTATGGTAGAGTTATTATTGAAAAAAATTAAGAGTAAGACGGAGAATAGGATAGCAGATGAACAAGGAGGCTTTAGGAAAGGTAGGGGGTGTGTGGACCAGGTGTTTACGTGAAATATATAAGTGAACAGTATTTAGATAAGGCTAAAGAGGTCTTTGTGGCATTTATGGATTTGGAAAAAAGGGGTATGACAGGGTGGATAGGGGGGCAATGTGGCAGATGTTGCAAGTATATGGTGTAGGAGGGAGGTTACTGAAAGCGTTTAAGAGTTTTTACGAGGGTAGTGAGGCTCAAGTTAGAGTAAAAGTAGAAAGAGGGAAATTATTTCCCAGTAAAAGTAGGCTTAGACAAGGATGTGTGAGCACCGTGGTTGTTTATAATTTATAGATGGGGTTGTAAAAAGAAGTAAATCGAGGGTCTTGACAAGAGGCGTGGAGTAAAAGATAAAGAATCAACACAAAAAGTGGGAGTTGTCACAGCTGCTCTTTGTGATGACACGTGCTCTGGGAGGGTTCTGAAGAGAAGGGTTTCAGAGATTGGTGGAGAATTTGGTAGGGTGTGCAAAGAAGAAAATTAAGGTGAATATGGAAAGGGGTAAAGGTTATGAGGATACAAAAAGTTTTTTGGTGATGAAAATTGAAAATCAATTGGAGGGAGGAGTATGGAGGGGTGAATGTATTCTGATATTTGGGAGTGGAAAGTGTCAGCGGATGGGTCTAGAAAGATGAGGTGAATCATAGAATTGATGAGGGAAAAAAAAGTGAGTGGTGTACTTAGGAGTCTGTGGAGACAAAGAATTTTGGGTCCTTGGAGGCAAAGGGGGGAAATTTGTATGAGAGTATAGTTTTACCAACGCTTTTTTATGGGTGTGAAGCATGGTGATGAATGTTGCAGCGAGGAAAAGGGCTGGAGGCAGTGGAGATGTCATGTCTGAGGGCAATGTGTGGCGTGAATATAATGCAGAGAATTCGTAGTTTGGAAGTTAGGAGAGGTGCGGGATTCCCAAAAACTGTTGTCCAGAGGGTGAGGAAGGGTTGTTGAGGTGGTTCGGACATGTAAGGGGAGAATGGAGCGAAACAGAATGACTCAAGAGTGTATCAGTCTGTAGGGGAAGGAAGGGGGGGTAGGGGTCGGCCTAGGAAAGGTTGGAGAGGGGGGGTAAAGGAGGTTTTGGTGCGAGGGGTTTGGACTTCCACAGGTATGCATGAGCGTGTTTGATAGGAGTGAATGGAGACAAATGTTTTTAATACTTGACGTGCTGTTGGAGTGTGAGCAAAGTAACATTTATGAAGGGTTCAGGGAAACCGCAGGCCCGGGCTTGAGTCCTGGAGATGGGAAGTACAGTGCCTGCACTTGAAGGAGGGGTGTTAATGTTGCAGTTTAAAAACTGTAGTGAAAGCACCCTTCTGGCAAGACAGTGATGGAGTGAATGATGGTGAAAGTTTTTCTTTTTCGGCCACCCTGCCTTGGTAGGAATCGGCCAGTGTGATAATAAAAATAATATATATATATAATATATATATATAAAATATATAAAATATATATTTTATATATATTATATATATATATGTATATATATATATACATATATTTTATATATATATATATATATATATATATATATATTAATATATATATATATATATATATATAATATATATATATATATGACGTGCCGAATATGTAAAAATGGTCAATTAGCAAGAACTCATTTAAAATTAAGTCCTTTCTGAAACTTTCTCTTATACGTTTAAAGATATATTTTTTTCATTAATGGTAATGTAAATTTTTTTAATTTTGCACCAGAAGAATCTTAGAAAACTTACCTAACCATTATTATAACAAGAGCAATTTATTTTAGCCTAACCCAACTAAATATATTTTAAATACTTTTTATAATAATTTAATACTAAACAAACACAGTCAAATTATTTTTTTTCGTTAGGTTCAGAATGATTTTGGCGAAATTATTGCATACACGAATTTTCACTTGTCCTATATGGCAAGATGAGCGTTGCTATTTAAGCCAAGATCGCAAGTTCTGCTATTCGGCACGACATATATACATATATATATAATATATATATATATATATAATATATATATATATTTTATATATATATATATATATATATATATATATATTATATATATATATACTTATTAACACACTGGCCGATTCCCCCCAAAGGCAGGGTGGCCCGAAAAGAGAAACTTTCATCATCATTCACTCCATCACTGTCTTGCCAAAAGGGGTTTCTTTACACTACAGTTTTTAAACTGCAACATTAACACCCCTCCTTCAGAGTGCAGGCACTGTACTTCCCATCTCCAGGACTCAAGTCCGGCCTGCCGGTTTCCCTGTATCCCTTCATAAATGTTATTTTGCTCACACTCCAACAACACGTCGAGTATTAAAACCCATTTGTCTCCATTCACTCCTATCAAACACGCTCACGCATGCTCGCTGGAAGTCCAAGCCCCTCGCACACAAAACCTCCTTTACCCCCTCCCTCCAACCTTTCCTAGGCCGACCCCTACCCCGCCTTCCTTCCACTACAGACTGATACATTCTTGAAGTCATTCTGTTTCGCTCCATTCTCTCTACGTGTCCGAACCACCTCAACAACCCTTCCTCAGCCCTCTGGGCAACAGTTTTTGTCAATCCCGCACCTCCTCCTAACTTCCAAACTACGAATTCTCGGCATTATATTACATCACACATTGCCCTCAGACATGACATCTCCACTGCCTCCAGGCTTTTCCTCGCTGCGACATTCATCACCCATGCTTCACACCCATATAAGAGCATTGGAAAAGCTATACTCTCATACATTCCCCTCTTTGCCTCCAAGGACAAAGTTCTTTGTCTCACCCTATCCCCCTCATCAATTCTATGATTCACCTCATCTTTCATAGACCCATCCGCTGACACGTCCACTCCCAAATATCTGAATAAATTCACCTCCTCCATACTCTCTCCCTCCAATCTGATATCCAATCTTTCATCACCTAATCTTTTTGTAATCCTCATAACCTTACTCTTTCCTGTATTCACTTTTAATTTTTTTCTTTTGCATACCCTACCAAATTCATCCACCAATCTCTGCAACTTCTCTTCAGAATCTCCCAAGAGCACAGTGTCATCAGCAAAGAGCAACTGTGACAACTCCCACTTTATGTGTGATTCTTTATCTTTTAACTCCACACCTCTTGCCAAAGACCCTCGCATTTACTTCTCTTACAACCCCATCTATAAATATATTAAACAACCACGGTGACATCACACATCCTTGTCTAAGGCCTACTTTTACTGGGAAATAATCTACCTCTTTCCTACATACTCTAACATGAGCCTCACTATCCTCGTAAAAACTCTTCACTGCTTTCAGTAACCTACCTCCTACACCATACACCTGCAACATCTGCCACATTGCCCCTCTATCCCCTCTGTCATACGCCTTTTCCAAATCCATAAATGCCACAAAAACCTCTTTAGCCTTATCTAAATACTGTTCACTTATATGTTTCACTGTAAACACCTAGTCCACACACCCCCTACCTTTCCTAAAGCCTCCTTGTTCATCTGCTATCCTATTCTCCGTCTTACTCTTCATTCTTTCAATAATAACTCTACCATACACTTTACCAGGTATACTGAACAGACTTATCCCCCTATTATTTTTGTACTCTCTTTTGTCCTCTTTGCCTTTATACAAAGGAATTATGCATGCTATCTGCCAATCCCTAGGTACCTTACCCTCTTCCATATATTTATTAAATAATAACAACAACCACTCCAAAACTATATCCGCACCTGCTTTTAACATTTCTATCTTTATCCCATCAATCCCAGCTGCCTTACCCCCTTTCATTTTACCTACTGCCTCACGAACTTCCCCCACGCTCACAACTGGCTCTTCCTCACTCAGACAAGATGTTATTCCTCCTTGCCCTATACACGAAATCACAGCTTCCCTATCTTCATCAACATTTAACAATTCCTCAAAATATTCCTTCCATCTTCCCAATACCTCTGGCTCTCCATTTAATAGCTCTCCTCTCCTATTTTTAACTGACAAATCCATTTGTTCTCTAGGCTTCCTTAACTTGTTAATCTCACTCCAAAACTTTTTCTTATTTTCAGCAAAATTTGTTGATATCTCACCCACTTTCTCATTTGCTCGCTTTTTACATTGCTTCACCACTCTCTTAACCTTTTTCTTTTTCTCCACATACTCTTCCCTCCTTGCATCACTTCTAGTTTGTAAAAACTTCTCATATGCTAACTTTTTCTCCCTTACTACTCTCTTTACATCATCATTCCACCAATCGCTCCTCTTCCCTCCCACACCCACTTTCCTGTAACCACAAACTTCTGCTGAACACTCTAACACTACATTTTTAAACCTACCCCATACCTCTTCGACCCCATTGCCAATGCTCTCATTAGCCCATCTATCCTCCAATAGCTGTTTATATCTTACCCTAACTGCCTCCTCTTTTAGTTTATAAACCTTCACCTCTCTCTTCCCTGATGCTTCTATTCTCCTTTTATCCCATCTACCTTTTACTCTCAGTGTAGCTACAACTAAAAAGTGATCTGATATATATGTGGGCCCTCTATAAACATGTTCATCCTGAAGTCTACTCAACAGTCTTTTATCTACCAATACATAATCCAACAAACTTCTGTCATTTCACCCTACATCATATCTTGTATACTTATTTATCCTCTTTTTCATAAAATATGTATTACCTATAACTAAACCCCTTTCTATACAAAGTTCAATCAAAGGGCTCCCATTATCATTTACACCTGGCACCCCAAACTTACCTACCACACCCTCTCTAAAAGTTTCTCCTACTTTAGCATTCAGGTCCCCTACCACAATTACTCTCTCACTTGGTTCAAAGGCTCCTATACATTCACTTAACATCTCCCAAAATCTCTCTCTCTCCTCTACATTCCTCTCTTCTCCAGGTGCATACACGCTTGTTATGACCCACTTTTCACATCAAACCTTTACTTTAATCCACATAATTCTTGAATTTACACATTCATATTCTCTTTTCTCCTTCCATAACTGATCCTTCAACATTATTGCTATCCCTTCTTTAGTTCTAACTCTCTCAGATACTCCAGATTTAATCCCATTTATTTCCCCCCCCCTGAAACTCTCCTACCCCCTTCAGCTTTGTTTCGCTTAGGGCCAGGACATCCAACTTCTTTTCATTCATAACATCAGCAATCATCTGTTTCTTGTCATCCGCACTACATCCACGCACATTAAAGCATCCCAGTTTTATAAAAATTTTCTTCTTCTCTTTTTTAGTAAATGTTTACAGGAGAAGGGGTTACTAGCCCATTGCTCCCGGCATTTTAGTCGCCTCATACGACACGCATGGCTTACAGAGGAAAGATTCTTTTCCACTTCCCCATGGACAATAGAAGAAATAAAGAAGAACAAGAGCTATTTAGAAAAATGAGAAAAACCTAGATGTATGTATGTATATATGCATGTGCGTGTCTGTGAAGTGTGACCAAAGTGTAAGTAGGAGTAGCAAGATATCCCTGTTATCTAGCGTGTTTATGAGACAGAAAAAGACACCAGCAACCCTAACATCATGTAAAACAGTTACAGGTTTCTGTTTTACAGTCATCTGGCAGGACGGTAGTACTTCCCTGGGTGTTTGCTGCCTACCAACCTACCACCTATATATATATATATATATATATATATATATATATATATATATATATATATATATATATATATATATATATATATATATATATATATTATATATATATATATTTGTATATATGTATATATATGTTTATATATATGTATATATATATATATATATATATATATATATATATATATATATATATATATATATTTATATATATATATAATACATATATATATATATATATATATATATATATATTTATATATATATATATATATATATATGTATATATATATATATATATATATATATATATATATATATATATATATATATATATATATGCAAAACAACCACTCTCAGAGTGGTTGTTTTGCATATTCTGAAATCACCTGTTTACTGTGATCTTATTGCATATATATATATATATATATATATATATATATATTTATATATATTATATATATATATATTATATATATATATATAATATATATATATATATATATATATATAGGTGGTGAATTTGCACTTGCTCTAGGTTCAAATTAAGTATATCAGTGCAAAACATTAACATAAAACTGCATTAATATGACTAATATATGTTTTATGCTGACTAACCTCTGTAACAGTAGTTGCAAAGAACAATGAAGTGTCATAGACCCACTGTGAACAAGATGCAGTTGTATTGAAAAACATATCCGGTTCACATTGGTCAGTAATGTTGTTTTTAAGTGTCCAGACATGACACTGGTCACCCTCTGGGATGGCCCACTCAGTGAAGTTCTCCTTGTAATTGGTACTGTTGTCATCACAATTTGGCACCACACATCTGGGTAGAGAAAATCGTTTATTAATATAAACATGACATCAAAATAAATACCGGTGCACTCTATATAAGTAATATTCTCTATCTCTTCAATTAAGATCTAAAAACTTATTGAAAGACAGGTTATTAAACACTGCAAATAATAAAACCATACCAAATTATTATAAGTTTCCATACACCTCCCATTTACTTTTTAAAACATGCTCGCCGTCTCCCACCGAGGCACGGGGACCCCAAAAACTTTCTGTTCTTCCACATCCAAACTCAAGTCTGGCTGAAGTCTGGCTGATCTCTGGCTGAAGGACACTCGAACCTACGAACCTTGGAACAAGGTACGCAGTGCTTTAAAAATCTACCCACACTGGACCAATACCTTGGAGTACAGATTACGCTAGTCTTCGATCCAAGGCAGCCAGCTTTTAGGGAGAAGGATTACAGCTTTTCATCTTATCCCCTGCATGCATCAGCCTTACTAGAGATATTAACAATGCAAGGAATTCACAAGAGCAGGCGAAATATACACAAACACTGACCTCTGGCTGAAGGAGACTCGAACCAACGAACCTTGGAACAAGGTACGCAGTGCTTTACCAATCTACCCAGACTGGACCAATACATTGGAGTCCAGCTTGCGCTAGACTTTGATCCAAGGCAGCCAGCTTTCAGGGAGAAGGATTACAGCTTTTCCTCTCATCCCCTGCATGCATCAGCCTCACTAGAGATATTAACAATGCAAGGAATTCGCAGGAGCAGGCGAAATATACACAAACACTGATCTCTGGCAGAAAGAGACTCGAACCTACGAACCTTGGAAGAAAGTACGCAGTGCTTTACCAATCTACCCACATTGGACCAATACCTTGCAGTACAGCTTGACCTAGACTTTGATCCAAGGCAGCCAGCTTTCAGGGAGAAGGATAACAGCTTTTCATCTCATCCCCTGCATGCATCAGCCTTACTAAAGATATTAACAATGCAAGGAATTGACTCAAGAAATCGTAATGACACGATTGCAATCGTGTCATTACGATTTCTTGAGTCATGTTGACGGCAGTGAAGGGACTTGAGCTAGAGTTCGTCAGGGCCACGCAAGCTGGAGATTCGTCTGTAAAAACTTGCATTTGTGGTCACAGAGGTGCCTGTGCTAACTTTCCTATGGTGTAGAAATATACCTAGTTGGATGAATCTTATTGTGGCTAGCTGGTCTAGTGGATAACGCGACGGGCTGGAGTTTTGAGACTCTATGACCGCGGGTTCAATCCCGGCCGGGGGTATGGTTTTTTTAATGCAAGGAATTCGCAAGAGCAGGCGAAATATACACAAACACTGATCTCTGGCAGAAGGAGACTCGAACCTACGAACCTTGGGAGAAAGTACGCAGTGCTTTACCAATCTACCCACACAGGACCAATACCTTGAAGACCAGCTTGCGCTAGACTTTGATACAAGGCAGTCAGCTTTCAGGGAGAAGGATTACAGATTTTCATCTCATTCACTGCATGCATCAGCCTTACTAGAGATATTAACAATGCAAGGAATTCGGAAGAGCATGCGAAATATACACAAACACTGATCTCTGGCTGAAGGAGACTCGAACCTACGAACCTTGGAACATAGTACGCAGTGCTTTACCAATCTACCACACAGGACCAATACCTTGCAGACCAGTTTGCCCTAGATTTTGATCCAAGGCAGCCAGCTTTCAGGGAGAAGGATTACAGATTTACATCTCTTCCTCTGCATGCATCAGCCTTACTAGAGATATTAACAATGCAAGGAATTCGCAAGAGCAGGCGAAATATACAAAAACACTGATCTCTGGCTGAAGGAGACTCGAACCTACGAACCTTGGAACAAGGTACGCAGTGCTTTTCCAATCTACCCAGACTGGACCAATACGATGGAGTCCAGCTTATGCTACACTTTGATCCAAGGCAACCAGCTTTCAGGGAGAAGAATTACAGCTTTTCATCTCATACCCTGCATGCATCAGCCTTACTAGAGATATTAACAATGCAAGGAATACGCAAGAGTACGCGAAATATACACAAACACTGATCTCTGGCTAAAGAAGACTCGAACCTACGATCCTTGGAAAAAGGTACGCAGTGCTTTACCAATCTACTCACACTGGACCAATACCTAGGAGTCCAGCTTGCGCTAGACTTTGATCCAAGGCAGCCAGATTTCAAGGAGAAGGATTACAGCTTTTCCTCTCATCCCCTGCAAGCATCAGCCTTACTAGAGAGATTAACAGTGCAAGGAATTCGCAAGAGCAGGAGAAATATACACAAACACTGATCTCTGGCTGAAGGAGACTCGAACCTAAGTACCTTGGAACAAGGCACACAGTGCATTACCAATCTACCCACACTGGATCAATACCTTGCAGTCCAGTTTGTGCTAGACTTTGATACAAGGCAGCCAGCTTTCAGGAAGAAGGATTACAGCTTTTCATCTCATCCCCTGCATGCATCAGCCTTACTGGAGATATTAACAATGCAAGGAATTCGCAAGAGCAGGCGAAATATACACAAACACTGATCTCTGGCTGAAGGAGATTAGAACCTACGAACCTTAGAACAAGGTACGCAGTGCTTTACCAATCTACCCGCACTGGACCAATACCGTGGAGTCCAGCTTGAGCTAGACTTTGACCCAAGGCAGCCAGCTTTCAGGGAGAATGCTTACAGCTTTTCATCTCATCCGCTGCATGCATCAGCCATACTAGAGATATTAACAATGCAAGGAATTCGCAAGAGGAGGCGAAATATACGCAAACACTGATCTCTGGCTGAAGGAGACTCGAACCTACGAACCTTAGAACAACGTACACAGTGCTTTACCAATCTACCCGCACTGGACCAATAACGTGGACTCCAGCTTGTGCTGGACTTTGACATAAGGTAGCCAGTTATCAGTGAGAAGGCTTACAGCTTTTCATCTCATCCCCTGCATGCGTCAGCCTTACTAGAGACATTAACAATGCAAGGAATTCGCAAGAGCAAGCGAAATACACTCAAACACTGATCTAAGGCTGAAGGAGAGTCGAACCTACGAACCTTCGAACAAGGTACGCAGTGCTTTAAAAATCTTCCAAAACTGGACCAATAACTTGGAGTGCAGCTTGCGCTAGACTTTGATCCAAGGCAGCCAGCTTTCAGGTAGAAGGATTACAGCTTTTCATCTCATCCACAGCAGGCATCAGCCTTACTAGAGATATTAACCATGCAAGGAATTCGCAAGAGCAGGCGAAATATACACAAACACTGATCTCTTGCTGAAGGAGACTCGAACCTACGAACCTTGGAACAAGGCACGCAATGCTTTACCAATCTACCCACACTGGATCAATACCTTGCAGTCCAGCTTGTGCTAAACTTTGATCCAAAGCAGCCAGCTTTCAGGGAGAAGGATTACAGCTTTTCACATCATCCCCTCCATGCATCAGCCTTACTAGAGATATTAACAATGCAAGGAACTCTCAAGAGCAGGCGAAATATACATAAACACTGATCTCTGTCTGAAGGAGACTCGAACCTACGAACCTTGGAACAAGGAAAGCAGTGCTTTACCAATCTACCCACAGGGGATCAATACCTTGGAGTCCAGCTTGCACTAGACTTTGATCCAAGGCAGACAGCTTTCAGGGAGAAGGATTACAGCTTTTCATCTCATCTCCTGCATGCATCAGACTTACCAGAGATATTAACAATGCAATGAATTCGCAAGCCAGGCGAAATATACACAAACACTGAAATCTGACTGTAGGAGACTCAAACCTACGAGCCTTGGATCAAGGTACGCAGTGCTTTACCAATCTACCCACACTGGACCAATACATTGGATTCCAGTTTGTATTAGACTTTGATCCAAGGCAGCCAGCTTTCAGTTAGAAGGATTACAGCTTTTCATCTCATCCGCTGCATGCATCTGCCTTACTAGAGATATTAACATTGCAAGGAATTCGCAAGAGCAGGCGAAAAATTCACAAAACACTAATCTCTAGCTGAAAGAGACTCGAACCAACGAACCTTGGAACAAGGAACGCAGTGATTTACCAGTCTAAACACGCTGGAGTCCAGCTTGTGCTAGACTTTGATCCGAGGCATCCAGCTTTCAGGGAGAAGGATTACAGCTTTTTATGTCATCCCCTGCATGCACCAGGCTTATTAGAGATATTAACACTGCAAGGAATTCGCAAGAGCAAACGAAATGTACACAATCACTGATCTCTGGCAGAAGGAGACTCGAACCTACGAACCTTGGAAGAAAGTACGCAGTGCTTTACCAATCTACCCACACAGGACCAATACATTGAAGACCAGCTTGCGCTAGACTTTGATACAAGGCAGCCAGCTTTCAGGGAGAAGGATTACAGCTTTTCATCTCATCCACTGCGTGCATCAGCCTTACTAGAGATATTAACAATGCAAGGAATTCGGAAGAGCAGGCGAAATATACACAAACACTGATCTCTGGCTGAAGGAGACACGAACCAACGAACCTTGGAACATGGAACGCAGTGCTTTACCAATCTACCACACGGGACCAATACCTTGGAGACCAGTTTGCCCTAGATTTTGATCCAAGGCAGCCAGCTTTCAGGGAGAAGGATTACAGATTTACATCTCTTCCTCTGTATGCATCAGCCTTACTAGAGATATTAACAATGCAAGGAAATCGCAAGAGGAGGCGAAATATACACAAACACTGATCTCTGGCCGAAGGAGACTCGAACCTGCGAACCTTGGAACCAGAAACGCAGTGCTTTACCAATCTACCCAAACTGGACCAATACATTGGAGTTCAGCTTGCGCTAGACTTTGATCCGAGACAGCCAGCTTTCAGGGAGGAGGATTACAGCTTTTCATCTCATCCCCTGCATGCATCAGCCTTACTAGAGATATTAACAATGCAAGGAATTCGCAAGAGGAGGCGAAATATACACAAACACTGATCTCTGTCTGAAGGAGACTCGAACGTACGAACCTTGGAACAAGGTACGCAGTGCTTTTCCAATCTACCCAGACTAGGACCAATACGATGGAGTCCAGCTTGCGCTAGACTTTGATCCAAATCACCCAGCTATCAGGGAGAAGAATTACAGCTTTTCATCTCATCCACTGCATGCATCAGCCTTACAAGAGATTTTAACAATGCATGGAATTCGCAAGAGCAGGCGAAATATACTCAAAAACTGATCTCTGCCTGAAGGAGACTCGAACCTACGATCCTTGGAACAAGGTACGCAGTGCTTTACCAATCTACCCACACTGGACCAATATGTTGGAGACCAGCCAGCGCTAGACTTTGATCCAAGGCAGCCAATTTTCAGGGAGAAGGATTGCAGCTTTTCATCTCATCCACTGCATGCATTAGCCTTACTAGAAATATTAACATTGCAAGGAATTCGCATGAGCCGGCGATATGTGCACAAACACTGATCTCTGGCTGAAGGAGACTCGTCCCTACGATCCTTGGAACAAGGTACGCAGTGCTTTACCAATCTTCCCACAATGGACCAATACCTTGGAGTCCAGCTTGCGCTAGACTTTGATCGAAGGCAGCATGCTTTCAGGGAGAAGGATTACAGCTTTTCTTCTCATCCCCTGCATGCATCAGCCTTACTAGAGATATTAACAATGCAAGGAATTCCCAAGAGCATGCGAAATATGCACAGACACTGATGTCTGGCTGCAGGAGACTCGAACCTACGAACCTTGGAACAAATCACACAGTGGTTTACCAATCTACCGACACAGGACCAATACCTTAGAGTCCAGCTTGCGCTAGACTTTGATCCAAGGAAGCTAGGTTTAAGGGATAAGGAATACAGCTTTTCATCTCATCCCCTGCATGCATCAGCCTTACTAAAAATATTAACAATGCAAGGAATTCGCAAGAGCAGGCGAAATATACACAAACACTGATCTCTGTCTGAAGGAGACTCGAACCTACGAACCTTGGAAGAAAGTACGCAGTGCTTTACCAATCTACCCACATAGAGACCAGCTTGCGCTAAACTTTGATCCAAGGCAGCCAGCTTTCTGGGAGAAGGATTACAGCTTTTTACCTCATCCCCTGAATGCATCAGCCTTACTAGAGATATTAACACTGCAAAGAGTTCGCAAGAGCATGCGAAATATACACAAACAATGATCTCTGGCAGAAGGAGACTAGAACCTATGACCCTTGGAAGAAGGCACGAAGTGCTTTACCAATCTACCCACACTGGACCAATACCTTCGAGTCCAGCTTGCGCTAGACTTTGATCCATGGCAGCCAGCTTTCAGGGAGAAGGATTGCAGCTTTTTCATCTCATCCCCTGCATGCATCAGCCTTACTAGAGATATTAACAATACAAGGAATTCGCAAGAGCTGCCGAAGTATACGTAAACACTGATCTCTGACTGAAGGAGACTCGAACCTACGAACCTTGGAAGAAGATACGCAGTGCTTTACCAATCTACCCACACTGGACAAATACCTTGCAGGCCAGCTTGCGCTAGACTTTGGTAAAGGGCACCCAGCTTTCAGGGAGAAGGATTACAGCTTTTCATCTCATCCACTGCAGGCATCGGCCTTACTAGAGATATTAACCATGCAAGGAATTCGCAAAAGCAGGCGAAATATACACAAACACTGATCTCTTGCTGAAAGAGACTCGAACCTACGAACCTTGGAACAAGGTACGCAGTGCTTTAAAAATCTTCCCAAACTGGACCAATACCTAGGAGTGCAGCTTCCGCTAGACTTTGATTCAAGGCAGCCAGCTTTCAAGGAGAAGGATTACAGCCTTTCATCTCATGCCCTGCATGCATCAGCCTTACTAGAGATATTAACAATGCAAGGAATTCGCAAGAGCAGGCGAAATATACAGAAACGCTGATCTCTGTCTTAAGGAGACTCGAACCTACGAACCTTGAAACAAGGCACGCAATGCTTTACCTATCTACCCACACTGGATCAATACCTTGCAGTCCAGCTTGCGCTAGACTTTGATCCAAGGCAGCCAGCTTTCAGGGAGAAGGATTACACCTTTTCATATCATCCCCTGCATGCATCAGCCTTACTAGAGACATTAACAATGCATGGAATTCGCAAGAGCAGGCGAAATATACTCAGACACTGATCTCTGGCTGAAGGAGACTCGAACATACAAACCTTGGAACAAGGTGTGCAGTGCTTTACCAATCTACCCACACTGGATCAATGCCTTGGAGACAAGATTTTGCTAGACTTTGATCCAAGGCAGCCAGCTTTCAGGGAGAAGGATTACAGCTTTTCATCTCATCCACTGTATGCATCAACCTTACTAGAAATATTAACAATGCAAGGAACTCGCAAGAGCAGGCGAAATATACACAAACACTGATCTCTGTCTGAAGGAGACTCGGACCAACGAACCTTGGAACAAGGAATGCAGTGCTTTACCAATCTACCCTCAGGGGATCAATACCTTGGAGTCCAGCTTGCACTAGACTTTGATCGAAGGCAGACAGTTTTCAGAGAGAAGGATTACAGCTTTTCATCTCATCTCCTGCATGCATCAGACTTACTAGAGATATTAACAATGCAATGAATTCGCAAGGCAGGCGAAATATACACAAACACTGATCTCTGGCTGTAGGAGACTCGAACCTACGAGCCTTGGATCAAGGTACGCAGTGCTTTACCAATCTTCCCACACTGGACCAATACCTTGGATTCCAATTTGTATTAGACTTTGATCCAAGGCAGCCAGCTTTCAGGGAGAAGGATTACAGCTTTTTATCTCATCCCCTGCATGCACCAGCTTTAATAGGGATATTAACGCTGCAAGGAATTCTGTTCCAAGGTTCGTAGGTTCGAGTCTCCTTCAGCCAGAGATCAGTGTTTGTGTATGTTTCGCTTGCTCTTGCGAATTCCTTGCATTGTTAATATCACTAGTAAGGCTGTTGCATGCAGGGCATGAGATGAAAAGCTGTAATCCTTCTCCATAAAACCTGGCTGCCTTGGATCAAAGTCTAGCACAAGCACGACTCCAAGGTATTGGTCCAGTGTGGGTAGATTGGCAAAGCACTGCGTACCTTGCTCCAAGGATCGTAGGTTCGAGTCTCCTTCATCCAGAGGTCAGTGTTTGTGCATATTTCGCGTGCTCTTGTGAATTCCTTGCATTGTTAATATCTCTAGTAAGACTGATGCATGCAGGGGATAAGATGAAAAGGTATAATCCTTCTCCCTGAAAGCTGGCCACCTTGGATCAAAGTCTAGGGCAAGCTGGACTCCAGTGCGGGTTGATGGGTAAATCACTGAGTATCTTGTTCCAAGGCTCGTTGGTTTGAGTCTCCTTCAGCCAGAGATCAGTGTTTGAGAATGTTTCGCGTGCTATTGCGAATTCCTTGCATTGTTAATATCTCTAGTAAGGCTGATGCATGCAGGAGATCAGATGAAAAGCTGTAATCCTTCTCGCTGAAAGCTTGCTTCCTTGGATCAAAGTCTAGCGCAAGCTAGAGTCTAAGGTATTGGTCCAGTGGGTAGATTGGTAAAGCACTGTGTACCTTGCTCCAAAGTTCGTAGCTTCGAGTTTCCTTCTGCCAGACATCAGTGTTTGTGTATATTTCGCGTGCTCTTGCGAATTTCTTGCATTGTTAATTTCTCCAGTTATGCCGATGCATGCAGTGAATGAGGTGAAAAGCTGTAATCCTTCTAACTGAAAGCTGGCTGCATTGGATCAAAATCTAGTGCAAGCTGGACGCCAGTGTGGGTCGATTGGTAAATGACTGAGTACCTTGTTCAAAAGTTCGTAGGTTCGAGTATCCTTCAGCCATAGATCAGTGCTTGCGTAAATTTCGCCTGCTCTTGCGAATTCCTTGCATTGTTAATATCACTAGTACCGCTGATGCATGCAGTGGATGAGAAGAAAAGGTGTAATCTTTCTCACTGAAAGTTGGCTGCCTTGGATCAAAGTCTAGCACAAGCTGGTCTCCAAGGTATTGGTCCAGTGTGGGAAGATTGGTAAAGCACTGCGTACCTTGTTCCAAAGGTCGTAGGTTCGAGTCTCCTTCAGTCAGAGATATGTGTTTGTGTATATTTTGCCTGCTCTTGCGAATTCCGTGCATTGTTAATATCTCTAGTAAAGCTGATGCTTGTATGGGATGAGATGAAAAGCTGTAATCATTCTCCATGAAAGCTGGCTGACTTGGATCAAAGTCTAGCGCAAGCTGGACTCATAAGTATTGGTCCAGTGTGGGTCGATTGGTAAATGACTGAGTACCTTGTTCAAAAGTTCGTAGCTTCGAGTTTCCTTCAGCCAGAGAACAGTGTTTGTGTATATTTCGCATGGTCTTGCGAATTCCTTGCATTGTTAATATCTCTAGTAAGGCTGATGCATGCAGTGGATGAGATGAAAAGATGTAATCCTTCTCCCTGAAAGCTGGCTGCCTTGGATCAAATTCTAGCGCAAGCTGGACTCCAAGGTATAGGTCAAGTGTGGGTAGATTGATAAAGCACTACGTACCTTGTTCCAAGGTTCGTAGGTTCGAATCACCTTCAGCAAGAGATCAGTGTTTGTGTATATTTCGCCTGCTCTTGCGAATTCCTTGCATTGTTAATATTTCTAGAAAGGCTGATGCATGCAGTGGATTAGATGAAAAGCTGTAATCCTTGTCTCTGAAAGCTGGCTGCCTTGGATCAAAGTCTAGCGCAGGCTGGTGTCCAAGGTATTGGTCAAGTGGGAAGATTGGTAAAGCACTGCGTACGTTGTTCCAAGGATCGTAGGCTCGAGTCTCCTTCAGACAGAGACCAGTGTTTGTGTATATTTCGCGTGCTCTTGCGAATTCCTTGCATTGTTAATATCTCTAGTAAGGCTGATGCATGCAGAGAATGAGATGAAAAGCTGTAATCCTTCTCTCTGAAAGCTGGCTGCCTTGGATCAATGTCTAGCGCGGGCTGGACTACAAGGTTTTGGTCCAGTGTGGGTATATTCGTAAAGCACTGCGTACCTTGTTCCAAGGTTCGTAGGTTCGAGTCTCCTTCAGCCAGAGATCAGCGTTTGTGTATATTCCGCCTGCTCTTGCGAATTGCTTACATTGTTAATATCCCTAGTAAGGATGATGCATGCAGTGATTGAAATGAAAAGTTGTAATCCTTCTAACTGAAAGCTGGCTGCCTTGGATCAAAGTTTAGCGCAAGCTGGACTCCAAAGTATTGGTCCAGTGTGGGTAGATTTGTAAAGCACTGCGTACTTTGTTCCAAGGTTCGTATGTTCGAGTCTCATTCAGCTAGCAATCATTGTTTGTGTATATTTTGCATGCTCTTGGGAATTCCTTGCATTGTTAATATCTCTAGTAAGCCTGATGCATGCAGTGGTTGAGATGAAAAGCTGTAATCCTTCTCCCTGAAAGCTGCCTGTTTTGGATCAAAGTCTAGCGCAAGCTGGACTGGTCCAGTGTGGGAAGATTGGTAAAGCACTGCGTACCTTGTTCCATTGATCGAAGGGACGAGTCTCCTTCACCCAGAGATCAGTGTTTGTGTATATTTCGCCTGCTATTGCGAATTCCTTGCATTGCTAATATCTCTAGTAAGGCTGATGCATGCATAGAATGAGATGAAAAGCTGAAATCTTTCTCCCTGAAAGCTGGCTGCCTTGGATCAAAGTCTAGCGCAAGCTGGTCTCCAAGGTTTTGGTCCAGTATGGGTAGATTGGTAAAGCCCTGCATGCCTTATTTCACTTTTCGAAGGCTCGAGATACATTCAGCCAGAGATCAGTGTGTATGTTTCGCCTGCTCTTGCGAATTCTTTGCATTGTTATATATCTCTAGTAAGGCTCATGCATGCAGGGGATGAGATGAAAAGCTGTAATTCTTCTCCCTAAAAGCTGGCTTCCTTGGATCAAAGTATAGCGCAAGCTGGACTCTAAGGCATTGATCATGTGTTGGTAGATTGGTAAATCACTGAATAATTTGTTCCAAGGTTCGTAGGTTCGAGTCTCCTGCAGCCAGACATCAGTGTTTGTGTATATTTCGCCTGCTCTTGCGAATTCCTTGCATTGTTAATATTTCTAGTAAGGCTAATGCATGCAGTGGATTAGACGAAAAGCTGAAATCCTTCTCCATGAAAGCTTGCTGCCTTGGATCAATGTCTAGCGCAGGGTGGTCTCCAAGGTATTGGTCCAATGTGTAAAGATTGGTAAAGCACTGCGTACCTTGTTCAAAGGATCTTAGGTTTGAGTCTCCTTCACCCAGAGATCAGTGTTTGTGTATATTTCGCCTGCTCTTGCGAACTCCTTGCATTGTTAATATCTCTAGTAAGGCTGATGCATGCAGTGGATGAGATGAAAATATGTGATCCTTCTCCCTGAAAGCTGGCTGCCTTGGATCAAATTCTAGCGCAAGCTGGACTACAAGGAATAGGTCCAGTGTGGGTAGATTGATAAAGCACTACGTACCTTGTTCCAAGGTTCGTAGGTTCCAGTCACCTTCAGCAAGAGATCAGTGTTTGTGTATATTTCGCCTGCTCTTGAGAATTACTTGCATTGTTAATATTTCTAGAAAGGCTGATGCATGCAGTGGATTAGATGAAAAGCTGTAATCCTTGTCTCTGAAAGCTGGCTGCCTTGGATCAAAGTCTAGCGCAGGCTGGTCTCCAAGGTATTGGTCAAGTGGGAAGATTGGTAAAGCACTGCGTACCTTGTTCCAAGGATCGTAGGTTCGAGTCTCCTTCAGACAGAGATCAGTGTTTGTGTATATTTCGCGTGCTCTTGCGAATTCCTTGCATTGTTAATATCTCCAGTTAGGCTGATGCAAGCAGGGGATGAGATGAAAAGCTGTAATCCTTCTCCTTCTTCTGCGTACCTTTGAGCAAGGTACGCAGTGATTTACCCATCTACCCACACTGGAGTCCAGCTTGTGCTAGACTTTGATCCAAGGCAGCCAGCTTTCAGGGAGAAGGATTAGAGCTTTTCATCTCATCCCATGCATGCATCAGCCTTTTATTATTATTTTTATTATCACACTGGCCGATTCCCACCAAGGCAGGGTGGCCCGAAAAAGAAAAACTTTCACAATCATTCACTCCATCACTGTCTTGCCAGAAGGGTGCTTTACACTACAGTTTTTAAACTGCAACATTAACACCCCTCCTTCAGAGTGCAGGCTCTGTACTTCCCATCTCCAGGACTCAAGTCCGGCCTGCCGGTTTCCCTGAATCCCTTCATAAATGTTACTTTGCTCACACTCCAACAGCACGTCAAGTATTAAAAACCATTTGTCTCCATTCACTCCTATCAAACACGCTCACGCATGCCTGCTGGAAGTCCAAGCCCCTCGCACACACTTTACCATACACTTTACCAGGTATACTCAACAGACTTATCCCCCTATAATTTTTGCACTCTCTTTTATCCCCTTTGCCTTTATACAAAGGAACTATGCATGCTCTCTGCCAATCCCTAGGTACCTTACCCTCTTCCATACATTTATTAAATAATTGCACCAACCACTCCAAAACTATATCCCCACCTGCTTTTAACATTTCTATCTTTATCCCATCAATCCCGGCTGTCTTACCCCCTTTCATTTTACCTACTGCCTCACGAACTTCCCCCACACTCACAACTGGCTCTTCCTCACTCCTACAAGATGTTATTCCTCCTTGCCCTATACACGAAATCACAGCTTCCCTATCTTCATCAACATTTAACAATTCCTGAAAATATTCCCTCCATCTTCCCAATACCTCTAGCTCTCCATTTAATAACTCTCCTCTCCTATTTTTAACTGACAAATCCATTTGTTCTCTAGGCTTTCTTAACTTGTTAATCTCACTCCAAAACTTTTTCTTATTTTCAACAAAATTTGTTGATAACATCTCACCAACTCTCTCATTTGCTCTCTTTTTACATTGCTTCACCACTCTCTTAACCTCGCTCTTTTTCTCCATATACTCTTCCCTCCTTGCATCACTTCTACTTTGTAAAAACTTCTCATATGCTAACTTTTTCTCCCTTACTACTGTCTTTACATCATCATTCCACCAATCACTCCTCTTCCCTCCTGCACCCACTTTCCTGTAACCACAAACGTCTGCTGAACACTCTAACACTACATTTTTAAACCTACCCCATACCTCTTCGACCCCATTGCCTATGCTCTCATTAGCCCATCTATCCTCCAATAGCTGTTTATATCTTACCCTAACTGCCTCCTCTTTTAGTTTATAAACCTTCACCTCTCTCTTATCTGATGCTTCTATTCTCCTTGTATCCCATCTACCTTTTACTCTCAGTGTAGCTACAACTAGAAAGTGATCTGATATATCTGTGGCCCCTCTATAAACATGTACATCCTGAAGTCTACTCAACAGTCTTTTATCGACCAATACATAATCCAACAAATTACTGTCATTTCGCCCTACATCATATCTTGTATACTTATTTATCCTCTTTTTCTTAAAATATGTATTACCTATAACTAAACCCCTTTCTATACAAAGATCAATCAAAGGGCTCCCATTATCATTTACACCTGGCACCCCAAACTTACCTACCACACCCTCTCTAAAAGTTTCTCCTACTTTAGCATTCAGGTCCCCTACCACAATTACTCTCTCACTTGGTTCAAAGGCTCCTATACATTCACTTAACATCTCCCAAAATCTCTCTCTCTCCTCTGCATTCCTCTCTTCTCCAGGTGCATACACGCTTATTATGACCCACTTCTCGCATCCAACCTTTACTTTAATCCACATAATTCTTGAATTTACACATTCATATTCTCTTTTCTCCTTCCATAACTGATCATTTAACATTACTGCTACCCCTTCCTTTGCTCTAACTCTCTCAGATACTCCAGATTTAATCCCATTTATTTCCCCCCACTGAAACTCTCCTACCCCCTTCAGCTTTGTTTCGCTTAGGGCCAGGACATCCAACTTCTTTTCATTCATAACATCAGCAATCTTCTGTTTCTTGTCATCCGCACTACATCCACGCACATTTAAGCATTCCAGTTTTATAAAGTTTTTCTTCTTCTCTTTTTTAGTAAATGTCTACAGGAGAAGGGGTTACTAGCCCATTGCTCCCGGTATTTTAGTCGCCTCATACGACACGCATGGCTTACGGAGGAAAGATTCTTTTCCACTTCCCCATGGACAATATAAGAAATAAAGAAGTACAAGAGCTATTTAGAAAAAGGAGAAAAACCTAGATGTATGTATATATATATATATATATGCATGTGCGTGTCTGTGAAGTGTGACCAAAGTGTAAGTAGGAGTAGCAAGATATCCCTGTTATCTAGCGTGTTTATGAGACAGAAAAAGAAACCAGCAATCCTTCCATCATGCAAAACAGTTACAGGTTTTTGTTTCACAGTCATCTGGCAGGACGGTAGTACTTCCCTGGGTGGTTGCTGTCTACCAACCTACTACCTTACTAGAGATATTAACAATGCATGGAATTCGCAAAAGCACGCGAAATATACACAAACACCGATCTCTGCCTGAAGGAGACTCGAACCTACGATCCTTGGAACAATGTACGCAGTGCTTTACCAGTCATCCCGCACTGGACCAATACCTTGGAGACCAGCCAGCGCTAAACTTTGATCCAAGGGATCCTGCTTTCAGGGAGAAGGATTGCAGCTTTTCATCTCATCCACTGCATGCATCAGCCTTACTAGAAATGTTAACATTGCAAGGAATTCGCATGAGCAGGAGATATGTGCACAAACACTGATCTCTGGCTGAAGGAGACTCGTCACTACAATCCTTGGAACAAGGTACGCAGTGCTTTACCAATCTTCCCACACTGGAGCAATACCTTGGAGTCCAGCTTGCGCTAGACTTTGATCGAAGGGAGCCTGCTTTCAGGGAGAAGGATTACAGCTTTTCTTCTCATCCGCTGCATACATCAGCCTTACTAGAGATATTAACAATGCAAGGAATTCCCAAGAGCAGGCGAAACATACACAAACACTGATCTCTGTCTGAATGTATCTAGAGCCTACGAAAAGTGAAATAAGGCACGCAGTGCTTTACCAATCTACCCACACTGGACCAAAACCTTGGAGACAAGCTTGCGCTAGATTTTGATCCAAGGCAGCCAGCTTTCAGGGAGAAAGATTTCAGCTTTTCATCTCATTCAATGCATGCATCAGCCTTACTAGAGATATTAGCAATGCAAGGAATTCGCAATAGCAGGCGAAATATAAACAAACACCGATCTCTGGGTGAAGGAGACTCAAACCTAAGATCCTTTGAACAAGGTACGCAGTGCTTTACCAATCTTTACACATTGGACCAATACCTTGGAGACCACCCTGCGCTAGACATTGATCCAAGGCAGCAAGCTTTCATGGAGAAGGATTTCAGCTTTTCGTCTAATCCACTGCATGCATCAGCCTTACTAGAAATATTAACAATGCAAGGAATTCGCAAGAGCAGGCGAAATATACAGAAACACTGATCTCTGGCTGAAGGAGACTCGTCCCTTCGATCAATGGAACAAGGTACGCAGTGCTTTACCAATCTTCCCACACTGGACCAGTCCAGCTTGCGCTAGACTTTGATCCAAAACAGCCAGCTTCAGGGAGAAGGATTACAGCTTTTCATCTCATCCCCTGCATGCATCATGCTTACTAGAGATATTAACAATGCAAGAAATTCCCAAGAGCATGCAAAATATACACAAACAATGATCTCTAGCTGAATGAGACTCGAACATACGAACCTAGGAACAAAGTACGCAGTGCTTTACCAATCTACCCACACTGGACCAATACTTTGGAGTCCAGCTTGCGCTAAACTTTGATCCAGGGCAGCCAGCTTTCAGTTAGAAGGATTACAACTTTTCATTTCAATCACTGCATTCATCATCCTTACTAGGGATATTAACAATGTAAGGAATTCTCAAGAGCAGGCGGAATATACACAAACGCTGATCTCTGGCTGAAGGAGACTCGAACCTACGAACCTTGGAACAAGGTACGCAGTGCTTTACGAATATGCCCACACTGGACCAAAACCTTGTAGTCCAGCTCGCGCTAGACTTTGATCCAAGGCAGCCAGCTTTCAGGGAGAAGGATTACAGCTTTTCATCTCATTCTCTGCATGCATCAACCTTACTAGAGATATTAACAATGCAAGGAATTCGCAAGAGCAGGCGAAATATACACAAACACTGACCTCTGGCTGCAGAAGATTCGAACCAACGATCCTTGGAACAAGGTACACAGTGCTTTACCAATCTACCCACACTGGACCAATACCGTGGAGTCCAGCTCGCACTAGACTTTGATCCAAGGCAGTCTTCTTTCAGGGAGAAGGATTACAGCTTTTCATCTCATCCCCTGCTTGCATCAGCCTAACTGGAGATATTAACAATGCAAGGAATTCGCAAGAGCACGCGAAATATACACAAACACTGATCTCTGTCTGAAGGAGACTCGAACCTACGATTCTTGGAACAAGGTACGCAGTGCTTTACCAATCTTCCCACTTGACCAATACCTTGGAGACCACCCTGCGCTAGACTTTGATCCAAGGCAGCAAGCTTTCAGAGACAAGGATTACAGCTTTTCATCTAATCCACTGCATGCATCAGCCTTTCTAGAAATATTAACAATGCAAGTAATTCTCAAGGGCAGGCGAAATATACACAAACACTGATCTCTTGCTGAAGGTGACTCGAACCTACGAACCTTGGAACAAGGTACGTAGTGCTTTATCAATCTAACCACACTGGACCTATACCTTGTAGTCCAGCTAGCGCTAGACTTTGATCCAAGGCAGCAAGCTTTTAGGGAGAAGGATTACAGCTTTTCATTTTATCCCCTGCAGGCATCAGCCTTACTAGAAATATTAACAATGCAAGGAATTCGCAAGAGCAGGCGAAATATACACAAACACTGATATCTGGCTGCAGGAGACTCGAACCTACGAACCTTGGAACAAATTTTTCAGTGATTTACCAATCTACCCACACATGATCATTACCTTAGAGTTCAGCTTGCGCTATACTTTGATCCAAGGAAGCCAGCATTTAGGGAGAAGGATTACAGCTTTTCATCTCATCCCCTGAATGCATCAGCCTTACTAGAGATATTAACAATGCAAGGAATTCGCAAGAGCAGGCGAAACATACACAAACACTGATCTCAGGCTCAATGTGTCTCGAGCCTACGAAAAGTGAAATAAGGCACGCAGTGCTTTACCAATCTACCCACACTGGACCAAAACCTTGGAGACTAGCTTGCGCTAGACTTTGATCCAAGGCAGCCAGCTTTCAGGGAGAAAGATTTCAGCTTTTCATCTCATTCTATGCATGCATCAGCCTTACTAGAGATATTAGCAATGCAAGGAATTCGAAATAGCAGGCGAAATATACACAAACACTGATCTCTGAGTTAAGGAGACTCAAACCTAAGATCCTTTGAACAAGGTACGCAGTGCTTTACCAATCTTTACACATTGGACCAATACCTCGGAGACCACCCTGCGCTAGACATTGATCCAAGGCAGCAAGCATTCATGGAGAAGGATTTCAGCTTTTCGTCTAATCCACTGCATGCATCAGCCTTACTAGAAACATTAACAATGCAAGGAATTCGCAAGAGCAGGCGAAATATACACAAACACTGATCTCTGTCTGAAGGAGACTCGTCCCTTCGATCAATGGAACAAGGTACGCAGTGCTTTACCAATCTTCCCACACTGGACCAGTCCAGCTTGCACTAGACTTTGATCCAAAACAGCCAGCTTTCAGGGAGAAGGATTACAGCTTTTCATCTCATCCCCTGCATGCATCAGGCTTACTAGAGATATTAACAATGCAAGGAATTGCCAAAAGCAGGCAAAATATACACAAACAATGATCTCTAGCTGAATGAGACTCGAACATACGATCCTTGGAACAAGGTACGCAGTGCTTTACCAATCTACCTACACTGGACCAATAGTTTGGAGTCCAGCTTGCGCTAAACTTTGATCCAAGGCAGCCAGCTTTCAGTTAGAAGGATTACAACTTTTCATCTCAATCGCTGCATTCATCAGCCTTACTAGGGATATTAACAATGTAAGGAATTCGCATGAGCAGGCGGAATATACACAAACGCTGAACTCTGGCTGAAGGAGACTCAAACCTACGAACCTTGTAACAAGGTACGTAGTGCTTTACGAATATACCCACACTGGACCAAAACCTTGTAGTCCAGCTCGCGCTAGACTTTGATCCAAGGCAGCCAGCTTTCAGGGAGAAGGATTACTGCTTTTCATCTCATTATCTGCATGCATCAGACTTACTAGAGATATTAACAATGCAAGGAATTCAAAAGAGCAGGCGAAATATACACAAACACTGACCTCTGGCTGAAGAAGATTCGATCCAACGATCCTTGGAACAAGGTACACAGTGCTTTACCAATCTACCCACACTGGACCAATACCGTGGAGTCCAGCTTGTGCTAGACTTTGATCCAAGGCAGTCTTCTTTCAGGGAGAAGGATTACAGTTTTTCATCTCATCCCCTGCTTGCATCAGCTTAAATGGAGATATTAACAATGCAAGGAATTCGCAAGAGCACGCGAAATATACATAAACACTGATCTCTGTCTGAAGGAGACTCGAACCTACGATCCTTGGAACAAGGTACGCAGTGCTTTACCAATCTTCCCACTTGACCAATACCTTGGAGACCAGCCTGCGCTAGACTTTGATGCAATGCAGCCAGCTTTCAGAGACAAGGATTACAGCTTTTCATCTAAGCCACTGCGTGCATAAGCCTTTCTAGAAATATTAACAATGCAAGGAATTCGCAAGAGCAGGAGAAATATACACAAACAATGATCTCTTGCTGAAGGTAACTCGAACCTACGAACCTTGGAACAAGGTACGTAGTGCTTTATCAATCTACCCACACTGGACCAATACCTTGGAGTCCAGCTTGCGCTAGGCTTTGATCCAAGGCAGCCAGATTTCAGGGAGAAGGATTACATCTTTTCATCTCATCCACTGCAAGGAATTCGCAAGACAATGCGAAATATACACAAACACTGATCTCTGGCTGAAGGAAACTCGAAGCTACGAACTTTGGAGCAAGGTTCGCAGTGCTTTACCAATCTACCCTCACTGGACCAATACCTTGGACTCTAGCTTGCGCTAGACTTTGATCCAAGGCAGCAAGCTTTCAGGGAGAAGTATTACAGCTTTTCATCTGATCCCCTGCATGCATCAGCCTTACTAGAGATATTAACAATGCAAGGAATTCGCAATAGCACGCGAAATATACTCAAACACTGATCTCTTTCTGAAGGAGACTCAAACCAACGATCCTTGGAAGAAGATACGCAGTGGTTTACCCATCTACCCACTCTGGAGTCCAGCTTGCGCTAGACTTTGATCCAAGGTAGCCAGCTTTCAGGGAGAAGAATTACAGCTTTTCATCTTATCCCCTGCATGCATCAGCCTTACTAGAGATGTTAACAATGCAAGGAATTCACAAGAGCACGCGAAATATGCACAAACACTGATCTCTGGATGAAGGAGATTCGAACCTACGATCCTTGGAACAAGGTACGCAGTGCTTTACCACTCTACCCACACTGGACCAATACCTTGGAGTCGTGCTTGTGTTAGACTTTGATCCAAGGCAGCCAGGTTTTAGGGAGAAGGATTACAGCTCATGCCCTGCATGCAACAGCCTTACTAGTGATATTAACAATGCAAGGAATTCGCAAGAGCAGGCGAAATATACTCAAACACTGATCTCTGACTGAAGGAGACTCGAACCTACGAACCTTGGAACAAGGTACGCAGTGCTTTAAGTATCTACCCACACTGGACCAATTCCTTGGAGACCAGCTTGCGGTAGACTTTGATCCAAGGCAGCCAGCTTTCAGGGAGAAGGATTACAGCTTTTCATCTCATCCACTGCATGCATCAGTCTTACTAGAGATATTAACAATGCAAGGAATTCGCAAGAGCAGGCGATATAAACACAAACACTGATCTCTGGCTGAAGGAGACTCGAACCTACGAATCTTGAAACATGGTACGCAGTGTTTTACCAATCTACCCATACTAGACCAATACCTTGGAGTCCAGCTTGCGCTAGACTTTGATCCAAGGCAGTCAGCTTTCAGGGAGAAGGCTTACAGCTTTTCATCTCATCCCCTGCATGCATCAGCCTAGTAAGGCTGATGCATGCAGGGGATGAGATGAAAAGCTGTAAGCCTTCTCCCTGAAAGCTGGCTGCCTTGGATCAAACGTGTAGCGCATGCTACACGCCAAGGTATTGGTCCAGTGTGGGTAGATTGGTAAAGCACTGCGTACCTTGTCCTAAGGTTCGTAGGTTCGAGTCTCCTTCAGCCAGAGAACAGTGTTTATATATATATATATATATATATTATATATATATATATATATATATATATATATATATTATATATATATTATATATATATATATATATATGGGTCACCGTGGCATGTGTGAACCAAAAAGAAAGAAAATCCCTAAAAAGAAAATACTTTCAACATCATTCAACACTTTCACCACACTCACATATAATCACTGTTTTTGCAGATGTGCTCAGAATACAACAGTTTAGAAGCATATACGTATTAAGATACACAACATTTCCCCCCAAACTGCTAATATGCCAAACCCCTTATTTAAAGTGCAGGCATTATGCTTCCCATTCACTGGACTCAATTCCGGCTACATAAAAATAACCGGTTTCCCTGAATCCCTTCACTAAATATTACCCTGCTCGCTCTCCAACAGGTCGTCAGGTCCCACATACCATTCGTCTCCGTTCACTCCTATGTAACACGCTCATGCACGCTTGCTGGAAGTCGAAGCCCCTCGCCCACAAAACCTCCTTTACCCCCTCCCTCCATCCTTTCCGAGGACAACCCCTACCCCGCCTTCCTTTCCCTACAGATTTATATGTTCTCCATGTCATTCTACTTTGATTCATTCTCTCTAAATGACCAAACCACCTCAACAACCCCTCCTCAGCCTCTGACTAATACTTTTATTAACTCCACATCTAATTTTCTGCATAATATTTACAAACCACATTGCCCTTAGACAGGACGACTCCACTGCCTCCAACCTTCTCCTCGCTGCAGCATTTACATCCCAAGCTTCATACCCATATAAGAGTATTGGTACCACTATACATTCACACATTCCCTTCTTTGCCTCCATAGATAATGTTTTTTGTCTCCACATATACCTAGAGAACAAATGGATTTGTCAGTTAAAAATAGGAGAGGAGAGTTATTAAATGGAGAGTTAGAGGTATTGGGAAGATGGAGGGAATATTTGAGGAATTGTTAAATGTTGATGAAGATAGGGAAGCTGTGATTTC
>NC_069450.1:32660433-32677238 GCF_026875155.1 Cherax quadricarinatus
ATGGTTCCAGAAATTGGGCTCCTGGAGTTAAAATCTCCCAAGGAAAAGTCTAAGATTGGGGAAGGGGGCAAAAAGGCCGAAACGGAGAAATCAGGGGGGTCAGGGGGGACAAAACCTCACTCAAGGAAAAAGTTTGGGGGGTGAGTTTAACCCCAGGCACATCTCTAAGCGCACATAAACCCAAAATTTAACTGCTCAGCATATGGGGGCCTAGAAAACCTCAGAACGCATTCCGCACTTAATAAGGAACGTTCAGGACCCTTACAGTAACGTTAGGCCCATATTGGAGTTTGCGGCACCATTTTGGAACCCACCCCTACCAAGCAGTAAAGAAATGAGAAATTTAAAAGGGTTTGAAACAAACTGGTCCCAGAGCTAAGAGGTAGTCCTCGAGGAGAGGTTAGGGAAATCAACCTGCGCATGGAGGACAGGAGGTGGGGGGACATTGTAACGAATACAAAATACTGGGGGGGAATTGACAAGGTGGACAAAGACAGGTTTTCCAAATTGGACCAGTAACAAGGGGACACAGTTGGAAGCTGAAGACAAAGAATCACGGGGATGTTAGGAAGATTTCTTCACCCACAGAGTAGTCATGGGGAAATATTTTGGGAAGCGATTTTTTTAGGGGGGAGGCAGGTCCAACATGCTTTAAGCAGAGGTATGATAAAGCCCCCACGGCTCGGGGAGAGTGGACCTTACTTTCATAAAGGGGCGGGGCCCCGGGAGGGACTCCCCCCCCGAAACCCTTTTAACTAGGGAGTAAAACTAGGTGGTACACTCACACATCAATGGGGGGGGGAAGGAAGGGGTTAGTTTTGATTTATGGGCTTCGGAGATGAAAAGACAGCATAAAAAAAAATGAGAGATTGAAAATATCATCAAACATAAAGAGGGAGGACATAAAATGAGCTCAGAAAAATGAAGGTAGCACCCAGCACGTGGAGAGAAACGTCGTCTTCCCGCTTTTTCAGCGAGCAACTCTAACACGTTGCTCGAGAATTTACTTGGGTTTATCCGAGTAGTTTCTTCACCGACTGAGGGAGACTTGCTTCAGCATTCGACCCCTCCCATAAAGAGGGTAAGGCGGGGATTTTGCTTGCTTTTTTCCCCCTTCACCCCCTCCCCCCATCCTTCCCCATCCCCCCCCCACCCTACATCAACACGGGGCCCACAACTTAACACACTAATAATTGCTTCTTTGAGTCCATTTTCTATTTTTCGGAAAAATTCGCTTTGGCGGTTAACCCAAAAGGCATTTTTGACCATTGGTAGCCGGGGGGGTTTTTTTAAAATCCAGCCGATTTTTCCCTTTCCCCCTTTTCCCCCCCTCACTACCGGGGTTTTAAAGGTTTATCTTAGGGGCTGACCTTCATAAGTCACTGAAATAGGATGTTAGGCTAACTTTAAAGAAAGTTCCCTTTTTTTTTAAGAACCCTCTGCCAAGCCCCTTCCCCCAGGCATCAGGGCGAGGATGTGAAAGATTAGTATAATGGAAATCAAATGTCCATAAAAGCATTCTCAATTGATTTGCTCAAAAACTCAACGTTGCTCCAGTGGATTTTTTTAAAAACCCACGCGGGAGCATATTTTCCTCTCTTCGGAAGAAGAGTTTATTTTCAACTCCTAAAGCATGATGTCTTTGATAAATGAAGATTCTGGTTTTACCCCCATTTGCACCTGACGCTTTAAAGTCAGGGGGACTGTGTTTTGGCCAAAATCAACAGTTTTTGAAACAAAGCACTGTTAAGAAATTTTTGATAACATTAATCCCGAGAATTCTGATTTTGGGCTTTTTAAAAGCACACAAATTTCCAAAATTCACAACAACAAAAAGGGTAATTTTAAAATTAAACTCGAGACACCTGAGGGGGCCCAAATTGTGTGTCAAAAAATGGCTTCAATGTTTCCACCAATGCACATTGCCCAAAATTTTCTAGGGAAAACGTTTTGTCATGTGACACAATGTTTCAAGTGTTATGCCTTTTGGTCAAACAACAACAAATGCAGTATCAGGGGCAAATTGGCATTTGCTCTGGCCATCTTTCCCTTCGTGATTGTACCAATAAAAATACACCTAAATGTGCCCTCGTAAGGGAAACCATCATGCTTTTTTCTGCTATTTGTCCTGAAAAAAAAAGGGAAAAAGCAAAAAAATTTTTGACGCCAAAAAATATCCACTTCAAAGAAGCCCACTCCCCGGCCCGCCAACCATGTCCCAAACTTCCCCCCCAGCTCTCCGGGATCAAGTGGGACCCCACAGGTCTCACCAATGGTTCCAATGTTTGGGAAATTCTGCCCTCTTGGAGAGCCCCAATCTAACCCCATTTTACAACAACAAAACAACAAGGTTCGTCGCATTCCGGGTCTCAGGTATCCACAGGGGGGGTATAACGAGGCAAACTAATGTACTTGGGGGCCCAAAAAGACACACAGGTGGTGTATTCAACTTGCCCTCCGTGTTTTAAGCCCTTTAAAGGCAAGGGATCATCCCATCTTTATCCTGAAATGTGAAGGCCATTATGACCCCCCTTCTCACAAAAAGAAGTATGTCCCATTCTGCATCTAAAAAAAAGCCTAAGTCATCCTGGCCGGGATGCCTCCTCGAAAACCCCAGGTTGTAAACTTCAACCCCAATAAGTAAAAACCTGAACATAACAAGCCCCAGAAAGTGGTGCAACTCTCTCGTATTGGCTGAACCTGTTAAAACAGGAACTTTCCCAAGGTAACTCACCTTGCCTATCTAATTTTCCCCTTGGAGCCTAACGTCCCCCAATTGTCTACGAGCCCTGTTTCCCTGAAACTGAGAATGCAACCTCATTTTATGATGATGACTCTAATGACTCAATGACTCAATGACCTAACACTCTAACGATTTAATGAGGCTGTTAAAATTACTGCCCAGTGAAGATGATGGCATTTTTAATACACAAGCATCCAGCAAAAGTTCCCTCTTCCCCTTGACGAGTCCACGGGTAGTGTAGAACAAAAAAAACATTACTTGCAGGCGTTCAGAACGCGTGTACGAGCAAGAATAAGCAATAATGGGATTACAATTTTCCAACTTAATGTTCAACATTTTTTTAAAAACCCTTTCCTTCTTGAGGTTGAACTAAAAAAACTACATCCCGATGTTTTATTTTTAAAGAGCAGCTGCAAGGTTGATCAAATATAAAATTTCGGGATACTGTACTGTGGAGAAATGAAGGACCCTATAGTGGTGTAGCATCTTGGTTAAACTAGGATATACATTAAAAATATTCATGGGTGAAGAAAACATTTTTGCAATGAATAACAACATCCCAAAGGCAATAGGATAAAAAATGGATTTTTTCCCCCCGAGACAGCCATATTAGAGTAATTCCTTTACATGGATTTTAAAGCAGAAATTTTCCCAACAATTCAGGGGGAGTTTTTTAATGCTCATCACCTGCCCTCTTCAACGGGGGAGTGGTTTTCCACTGGGTTTTTTAAAAAGGAAAAAAAACTTTTTAATATCAGACAGCTAAAAAAATTGTCATTTCAAAGGCCCATTCTTCAAATCGTACATTGACCCATCCGGAACACCAATATAGACTGACAAACAAGGGGCTTGGGAAACTTTCACTTCGTATATTTTGGTGGAAATGTAATCTGCCTATCCCCGTTTAATACAACTAAAACTTCTCCATTTAGAATACTGTAACCCTAAACCCAACTTAACACCCTGGATTTTACCCCTTCGGGGATATCTGGGTGAGGATGAAAATTTTGTCTTTGGGGAAAAATTACCTTCAGTGCAATTGATGAGCAATCAGGTCCCTGCACAATCGAATAAATTAGCACCCAAGCAAAATTTCCAATTGCTTTCCCCAAAGATATACAAAATATAAACCTACCAAGGGAAATTTGAGCCAAATTTAAGAAATTATCAAGCAAATGTCAAAGCATCTTTAACGCACAACCACCAGCAGCTACACTGACCCTTAAGGCACGAATTAATTACTGATTATTTAACACAAACAGAATATGGAAATTTCTATTTTTTCAAGCTAATCAAAATAAAAGTGAACCACAAAATTTTGGAGTAAGATCCGACAACTTTTAGGGGCAAGCACAAGGCTCCTAATACCTATTAACCTTTATGAAGGGTGATGAAGTGTTGAAATTAAACTTGACATCCAAGGGCCAGGCAATTTGATGGGTGATTATGGGAGAAAAATTTTCTCTCACAATAACGTCGTCAATTTAATAATTCTTACATTGTAAATGAATGGAGAATGAAAACGGATGTCTACAACCCCCTACACCCTCGTACTTCAACTCTTAAGTACCCACCCGTTAAGACCTATTCTTACTAGAGATAAGTCAGGGTTTTGGAAGAATGAAAATGAGCCCCCGGCTCTCTGGAATAACAATGAAAAAAATAAAATACCCACTAGAAATTGCAAACAGTCCTTGGTAAAATATCTTTAATGCCATCTTGGCCTCAACATTTTCAGTTGTTTTTAAAATGCTAGAATGATCTTTCTTGCCAAACCCAATAAAGAATCCCCCAACCCGGGAAAATTTGACCATATCTTTACTTGAAGTACTGGAAAAATCCTTGAAAAGTATTTTCCCAAAAGATTGAAAAAAAAAAACTATATGGATTTAATCACTTTTTTACTGAAAAACAAATTGGCTTTGAACACATAGAGGTACAATCATGCAATAAATGTTTTTTTGCACTGTAGCAAGTCTAAAAAAGCAGGGCAATCTTGCCCTTAAATTCCACCAGGTGTTCATAAACTTTTTATAGCTTTGGATATGGCCTTATATACAAAAACCTTGCCCCACCAACCCTAATGGACTTTTCTCAGAGTAATTTATAATTTTCTTAACTCAAAGAAAAATCTTCCCACCTTTTTGGCAAATGACGAAACCCTTTTTTACCGACGGGTGGTGTCCCAAAGGTCTTGTCTCAGTCCACTTTGTTTAACATTTAGTGAATGACCTTTCCCCCAAACCAGGTTTAATGACCAATTGTGACACAGTTTGCAGATGATGTTATTAGTCGTTCTCAAAATCAGTAAAAAGGGAAAAAACAAGTATGAGTGGGGCAAGAAAAAAAGATATTGAACTTCGTCGAACTCTTAATTTGGGGGGAAGAAATGGAGAATTCGACTACCGACAAGGGCCTTGTTAGCACGATGGATGTTTTGCTCAACCATTGAAGAAAAGGGGGTACTCCATCAAGGTACATGTACCCTTAAAAACCCCAACAAAATCTTGGGATTGAAAAAAAGACAGGTGCTCCCCTCAACATCTATGTAACAAAAAAATCAAAAACCCGCCAAAGCCGGTTTAGCAGACTCTTTCGATTCAATCAAACCCCAACATGTCAAAAAAATCTGTATAAAATGATATAAGACCTAATCGAATACCCTTTTTTTTTCCCAATGTCTTTAAAAACAAAAACCCAAAATGCTACGGTTTTCAAAGGGCCAGAATAGAGCCCTTCGCTTTTTTACTGATACCGGAGGAGAGCAAGTTAAAAAAGGCAGATTTCCACACAAAAAGATATTATGCCTAAAAAGTACGCCTTACACCCTAAAAAAAAACAACTTTATACATGCAAGAAATATAATGCCAGATAGGAACTCTATACAAGTAAAAATACCCCCCGATTTCACCATCAAAATCCGCCTACAGGACCCAAAAAATGACTCTCCCCCGAGGGGTTTGTGTTTTATTTATAAAGTGATTAACCCCCGACCCCGATTTTGGCAATTACCTGATGAAGAAGATTGGATACCACCGACCTTTATGTAAAATGAAAATCATCGCCCCCAAATTTGGGGGAAATCTTAAATAAATTTCTAATGTAAAATTATGTTTACTATTGTTGGACACCACCATTTAAAAGTTTGCCCCGGGTCATAAACTGGCCAGGAAAAAATTGCCTTTCTTGTCGTATAAATATCTGTTTGCAATCGCGAAAAAAAAAAAAAAAAAAAAAAAAAAAACAATTGCAACTTGTAAAACAACCAATTTAGAGTCATGTACTTTTTACTTTTAAAATTTATGTGACCTGAGGGGTTGTATTATACCCCCCTTTAAAATATCTTTTCAATTCAAAACACTTTTAAAAAACACCAAATGGTTGGGCCACTTTCCTTTTTATCCACCTCTCCCCCCCTTTCCAACCCCTTTTTCCAATATTTCCATCCTTACCCCTCCTTTTCCTTCCCATCTTTCCAAAAAGCTCTGGCTTAGAACAAGAACTAAAGGGTCATAAATTTTCAGAGAATGGGGGGATCGAAGGGAAAAAAAGCGGCTGTAAAAATGATTTTCAAAACAGAAACATGAGGAACAGAAACCTGCAGAAGAAACCATAGGAAGGAATCAATGTATATCAAAAAATGTTCCTGATGCGCAAGCGACAATAAATGAAAAAAGAGAACACACAGAAAAAGGGGGAAGAAAGAGAGACAAGTTAGGTTGGATGAGGGGCATCCAAGTAGAGGGAGCAAAAAGACAAACACTCACAGAACCACCCTCAGAACCCACACAGCCAAATACACTATCCCAACACATCCATATTCCACACCCGGAGACCCCCCCGCATTTATTCTGTTGAATCCATAGAACCCTGCCAGGTACTCCATTCCACCAACCCCCACAAACCCCCCCAGAATGCAGTGTTCGAGAGGAAACTGAAGGTATGGTATACCAATGCTGATGGAATCGCAAAAAAGAAGTGGGAGGAGTGGAATAAAAGAATCACGGGTGTATCATCAGTCATATTAGCTCTCACAAAACCAGCTCATATTTCCAATTGGATAACAGATTCTGGGAAAAGGGACAAGGGAACAGGGGGTGGAGGAATGGCGTTGCTCATCAGAAACCAATGGTATTTTAAGGAACAGGAGAGAGGAGATAGAGGAGAAGCAAAGGACTACATAATAGGAACACTTCAAGGTGGAAGTCCCAAGATGGAGTTGCAGTGATGTATAAACACCACAGAACAGCATGAGTCAAAGGGAAGAATATGAAGGGAGTAACAGAGCGATGGTTGACATACAAGCTGAAGTGGCCAGATGGGCCCATGAGGGCAGGGTCCACCTGACCCTGTGGGTGATTTCAATCACTGAGAAATTGACTGGAAAAACCTGGAGCCACATGGGGGCCCAGGAAAAAAAAAGATGATGGAGGTGGTATTGGAAAACTTCATGCATCAACATATAAGAACACTACCAGAGAGAGAGAGACCACAAACCATTAAGACTGGACTCCTCCTGTTCCCCAGTGTTCTCCTTTGTATGGACTGATGAAACCACTGTGTGGCGAAACGTTTCCTCAATAAAGATACTCAAGTGTTGCACATGTGTTTAATTTATCAAGACTTGACCTTTGAGTAGGGCTAATATTGACATCACATATGATAGACCCCTCAGGGATAGTGAAAATGTGGTTCTGAGCTTCGAGTAAATAGTAGTTACAAGTGAGAGGGAAGCAGGACGAATGAAGCCAAATTACAAGAGAGGGGACTACACGTACATGAGGAATTTCCTACATGAAGTTCAGTGGGACAGAGAACCAGCATGATAGCAGTATGTGAGATGATTGAATATGTGACAACAAAATGCAAGGAAGCAGAGGAGAGGTTTGTATTAAAAGGCAACATAAATAATGAGAAGTCCAGGACGAGCCCTTGGTTCACTCAAAGGTGTAGATGGCCCAAAAACCCAAAGTGTGCTAGAGAATGGAAGAAGTATAGAAGGCAAAGGACCCAGGAGAATAAAGAGAGAAAACGAAGAGCCAGAAATTAATATTATGCTCAGGAAAGGATGGAGGCCCATTTACATAGCAGCGAAAGCCATTTCAACCAAAAAAGGGGAAACAACAGTCAAGGACCAAGTAATCAGGCTGTTTTCCCGTCTCTCAACCTCCGGGGAGAGAGGACGCATTCTGCACTTGTCATTGTTGTTCCCTGGTGGCGGTTGGTGTACCTAGGTACCAAAATGGCAGGAACAGACATGGACGACTTGTAAACTGGGTTTTTGTGGAGCTGGTCCGCGGAACACTTAGCAGTTTACGATGCAGGTGGTTCTTCCAAGTATTATACATGATATGTACAGCATTCCGAATGAAAAACTGCATGGAGTTGCAGTAATGGATTGATGGGATTTTCATCAAATTCCACAAGTGTGGATTTTAAAACCAGCATAGTCGACGCTTATCAGGAGAAGAGAATGACGATTTTAAACAGCAGTGGAGGTCTGCCTTCATGATGTCTCAAGCTATGTAACGTGGGTAAAAGTAAGAAATGTGCCATTCAAGGCCAGAATATGATGTTGTGGTGGTATTTCGTAGATATGGCAAGATTCATGCAGCTGAATGGGAGTGTGGAAGGATGAGCCTTATATGGGGCTGCCTGAGGGATCCTTCACACTGAAGATGAATTTGAGGCAGCCGATACCATCGTACGCTTGATGGAAGAGTACAGAACGAGGTTACATATTCTATGCAGGACAATGCAGAACATGCCAGTGTGCGGGTCTTATGACCATATGGCAGCCCAGTGTCATTGGGGGCAGGGGCAGCGTGACCAGGCGAAAACAGTAGTGGACCAACAGCTGGGCACTTTGGTTGGGCCCGGGACAGGTGCAGCCAAAGGCAGGGCACCTAGAAGTTGGAGTTGGAAAGTGGACAGAGTGCAGAGTGGAGACGGAGATGGGATCGTGTGCCACGTTACCTGTGGGGACGGTGGCTGAGCAGACGCCCATGGAGGCGAATGTTGGCAGGAGTGCTTTTCAACAGGATGGCCTGCTGGACGAGGTCTTCAAAGACTTCCTGGGTGAGGAGGAGGGCAGTCCTGTGGTGTGACGGACGGCCATAAGTTGGTGGGGGGCAACAGACGCACTGGAGTGTGAGGAGACCTTGTGAAAGGAAGGTAAGCAGCACATGGTGGTGGTTGAGGTGCACCAGGAGGACATGGAAGATGATGTCCTGTGTGGAGACGGTGGTTCCCGCAAACGAACTGTGGAAGCATCAGAATGGATGACATGTTAACGCCAGGACAGCTAACTGGGAAGAAATCTTGGGGAACATGCTGGAATCTCCCAACGAGTGGTGGTAACGTACTGAGGTGCTGAAAGGGTCAAGGGAAAAGGGGGAGATCGGGGGTCCCGGGTAGACCGAGTGCCAAAAGTGGCTCTAGTCAGCAGCAAAGTCTTTCGAGTAAGGCTTCAAAGGCAGCAGGAGAAGCCGCCTTTACTGTTAATATTCAAGGTTGTCACTATAAATGTCGTGGCCTGAGGGCTGAGGTTAAGAGAGTGTGGGTGGAATGGTTTCTACGGAGATTTGATGTGGATATTTGTTTCATACAGGAGCATAATTACAAGTTTGGATGTGAAATTGATTTGAAGGGATATAAGATGTATGTGAGTGGCTCGTTGAGGTTAAGGGGAGGGTTGCTGTGGCTGTGAAGGAGACCAGTCCCTTGGTGTTTTGGGGTGGGAGGAGGGGGTGGGAGGGGGGTGCGGGTGGTGGGGGTGTGGAGTGAGACTAGGGTTTGTTTTATAGGAGTATACATGCTGGCAGATGGCAATGCAAGAGTTAAGGAAAATTTCGTGGGGAAAGTGTTGCTGTTTCATTTTAGGGGATTGCCTTTAGTCACTGTGATAGGAGGAGATTGGGATTGTGTCATAAGACGGGGTGATGTGGACCCGAGGAGGGCGGGGTGTGTGTTGGGCATATTACCCCAATGTGTTGGGAGATGTGGGGGTTTTAGATGTGTGGGGAGGAGTGGTTGGAGGGTTGAGTATACGTTTGTATGAAGGGTTATGCTGCACGTCTGGATAAGCTCTATGCAATGGAGGCAATACGCATAGTGGGGTTAGGACTTTTGATGTGGGGATTTCTGACCATAGGGTGGTTATTGTGGATCTTTACTGGGATGGTATGGTAAGGATACAACCTGGTAATTGGAAATTAAATGCGAGACTCTCGAAGGGTGAGAGGGTGAGTGAGGTTTTTGGGGAATGGTGGCAATCTTTTTGGGGGTCACGGGAAGTGGGGTCGTGTGTCTTGGAATGGGGGGAAAAAGTGGGCTAAACCAGGTATTGCCGGATTCTTTAAAAATAGGGGAAGGGAAGTTGTTAGGTGGAGGTATGGGTTACAGAATTATTTGGAATGTCAGCTGAATGAGTGTTATGAGGAGGGTGGGGGAGGCAGGATGGGACCTTTGCACAACTCAGGGGTAGATTGGCAGAAATACACAATGACAGTTTTGATGCAGTGCGTGTGAGGACGGGTCTGGAGGCTGTGCAGTGGGGGATAAATCTTCGGGTAGTGTTGTGCGACGTTTTAGGATCAGGCAGAAGGAGTCTACTATATTGCAATTGGAGGTAAGTGAGGGTATACGTGGATATCATAAGGGTCAGGTGCTTACTACTACAGATGGCATGAGTAATTATGCTGATATCTGGTTAAGGGAGAAATGGAGGCAGGGGAAGGAGGGCGATGCTATTCAGGAAGTGTTGAGGGGGGGGGGAGTTGGTTAGGGCAGCAAGGGGGAAGGGGATGGAGATGCGAGGTGAGATTAGCGTGTGGAAAGTTGAAGAGGCAGTGTTCAACATGAGTACTGGCAAGGTGCCGGGTATAGATGGGATTTCAAATGATTTTTATAGAGTTCAGTTGGAGCATATTAAGTATTGTCTGGTAGAGTTCATGAATTGCATGCTACAGGAGGGAAAGCTAGGACAGACACAAAGTATGGGAGTGGTCGTATTGGTACTCAAAAAGCATATAGAGCTATTTCACTAATGTGTTCTGACTATAAGAAGAAGGTTATAGGGGAGGTTATACATAGGGGTCAGATGGGCATACCAGGAAGAAGAATGAGAGACGGTCATGGGTGCATAAAGGATTTTTTGGAAGGTTGTGAGGGGGGAGGAATTTTGGGTCTTGATTCGGAGAATGCATACGACAATGTGGATAGGAAATTTTTGAGGGCTAGTTTGTTGCATTAGGGTTTTGGGGAAGGAGTTGTGCTTTGGGTTGATATGCTGTACTCATCGGCAATGGTGCAGGTTCAAAATCAATGGTAGGTTGGGAAGGCTGGTTAAAAATGGAGAGAGACTTGACGCAGGGGTGCCGCTTTCTCAAATACTGTTTGCGTGTATGCAGAATCAGTTTCAGGGACATTAAATGGGGAGAGGGGCGGGTGTATAAGTATAGTGGGGTATGTGGATGACACTACTGTCCTGATAGATGGGGTAGAGGGTTTGTGTACTGTGGGAAGGGTGTTGGAGCTTTTTGGGGAGGCGACTGGCATGCGTGTAAATAGGGCAAAATCCAGTTTACTGGAAGTGGGTTCGTGGGTAGGGAGGGATTTAGGGTTGGAGTTTGGGTGGGCAGTGGTGGATAGGCTAAAGATTTGTGGAGTTATATACATGGCAGATGTGCAGGAGGCTAGACAGGTAAACTCAGAGTGGGTGGTGGAGAAAACAGTGGGTGGTGGAGAAAACAGTGGGTAGGTTACGGGGTTCATGGGCAGGAGATGTCACCTTACAACAGAGGGCAGTTACAGTTTATTCTTTTGTTTTTAGTAAAGTGTGGAGTATGACTAAAAGTGTATCCTTTGAGGACACAAGACGTGCATGAGATCCAGTGGCGGGTATTACGTTATGTTTGGGGTTTTGGGAGGGCATGGTTGAGCAAGGAGGTGGTGATGTCCCATGTACGCAGTGGGGGAGTGGGCCTTTTGGCATTGGGGCCGAGAATGAAAGCCCTATATGTAAAACAGAGATTCGTTAGGGCTGGAGGGAAAGAGGGGTTAGAGTGGTGAAGGTGATGGGTGATGTGCGGAGATGGTGGGGTGGAAAGGGAGTTAATCGAATGTGAAGATATGCTGAGGGTTTCGTTACTGGTTAGGGAGGGTCGCACGATTTTAAAGGGGGGACTTTGGTGTGATGAGTAGGAGGCCGGAAATCCTGCAAGGCATAGGGTTTTTTCCTCTTGTATGATTGGGGGATGATGTGGGAAGACTTCCAGAAGCTTAGGTTAATGCCAAGGGTAAGGGAGTTAGTTTTATAGATTCATTGCGGGGGGTCTTAGATTGAAATCAATTTGAGTTTAATGGGATTGGTGAGGAAACCGTCCTGCATACAGTGTGGTGAAATGGAAACGTATTTTTATGTGGTTTATTTTTGTGAAGCATTTAGGGAGGTAGGTCGTGGTTGGCGAGGGTTTTTCGTCTGATGGGTGGGGGTAATGTATCCATCCTTCGAGCTTTTAACATTAGAAGTGAGAGGGGTCCCAAGGGAGGTGAAAAGGGGGATTATGTATGTGGTAGTGGAAATTTTCTGTTTATTTCCTGGGAATGAGGGATGCTGGAGGCGGAATTCGAATTAAGGCAATAGCGGTGGGCATATACAGGACTGTTGGTAGGAATAAAATTATTTACGGGGACAGTGGGGAGTTTTTTTTTGGGAGGCCTACCGCGAGCTTAGGGTTTCAGTCGTCTCCTTCAATTGGCACAGGGATAACTCTGTAGGGGAATGGTTTCTTTTTGTAGTTGGTTTTTCAAAGGTTAAGGCGGTGTTGGTGTGAGTGTTCGAAGGTTTTTCGCGAAAGAGGGAATGGAGGGTGGAGCGTATGTGATTATGGTAGGGTGAAAACATGCCTTACTTCAGTGTGAAAGGTGTTTCTTTTGTTTAGGAATGTATAATTCATGGCCTTGTTATAAAATTAGGAGGTTTATCATGATAGGTACATGCAGAACATAAGTCCAGATATTGGCTAATAAATTATTATAGTTCGTATGCTGTGTGTTACGAGTAGGGCTTTTGGGGGGTCTTACAACATCAGCAATACTGCATTTTGTTGTTTTTCGGTGGCCCGATGTATAGGGCGGCTGTATCATGAATTTTGTATAATTAATAATAACCGAGTTGTGTTACTATTCTGTGTATAAGGTATATAGATAAAATATAAATATGTATAACATATCTTGTATTTTGGCTTTTTGTGTAATGTTACAACGTTTTGTTGTTTGTTACAAGAATAGCACAAGGACATCTGTATGTTGAAGTGTGAGCTGCGTTTTATCTATGTTGTATGAACGTTGTGTGTTCGAGTGGGGCATTGTGTGATGGGATGGATGGATGGGAGTGCATGGAGGTGCACCTGTGTATATCAATCAATCAATAAAGTTTATTCTCTATAAGGATCACAATGCGGGGTTTACAGATTTTGGATATTGTGTGGTTTACATGTTTTAGAATACTAATTACAGAGGGGGCCACTAGGACACCTAGCATGGCTAGGCATTTTGGGCAGACTTAGATTAATTCTAAACTTTAAATTATTACAGATTATGGTATTAAGGCTGCATTATATTTTGTAAGTTTAGCAATGTGAATGCTTTTGTTTTGGCACAATACATAGTGTCTATATTGGAGTATCATAGGCAAGCTTATGACTAGATAGGGTTCATTATTTTAAGATTAAGATTCGTATTTCTGTGTTTATAGTCGATGGGTGAGTGAGTGCAAATGTGAACCACCAGGTGGTTTACATGTAGTTAGTGACGGGGTGTATCAGGGAGATAAGATGTTTTCTAACTTTTGATTTGAAAGTGATGAATGTGTCTGAAGTTCTAGATTTTTTTCAGGTAGGGTGTTCCAGATTTTAGGCCCTTTGACACACATTGAATTTTTGTAAAGGTTTATTTGGGACACGGGGAATTTTCATAGAGATGTTTGTGTTTGCCTGTGGGTCCTGTCACAACTATCAAGAAAGCATTTTAGGTCAAGGTTAATATTGGAATTTAAGGTCTTCTAGATGTAGATTGCACAGTAGTAAGTGTGGATTTTCTGAACAGGGAGTAAGTTTAGATTTTATGAAGAGTGGGGGGGGGGTTGTTGCCAGGGGTGGATTTAGTGGTTATTCTTACTGTGGCTTTTTGTTGGGTTATTATTGGGTTTAGATGTGTTGCTGTAGTTGATCCCAAGCACAAATAGCATAGGTGAGGTATGGATAAATGAGTGAATGATATAATGGGAGAAGGGAAGTTTGCAGCACGTAATATCGTATCTTGGAGAGGATCCCCACGTTTTGGAAACTTTTTTTATTATGTGTTGGATAGGGTGCTGAAATTTAGGTTGTTGTCGAGGTATAGACAGGAATTTGCCCTCATTATGTCTGGCATTTAGAGTGCAGTCGATCTTAATTTTAAGTTGCGAAAACACCTGCTCTGCTACCCAAACATAATATAGTAGGTTTCGTCAGTGTTAAGTGTAAGTTAATTGGCAGTCATTCAAGTCAGAATTTTGAGCAGTCCTTTTTGGGACAATGGTGTTGAGGGTGGCAAGTTTGGGGGTGGGAGATGAGAAAGGGTGTGTCGTCAGCAAAGAGAATAGGTTTCAGGTGTTAGGATACGTTTGGAAGATCATTAATGTAAATTAGGAAGACCAGGGGACCAAGGACACTTCAACTGCGGAACTCCAAGTATCAAGTGGCCGTATTGATGGGCTGTGTCTTTAATGGTGACTACTGATACCTTTTTAGAAAGGTAGGATTTAAAAAATATACAAGAGCTGCCCTTTTCTACCATAATGGTCAAGTTTGTGGAGTAGGATGCCGTGGTCTACTGTGTCAAACGCTTTTCTTAGGTCAATAAAAATTCCTAGCGGATATTCCTTATTTTCCAATGCTGTGTAAAGCAGATCTAGCATTTTTACAATTGCATCATTAGTGCTTTTATTTTTCCTGAATCCAAATTGGCAGGGGTTGAGTATGTTTTGAGTATGGTTGTGTTTGGTGTGAAAGCAATGTTCTCAGATAATGAAGCTCCCTGTGTTTGGTGTTGTCATGTTGCAACAACGCTTAGATGCACAAATAACCCGCACATAAAAGACAGAAGCTTACGACGACGTTTCGGTCCGACTTGGACCATTGACAAAGTCACACTGTTATTTGTGTATCGTTCCAGTCACGGTATTGTGCCTTTTTGTTATTTATTAACGCTCAGATGCAAATTAATATAGTCTTTAGAGGTTATTTTTCTTTATGGCTTAGTTCATAACATATCAGATGGACAATTTAGTGTTTTTTAAAAAACTATTCTTGTATCGTAGAATATTATTTACTTGGGAAATGTAATGAAATGTAAATACTTTTTGGAGTGGGGAGTCACTCCAACCTCAAGATATTTATGTGAAAATTGATGAAATTTTAATAAAAGTTAGGATGTAAGCCAACATGTTGGTGATAGTGGCTATTTTATTTTGGGGTGACGGGGGGAAAATTTAAGTGTGAAAAGTTTAACTCATTAACAGTACTACCAACTTTATTGGTAGTTGTTACAAGTGTTTAGAAATATAATAATAACATTGTGTTATAGTCTTATTTACGGCATTGGGAAGTTGGTATTCCTGTATCATCAATGATTGTAAATACTTTTTCCTCAAGGGGAAAAGATCCCTCAGGATTTTTCCTCAATTGGGGGTTACATACTGTTATGATTTTCATATGGTGAATGTGGTTTAGTTTTCTAAGTGTGTAGGGGGGGGGGGTGATGCACTCAACTGTGTTGCAGCACGGGCTCTTATACTGCATTACTGCAGGTATTGAGAAAATTGTTTTTGAGTTGTGTTGTAGGTGTTAATGTCATTAGGATTGGTGTGTATTTTTGTGTTGGGTTGTACTTTGGGAGTGTTTTTTTTTATACCCATTCGTGGCCATTATTATTATGCTTTTATTATCCTTGTATTGTGAAATGTTTTAAATTTAAAATAAAAAAAATCAGGCTGAGGAAGGAAGGAAGGAATCACAAGAAAGAACCGACAAACATGTGGGGAACTGAACATGAGATTCAAAGAAGTATTTACTAAGGAGACAGAAAGGACCCCAGAAAGACGGAGTGGTGGGGTATAGCATCAAGTGCTGGACACAACACATTTCAACCATGGTGTGGAGGCCACCAAGCGAACTAGAACCTCAAAGGCGATGAGGCCAGAAAAACAATCTCTCAATGGGTCCGAGGGGAGGGAGCAGAGGCGCTTTTGTATATCGCTAGCAACAAATCTTCAACACATTTTAAAGAAACAGGGCAATACCCGAGGATGAAAGACAGCAAATGCAGCCCCAATTTTCAAAGAAGGGACAGACATTTCAGCATTAAACTACAGACCAGTATCATTGACATGTTTAGCATGTGAAGTCAGTAGAAGATTATCAGGAGAAGACTGGTGGAGCACCTAGCTTATCACCCACAACCAGCACAGATTCAGTGACGGGAAAAACCTATATGACAAACCTATTGGAGTTCCATGACAGGTGAAAGCAGAGAGACAAGAAAGGAGTGGTTGGTTTGAAAGCATTTTCTTAGACTGTAAGAAGACTTTTGATACAGTTCTAAACAAGAGATTCGTGAAAAGGCTGGAGGATCAGGCAGGGTATAGCAGGAAAGTGATTGCAATGGATCAGAGAATACTGAAAGGGAAAGGCATTTAGCGAGTCACCCGAACATGACAAAGGTGTCAGAGTGGGCGCAGGTAAAAGAGCGGGGATCTACAGAGGTCACTCGTAGGACCGGTGCTGTTTCTGGTATGTCAGGAAAGAAGGATAATAGATTCAGAATTGACCATGTTTCAGACGGTGTGAAGTTAATGAGCAGAATTAATCGGTGGAGGACCAAAAGGAATACAAAGGGATCTGGAAGGCTGCAGACCTAGTCCAAAAACTGGTCCCGGAGATCAATCACCCTGCAAAGCGAAGATCGGGGGGAAAGGGGGAAAAAAGATCGTGGAAAGAGTACGTTTAGGGGGACAAGC
>NC_069450.1:32677738-32708136 GCF_026875155.1 Cherax quadricarinatus
CCAGGGGGAGATTTGTCCGGTCCCATCGCCTTTGAGGTGTCAAGGTCACTTAAGAGCTTCTTCACCTCCTCCTCAGTTTTTTCGTATGTCATCCAACACTTGTTGGTATATTCCCTCTTGATGTTCCCTTCTGTGCTGTCTTCCTACAGCCCTTCCTGTCTCTACTGTAAAAACTTCCTTAAATCTCTTGTTCAGCTCCTCACATACCCCTGATCATTTCTTGTGATTTTCTCCACCTTCTGTCCTTAATCTGATCACCTGGTCTTTGACAGTTGTCTTCCTCCTGATGTGGCTATACAACAGTTTCGGGTCAGTCTTGATTCTCGATGCTATGTCATTTTCATACTGTCGCTGGGCCTCCCTCCTTACCTGTGCGTACTCGTTCCTGGCTCTGCGACTGATCTCCCTATTTTCGTGTGTTCTCTGCCTTCTGTACTTTTTCCATTCTCTATTGCACTTTGTTTTTGCCTCCTTACACCGTCGGTAAACCAGGGGCTCGTTCTGGTCTTCCCGTTGTTTACTGTTGCCCTTGGGAATAAAACCTTTCCACTGCCTCCTTGCATTTGTTGTTACATATTCCATCATTCATTTACTGGCCTTCCTGCCAGTTCTCTGTCCCACTGGACCTCCGGCAGGAAGTTCTTCAACCCTATGTATCCCCTCTTTTATAGTCAGGCTTTTCCCCATTCAACTCCTGTTATTCTCTCCTCTTGCAGCTCTACTATATATTCAAAGCACAGAACCACGTGGTCGCTAGCTCCTAGGGGACTCTCATACTTGATGTCCTCAATGTTTGAGCTGCCCAGGGTGAACACAAGGTCCAATCTTGCTGGTTCATCCTTCTCTCTCACTCTGGTAGTGTCCCTTAACATGCTTGGTGCATGAGGTTTTCCAGCACCACGTCCAACATCCTGGTTCTCCATGTTTCGGGACCCCCATGTGGCTCTAGGTTTTCCCAGTCAATCTCCCTGTGATTGAAATCCCCAATAACCAGCAACTTTTCTCTGCTGGAGTGAGCTCTTCTTGCCACCTCAGCAAGTGTGTCCACCATTGCTCTGTTGCTCTCTTCATATTCCTCTCTTGGCCTCCTGCAGTTCTGTGGTGGATTATACATCACTGCAATGACCACTTTGTGTTCGCCCCGACTGAAGTGTCCCTGCTATTTTTCTTTTTCCCCCGTCTCATCTATCCCTTCCATTACCGATTTCCTCTGTTTTTTCGAGGACAACCCCCTTTTTCCCCCGGGGGGCCCCCCTTAATCTTTCCCTCATGATCTGGTATCCTGGTGGGAAGTTGTCTGTTTATGTTCCGGGTTTTGTTTTGAAAATGCTAGGGGAGGGGGACTTTATGGGTTATTTTGATCCAATGTTTATTGTTTAATTGATTGGAAAATTAATTTTTTGTTAAATTTAGAATTAGGGGGTTTTTGGGTTTTTTTTTAGGAAAAGTAATAGGATTATTTTTATTGGGAATTTTTTTTGATTGATGAACTCTGTGTTAATTTCAACTGTTTTTCTTTCAAAAACAAGCTTTCAACAAACCTATGGCAGGGAAGGGGGGTCCCCCCAAAATGCCGTCCTAGCCAAACTTGTACATGGAAACCGAGAGTCCGAACACTTCGCCAACATCACCCTTTAAACGTATTTGGGTTTTTACTTTATGGGGGACGAGTCCTCGAATAACTCCAAAACTTTTTGATGTACGGGATCTTCAGGAAAGGGCTAAACGAGTTAAACCCGCCCCATTTCCTAGAAAAATCAATCAAACTACCTTTCCCCCACGTCCTCATTTACAAGTTGACAACAACCTAAGATTTTAAATTTTCGAAACCCCCAATAAAAATGATCCACACCTTTATTCCAGTCGAGATACCAAGACCAAAAAAGGACATATCGGGGTTTTTTCCCCAAGAGCATAAACCGAATTTGAGTCCGATTTCTTGACGAGGAACGTACATAATTCACCAAAAATTCACTGGTTACATTTTTCCCTTCTTTCTTTATCAAAGACTGCAAAAAAAAGGGTCTTCAGATCATTAACCCCGCATCAACACCACTCCCCAAAATGTTATAATTTTTTCCCAACAGCCAGGTTGCACTGAAAAAGTCTCAAAATACTTTCCAAGCTAACACAATCGCCATCGTTCTAGCACTTCAATAAAAGGGCTAACCAGGCAAAACCCAAGGGACCCCGAACAGTCAAAGCAGGAGTATACACTATCCCCCGTGGAGGCGTGACAAGATTTACGTAGGTGAAACAGCAAAAACCCCGGCACCCCATCAATGAAACATTACGCTGTAGAACGTAAATGAACAACGCCTGTGTACAACAACCCAAATTCCACCAATCATTCATGAATTTCAGAGACGCCCATTAGTGATCAAAGAAACTAATTTCCGCAACGCAAGTGCCTCGAATCACACTATCGCGTTTCGAATCAATTAAACAAAAAGGGGAGCTTCCCATTCCGAAGTCTTAGCAAGAACCTCCTGAAAACAGTAAACCCTGCCACCCACATAGTCTCTCTGTTATAAACACAAAGCACATTACGGGAGATTGGAACACTGAAACAAGCTGAATCTTTCCAGTCTATATTTGTCCAACCTATTTTTATGTTACCCAAGTAATAGCTTTTATACCCTTTTACTCATGTACGAATTAATTGCTCTACCATATTGTATTACTTTTGTCACTACTACTACTACTACTACTAATACTACCACTAGTGAACATCGAAATGGTACCTCACTAGTATTGCACCTCACTCTGAGCCTTTATATACCCTCTGTGTCCATGTATTGTTTGTAATGGCTTGATAAAGCTCCTGGAAAACGAAACGTTGCCACAATAAATGTCACATTAGTTGCACTTGTGTCCTTTAACTTCTGTTCTAAAACTGTAACTGTGGTGCGGGGGGTGGAAACAGAGGGATCGGTGTGTGATGGTTGGTTTGGATTGTTCAGTTGCCTTAGGGATGTCGTGGCTGGAATCCTTCTGCAGGTGTTTCTGAGGGGTGCGCTTATCCTTCCATTTGATCATGGGTTATTCTGCTCTCCTTTTTCATTTCCTCCTATTTCTCCTTTTGTTTTTGAACTCTCTCTTTCATTGTATTCCTTTCGTCCTGTGTTCTGTCTCGATCCAGGTACACACTCCGGAACTCCTGCTTGCCTCTCAGCCGTGCTTTCCCCTGCAGGATCAGGTTCGGGTTATTCTGCCTTGAAAATTACTTTGAGAGGCCGATTCCTTTTCTTTGGAACCCCCAATTCTCCGAAAATTTGCCACCTGGGTAAATCCCCGTCGCCTATCACCTTCATGATTCTTCAATCGCTTTTTTCTCCTCCTGCTTTCTTTCATCATAAGTTTCCCCTTTAGCTTCGTCTAGCCAATAACAAACACGAACTCTCCCTTTCCACCTCCCACTGTGACTCCCATTCCCATCCTCTGATGTGTTTTAGTTCCTTCCCGTGGAGTGTTCCTTCCTTCAGTCCCTTCCCTAGTTATGGCCCCTATGCTTCTTGTTTGTCTTTCCTGCTCACCTGTTCCTGGCCCCCACAGGTATCTGGTAACTCCTTGCACATGTCCTAGTTCCTTCAATGTCTTCCAACCTCTCATCTGTCCTAGTGTGCTCCCGTCTTTGTTTGGCCCCATGGGGGTTTGACAGGACGTCTGCATACAGTTTAGTTTCCATGCTTCCTTCAGACCTGTTGTCTGTGTTTGATGTAGCCATTGCCGATGCTACTTCTGTAATATCTTTGTCTGTGTGCTGTTTCAGATGCCCTCAGCTCCTCTTCTAATCTCTCTATCTTGATTTCTGCTGCTGTGGCCTGTTGCTTCCCCCTTTCCCTGCATTCTGCTGCTAACCTCTCTTTCCCTCTTCCTTTCCAGCTCATCTAGTCTCCTTCCCCAGTTCTTCCCCCCCTTTTTTTTTAGCTCTACCTCCCTTCCTCCCTCCCAGATTCGTCCTTGGAGTCCCTTGTCCTCATCCTGGTTCTAGGTTCCCCCGTTGCTCCACAGAAGGGGGACGGGTGTTAGGGGGGGAGGAATAATGGGTTTGGAGGAGAGGGAATGGATGGGTGTGGGGGGGGGGAGGATGGTTATTGGAGGGTAGAGATAGTTGGGGAGGGGTTAGATGGTTTGAGGGAGAGAGGGGATGGATGGTTATTGGGGAGGGGGAGGGTGGTTATGGAGGGGGAGGTAGTTGGGGGGGTTAAAACGGTTTGGGGAGGGGTTAGGTGGTTTGGGGGAGGGTAGCTGGCTAAAGGGGAGGTGGTTAGGGAAGGGGAGAGGTGATTATGGGGTGGGGGGTACGTGTTTGTGTCAAGTGTTTGTGTCAAGTGGTGGGGGGTGTGTGTGGGTGTGTGTGTGTGGTGTGTGTATGTGTGTGTATGTGCGTGTGGTGTGTGTGTGTGTGGTATGTGTGTGTGGTGTGTGTGTGAGTGTGTGTTGTGGTTTGTGTGTGTGGTGTGTGTGTGTGTGTGTGTGTGTGTGGTGTGTGTGTGTGTGGTGTGTGTTTGGTGTGTGCGTGTGTGTGGGGTGTGTATGTGTGGTGTGTGTGTGTGTGGTGTGTGTGTGTGGTGTGTGTGTGTGGTGGTGGTTGGTTGTGTGTGTGGTGTGGTGTGTGTGGGGGTGTGTGTGTGGTGTGTGGTGTGTGTGTGTTTGTGGTGGTTGTGTTGGGGTGTGGATGGTGTGGGGTGTGTGTGGTATGTGTTTTGTGTGTGTGTGTGTGTGTGTGTGTGTGTGTTGTGTGTGTGTTTGGGGTGTGTGTGTATTTTTTATTAGTTGTGTGTGTATTGTGTGTGGTGTGGTTTTTTTGTGTGTGTGTGTGTTGGTGTGGTGTGTGTGTGTTGTGTGTGTGTGTTGGTGTGCTTGTGTGTGAGGGAGGGGGGTTAGGGGGGGGTAGGTGGGTGGTTGAAAGATCCGTCGTGTAGGCACAAAATTTTGTCTCATTTATCTTCCCCAAATTTTGCTACTCTCTCCACTTATTGCCCTTCTGGATTTACGTATTAAATTTTTGCTGGTTATTACATTTTCCTTGTTCACAATTTAGAGAGGATTTTCTAGCTTCCTAAGTATTCTTATGTTAATAACTACCAGTAGTAACAAATGCCTGGTGCGTGTGTGTATGTGTGTGTGTGTGAGTGTGTGTGTGGTGAGAGTGTCTTGTGCGGTGTAATGACTGGCCCCCAACTTCTTGTGACCTGACACAACCCTCCTGGGACTTGACCATAGCCCCCGTCTTACAATGTTGCCCTTAAAAGTTTTGTCCCACCTACCTTCTCACACTCGTCAACACTTATATTTTCTATGTCTATGGTATTTCTATTCTAATTCTGGTAATAGCTTGGGAGGGGTGAGTGACCAGTATCAAACAGTATGCAAGGCCAGCCAGGGCCGTCAACATGCAAACCACAAATAGGCGAATAAACTTGCGCTGCAATGGTGCGGTGACAGTTGCCAGCTGCTGATGACGAAGTTGTCGTACAGGCCTTAAATCCCTATTTTGGAGATCCTTCACCCGTGATGTTTATAACCATATATTCTCATACATCCCGCTTCCTCACGCGATTTCACTCTTCACTGATGATAGTATACACTTCACATTATATACACTTCACTTTATATGTATAATGGCACACAACTTGTCGTGACGTCACTTCTTCAGGGTGTGTGTGTGTGTGTGTGTGTGTGTGTGTGTGTGTGTGTGTGTGTGTGTGTGTGTGTGTGTGTGTGTGTGTATGTGTGTGTGTCTGTGTCTGTATGTGCATGTGTATATGTGAGTGAATGTGTACTCACCTAATTTTGATTGCAGGGGTCGATTCATTGCTCCTGGTCCCGCCTCTTCACTAGTCCCTACTAGTTCACTCTCTCCCTGCTGCATGAGCTTTATCATACTAAAGCTTAAAGCTATATATGGCTCCTGCCTCCTCTGGATCACTTTCCAGACTATTTCCCTTCCTGACAACTCTGTGACAGTAGAAGTACTTCCTAGCAGCCCTGTGACTCATTTGAGTCTTTAACTTCCAATTGTGTCCCCTTGATGCTGTGTCCCATCTCTGGAACATCTCGTCTTTGTCTACCTTGATGATTTCTCTATGTATTTTATATGTCGTTATCATATCCCCCCTATCACTCCTATCTTCCAGTAAAGTCCGGTCGATTTCCTTTTTTTTTATTTTTTTTATTTTTTTTTACACAGGGTTTGACAAGATTAAGGAACTCTAGTTTTATTGACAAGCTATTTACAGGTTAAGGATTCCTAACTTTACTGACAAGCTAAGAGCTGTTACCTGCATCAGCTCATTTGAAAGCATTTTTATTGTTATGAGACATACAAGTAGGGAACAGGATGAAGTTGGAGCCATCTGTGGGCCAGCATTTTCATTTGATCAACTGACGTTATCTCGTTGACATCATTATGCTGTATGAATATGTTCCATACTCGAGTCATCCTGGGTATATATGATTTCAGATGGAGTGATGTTTTGGAGAAGGGTACAGCCAGAGTGAAGTTGCTGCTTTCTGCCCGTCTTGTGGCATAAAAGCTTGTTTCACGTGTCCTCGAAGTGGATCCAAGTGTGGTACTTTGACAATATTGGCCTTGTACATAACAGTAAGGCCACCCACATCCCTCCTATGTTGAAGGCTCTGCTGAAATGACAGATCTATCCAGCATGGGTCCAGGCGAGAGATGAGACGTCATGCTCTGTTCTCTACTCTGTCAAGCAGTCGCAGATGAGAGGGGGGGGGGCAGGCAAACCAAGAAAGTGGAGCATACTCAAGGTGTGAGCGTACTTGTGCTTCGTACAGAATCTTGCAATCCCTACTATCAAGCAGATGCGAGATACGGCGAAGTGTTATAAGCTTCCTGGCTGCCTTGTTTGCAAGATTTGCAAAATGGTTCTTCGTGTTCAGTTTGGAGTCAAATTTCACCCCAAGGATATGAACTTCTTCTCCAGGTGCCAACACCCTCCCATTCATCCTTACTACTGCACCAGCATTACCATCATGGTGCCTAGAGACGATCATCATTTGCATTTTCTCAGGTACAAATGTTACTTGCCATCTATTTCCCCAAGCTGATATAGCTCTCAGCTGGTGATTGATGTAGCTTAGAGCAGCTGGCATTTCTTCTCTTGGATAAGTGAATGTCAGTGTACAGTAGTCTGCATATGCATGTGATTCTGGGATGAGATGAAGAAGGTCGTTGAAGTAGACATTCCATGACAATGGTCCCAGCACGCTTCCTTGTGGAACACTTGCCCCAATAGGATGTCTTGCTGATTCCGTTCCATTGAGAACTACACTTAGAGATCTACCATGAAGGTAATCACTGAGGAGACATGGCATAGAGCCTGCAATTCCCAGTGCTTGAAGTTTTGCTAAGAGGCCCTGGTGCCATTCCTTTAACCTCTCCTCGTAGGACATGCGCCCTTAGCCCTGAGACTAGTCTCGTTGCAAACCTTTGCACTTCTCTATTTTCATGACGTCCTTGTCCAGGTGTGTGTGTTCGAAACTGGTACTGTATAAACTATACCACTGTTGGGGTTTGAACTCGGAATGCTATTCTTCGGTTTGCTAGGAGCTCATATGCTGCAGCAGTTATTTGAATGATATGCTCCTCAGAAAATGGGTCCTTTTCCTTAAGTGAGGTTTCTAGTGCTTGTCCCCCTAAACTGTACTCTTTCCAGGATCTTCTTTGCCCTTCCCCGATCTTCATGACTTTGCACTTGGTGAGGTTGATCTCCAGGAGCCAGTTTTTGGACTAGGTCTGCAGCCTGTCCAGATCCCTTTGTATTCCTTTCTGGTCCTCCACCGATTGAATTCTGCTCATTAACTTCACACCGTCTGAAAACATGGTCACTTCTGAATCTATTATCCTTCTTTCCTGTCACTGACATACCAGAAACAGCACCGGTCCTACGAATGACCTCTGTAGATCCCCGCTCGTTACCTGCGCCCACTCTGACACCTTGTCATGTTCCGTGACTCGCTGATGCCTTCCCGTCATGTATTCTCTGATCCATTGCAATCACTTTCCTGCTATACCTGCCTGATCCTCCAGCCTTTTCACGAATCTCTTGTTTAGAACTGTATCAAAAGTCTTCTTACAGTCTAAGAAAATGCATTCTAACAACCACTCTCTTTCTTGTCTCTATGCTTTCACCTTGTCATGGAACTCCAATAGGTTTGTCATATAGGATTTCCCGTCACTGAATCTGTGCTGGTTGTCGGTGATAAGCTAGGTGCTCCACCAGTCTTCTCCTGATAATCTTCTACATGACTTCACATGCTAAACATGTCAATGATACTGGTCTGTAGTTTAATGCTGCATGTCTGTCTCCTTCTTTGAAAATTGGGGCTGCATTTGCTGTCTTTCATGCCTCAGGTAGTTGCCCTGTTTCATTAAATGTGTTGAAGAGTGTTGCTAGCGATATACAGAGCGCCTCTGCTCCCTCTCTCAGGACCCATTGAGAGATGTTGTCTGGCCTCATCGCCTTTGAGGTATCTAGTTCGCTTGGTGGCCTCCACACCTTGGTTGTATGTGTTGTGTCCAGCACTTGATGCTATACCCCACCACTCCGTCTTTCTGGAGTCCTTTCTGTCTCCTTAGTAAATACTTCTTTGAATCTCATGTTCAGTTCCTCACATGCTTGTCGGTTCTTTCTTGTGATTCCTTCCTTCCTTCCTCAGCCTGATTTTTTTTTATTTTATTTAAAACATTTCACAATACAAGGATGAATAAAAGCATAATAATAATGGCCACGAATGGGCTATAAACAAAACTCTTCCAAATTACAACCTCAACACAAAAATACCACACCAAACCTAATGACATTAACACCTACAACACAACTCTTAACAATTACTCAATACCTGCAATATGCAGTATAAGAGCCTGTGCTGCAACACAGTTGATGCATCACCCCCCAACTCCCATACACACTTAGAAAACTAAACCACATTCACCAATATGAAAAATCATAACAGTAAGTAACCTCAATTGAGGAAATATCCTGAGGCATCTTGTCACTTGAGGAAACAGTATTTACAATCATTGATGATACAGGAATACCAACTTCCCAACAACTACCAATAAAGTTGGTAGTACTGTTAATGAGTTAAACTTTTCACACTTAAATTTTCCCCCCGTCACCCCAAAATAAAATAGCCACTATCACCAACATGTTGGCTTACATCCTAACTTTTATTAAAATTTCATCAATTTTCACATAAATATCTTGAGGTTCGAGTGACTCCCCACTCCAAAAAGTATTTACATTTCATTACATTTCCCAAGTAAATAATATTCTACGATACAAGAATAGTTTTTTAAAAAACACTAAATTGTCCATCTGATATGTTATGAACTAAGCCATAAAGAAAAATAACCTCTAAAGACTATATTAATTTGCATCTGAGCGTTAATAAATAACAAAAAGGCACATACCGTGACTGGAAACGATACACAAAAAACAGTGTGACTTTGTCAATTTGGGCCAAGTCGGACCGAAACGTCGTCTAAGTTCTGTCTTTATGTGCGGTTATTGTGCATCTAAGCGTTGTTGCAACATGACAACACAAACACAGGGAGCTTCATTATCTGAGAACATTGCTTTCACACAAACCACAACCTACTCAAAATACTCAACCCCTGCCATTTGGATTCAGGAAAAATAAAACACTAATGATGCATTGTAAAATGCTAGATCTGCTTTACACAGCATTGGAAAATAAGGAATATCCACTAGGAATTTTTATTGACCTAAGAAAAGCGTCTGACACAGTAGACCACGGCATCCTACTCCACAAACTTGACCATTATGGTAGAAAAGGACATGCTCTTGTATATTTCAAATCCTACCTTACTAATAGGTATCAGTATGTCACCATTAAAGACACAGCCTCATCAATACGGCCACTTGATACTGGAGTTCCGCAGGGAAGTGTCCTTGGTTCCCTGGTCTTCCTCATTTACATTAATGATCTTCCAAACGTATCCCAACACCTGAAACCCATTCTCTTTGCTGACGACACGACTTACGTCATCTCCCACCCTAATCTTGCCACCCTCAACACCATTGTCAACAAGGAGCTGCTCAAAATTCTGACTTGGATGACTGCCAATAAACTTACACTTAACACTGACAAAACCTACTACATTATGTTTGGTAGCAGAGCAGGTGTTGCGCAACTTAACATTAAGATCGACAGCACTCTAAATGCCAGACATAATGAGGGCAAATTACTAGGTCTATACCTCGACAACAACCTAAATTTCAGCACCCATATCCAACACATGATAAAAAAAGTTTCCAAAACGGTGGGGATCCTCTCCAAGATACGATATTACGTGCTGCAAACTGCCCTTCTCCCAATATATCATTCACTCATTTATCCATACCTCACCTATGCATTTGTGCTTGGGGATCAACTGCAGCAACACATCTAAAGCCAATAATAACCCAACAAAAAGCCACAGTAAGAACAATCGCTAAATCCTATCCCTGGCAACACCCCCCCCACTCTTCATAGATCTAAACTTACTCCCTGTTCAGAACATCCACACTTACTACTGTGCAATCTACATCTACAAGACCTTAAATTCCAATATTAACCTTGACCTAAAATGCTTTCTTGATAGTTGTGACAGGACCCACAGGCATAACACAAACATCTCTATGACATTCCCCGTGTCCAACTAAACCTTTACAAAAATTCAATGTGTGTCAAAGGGCCTAAAATCTGGAACACCCTACCTGAAAACTCTAGAACTTCAGACACATTCATCACTTTCAAAACTACAGTTAGAAAACATCTTATCTTCCTGATACACCTCGTCAACTAACTACATGTAAACCACCTGGTGGTTCACATTTACACTCACTCACCCATCGACTATAAACACAGAAATACGAATCTTAATCTTAAAATAATGAACCCTATCTAGTCATAAGCTTGCCTATGATACTCCAATATAGACACTATGTATTGAGCCAAAACAAAAGCATTCACATTGCTAAACTTACAAAATATAATGCAGCCTTGACACCATAATCTGTAATAATTTAAAGTTTAGAATTAATCTAAGTCTGCCCGAAATGCCTAGCCATGCTAGGTGTCCTAGTGGCCCCCTCTGTAATTAGTATTTTAAAACATGTAAACCACACAATATCCAAAATCTGTAAACCCCGCATTGTGATCCTTATAGAGAATAAACTTTATTGATTGATTGATATACACAGGTGAACCTCCATGCACTCCCATCCACCCATCCCATCACACAATGCCCCACTCGAACACACAACGTTCATACAACATAGATAAAAAGCAGCTCACACTTGAACATACGGATGTCCTTGTGCTATTCTTGTAACAACAACAAAACGTTGTAACATTACACAAAAAGCCAAAATACAAGATATGTTATACATATTTATATATTATCTATATACCTTATACACAGAATAGTAACACAACTCGGGTTATTATTAATTATACAAAATTCATGATACAGCCGCCCTATACATCGGCCACCGAAAAACAACAATAATGCAGTATTGCTGATGTTGTAAGACCCCCCAAAAGCCCTACTCGTAACACACAGCATACGAACTATAATAATTTATTAGCCAATATCTGGACTTATGTTCTGCATGTAGCCTATCATGATAAACCTCCTAATTTTATAACAAGGCCATGAATTATACATTCCTAAACAAAAGAAACACCTTTCACACTGAAGTAAGGCATGTTATCACCCTACCATAATCACATACGCTCCACCCCATCCATTCCCTCTTTCGCGAAAAACCTTCGAACACTCACACCAACACCGCCTTAACCTTTGAAAAACCAACTACAAAAAGAAACCAGTCCCCTACAGAGTTATCCCTGTGCCAATTGAAGGAGACGACTGACCGTAAGCTCGCGGTAGGCCTCCAGAAAACAAACTCCCCACTGTCCCCGTAAATAATTTTATTCCTACCAACAGTCCTGTATATGCCCACCGCTATTGCCTTAATTCGAATTCCGCCTCCAGCATCCCTCATTCCAGGAAATATACAGAAAATCCACTACCACATACATAATCGCCCTTTTCACCTCCCTTGGGACCCCTCTCACTTCTAACGTTAAAGCTCGAAGGATGGATACATTACCCCCACCCATCAGACGAAAAACCCTCGCCAACCACGACCTTACCTCCCTCAATGCTTCACAAAAATAAACCACATGAAATACTGTTTCCATTTCACCACACTGTATGCAGGACGGTTTCCTCACCAATCCCATTAAACTCAAAATTGATTTCAATGCTAAGATCCCCGCAATGAATCTATATACTAACTCCCTTACCCTTGGCATTAACCTAAGCTTCTGGAAGTCTTCCCACATCATCCCCCAATCATACAAGAGGAAAACCGATATGCCTTGCAGGATTTCCGGCCTCCTACTCATCGACACCAAATGTCCCACTTTAAGTCGTGCGACCTCCCTAACCAGTAACGAAACCCTCAGCATATCTTCACATTCGATTAACTCCTTGCCACCCCACCATCTCCGCACATCACCCATCACCTTCACCACTCTAACCCCTCTTTCCCCTCCAGCCCTAACGAATCTCTGTTTTACATATAGGGCTTTCATTCTCGGCCCCAATGCCAAAAGGCCCACTCCCCCACTGCGTACATGGGACATCACCACCTCCTTGCTCAACCATGCCCTCCCAAAACCCCAAACATAATGTAATACCCGCCACTGGATCTCATGCACGTCTTGTGTCCTCAAAGGATACACTTCAGTCATACTCCACACTTTACTAAAAACAAAAGAATAAACTGTAACTGCCCTCTGTTGTAAGGTGACATCTCCTGCCCATGAACCCCGTAACCGACTCACTGCTTTCTCCACCACCCACTCTGAGTTTACCTGTCTAGCCTCCTGCACATCTGCCATGTATATAACTCCACAAATCTTTAGCCTATCCACCACTGCCCACCCAAACTCCAACCCTAAATCCCTCCCTACCCAAGAACCCACTTCCAGTAAACTGGATTTCGCCCTATTTACACGCATGCCAGTCGCCTCCCAAAAAGCTTCCAACACCCTTCCCACAGTACACAAACCCTCTACCCCATCTATCAGGACAGTAGTGTCATCCACATACTCCACTATACTTATACACCCGCCCCTCTCCCCATTTAATGTCCCTGAAACTGATTCTGCATACACGCAAACAGTATTTGAGAAAGCGGGCACCCCTGCGTCAAGTCTCTCTCCATTTTAACCAGCCTTCCCAACCTACCATTGACTTGAACCTGCACCATTGCCGATGAATACAGCATATCAACCCAAAGCACAACTCCTTCCCCAAAACCCTGATGCAACAAACTAGCCCTCAAAAATTTCCTATCCACATTGTCGTATGCATTCTCCGAATCAAGACCCAAAATTCCTCCCCCCTCACAACCTTCCAAAAAATCCTTTATGCACCCATGACCGTCTCTCATTCTTCTTCCTGGTATGCCCATCTGACCCCTATGTATAACCTCCCCTATAACCTTCTTCTTATAGTCAGAACACATTAGTGAAATAGCTCTATATGCTTTTTGAGTACCAATACGACCACTCCCATACTTTGTGTCTGTCCTAGCTTTCCCTCCTGTAGCATGCAATTCATGAACTCTACCAGACAATACTTAATATGCTCCAACTGAACTCTATAAAAATCATTTGAAATCCCATCTATACCCGGCACCTTGCCAGTACTCATGTTGAACACTGCCTCTTCAAACTTTCCACACGCTAATCTCACCTCGCATCTCCATCCCCTTCCCCTTGCTGCCCTAACCAACTCCCCCCCCCCTCAACACTTCCTGAATAGCATCGCCCTCCTTCCCCTGCCTCCATTTCTCCCTTAACCAGATATCAGCATAATTACTCATGCCATCTGTAGTAGTAAGCACCTGACCCTTATGATATCCACGTATACCCTCACTTACCTCCAATTGCAATATAGTAGACTCCTTCTGCCTGATCCTAAAACGTCGCACAACACTACCCGAAGGTTTATCCCCCACTGCACAGCCTCCAGACCCGTCCTCACACGCACTGCATCAAAACTGTCATTGTCTATTTCTGCCAATCTACCCCTGAGTTGTGCAAAGGTCCCAGCCTGCCTCCCCCACCCTCCTCATAACACTCATTCAGCTGATATTCCAAATAATTCTGTAACCCATACCTCCACCTAACCACTTCCCTTCCCCTATTTTTAAAGAATCCGGCAATACCTGGTTTAGCCCACTTCTCCCACCATTCCAAGACACACGACCCCACTTCCCGTGACCCCCAAAAAGATTGCCACCATTCCCCAAAAACCTCACTCACCCTCTCACCCTTCGAGAGTCTCGCATTTAATTTCCAATTACCAGGTTGTATCCTTACCATACCATCCCAGTAAAGATCCACAATAACCACCCTATGGTCAGAAATCCCCACATCAAAAGTCCTAACCCCCACTATGCGTATTGCTTCCATTGCATAGAGCTTATCCAGACGTGCAGCATAACCCTTCATACAAACGTATACTCAACCCTCCAACCACTCCTCCCCACGACATCTAAAATCCCCACATCTCCCAACACATTGTGTAATATGCCCAACACACACCCCGCCCCCCTCGGGTCCACATCACCCCGTCTTATGACACAATCCCAATCTCCTCCTATCACAGTGACTAAATGCAATCCTCTAAAATGAAACAGCAACACATCCCTCACGAAATTTTCCTTAACTCTTGCATTGCCATCTGCCAGCATGTATACTCCTATAAAACAAACCCTAGTCTCACTCCACACTCCCACCACCCGCACCACCCTCCCACCCCCTCCTCCCACCCCAAAACACGCAAGGGACTGGTCTCCTTCACAGCCACAGCAATCCTCCCTTTTAACCTCAACGAGCCACTCACATACATCTTATATCCCTTCAAATGCAACTCACATCCAAACTTGTAATTATTCTCCTGTATGAAACAAATATCCACATCAAATCTCCGTAGAAACCATTCCACCCACACTCTCTTAACCTCAGCCCTCAGGCCACTGACATTTATAGTGACAACCTTGAAGTATTACAGTAAAGACGGCTTCTCCTGCTGCCTTTGAGGCTTACTTGAAAGACTTTGCTGCTGACTAGAGCCACTTTTGGCACTCGGTCTATCCGGACCCCCGATCTCCCCCTTTTCCCTTGACCCTTTCAGCACCTCAGTACTGTTACCACCACTCGTTGGGAGATCCAGCATGTTCTTCCAAGATTTCTTCCCAGTTAGCTGTCCTGGCGTTAACATGTCATCCATGTCTGATGCTTCCACAGTTTGTTTGCAGGAACCACCGTCTCCACACAGGACATCATCTTCCATGTCCTCCTGGTGCACCTCAAGCACCACCATGTGCTGCTTACCTTCCTTTCGCAAGGTCTCCTCACACTCCAGTGCGTCTGTTGCCCCCACCAACTTATGGCCGTCCGTCACACCATCAGGACTGCCCTCCTCCTCACCCAGGAAGTCTTTGAAGACCTCGTCCAGCAGGCCATCCTGTTGCAAAGCACTCCTGCCAACATTCGCCTCCATAGGCGTCTGCTCAGCCACCGTCCCCACAGGTACGTGGCACACGATCCTATCTCCGACTCCACTCTGCACTCTGTCCACTTCCTCACTCCAACTTCTAGGTGCCTGCCTTTGGCTGCACCTGTCCCAGGCACCAAAGTGCCCAGCTGTTGGTCCACTACTGTTTTCGCCTGGTCACGCTGTCCCTGCCGCCAATGACACTGGGCTGCCATATGGTCATAAGACCCGCACAACTGGCATGTTCTGCATTGTCCTGCATAGAATATGTAGACCTGCGTTCTGTACTCTTCCATCAGAGCGTACGATGGTATCGGCTGCCTCAAATTCATCTTCAGTGTGAAGGATCCCTCAGGCAGCCCCATATAAGGCTCATCCTTCCACACTCCCAATTCAGCTGCATGAATCTTGCCATATCTACGAAATACCACCACAACATCATATTCAGTGGCCTTGAATGGCACATTTCTTACTTTTACCCACGTTACATAGCTTGAGACATCATGAAGGCAGACCTCCACTGCTGGATTAATCGTCATTCTCTTCTCCTGATAAGCGTCGACTATGCTGGTGTAAAATCCAGCACTTGTGAACTTGATGAAAATCCTCATCAATCCATTAACTGCAACTCCATGCAGTTTTTCATTCGGAATGCCGTACACATCATGTATAATACTTGGAAGAACCACCTGCATCGTAGAACTGCTAAGTGTTCCGCGGACCAGCTCCACACAAACCATGTTTACAAGTCGTCCATGTCTGTCTGCCATTTTGGGTACCTAGGTACACCAACCGCCACCAAGGAACAACAATGACAAGTGCAGAATGCGTCCTCTCTCCCCGGAGGTTGAGAGACGAAATCAGCCTGATTACTTGGTCCTTGACTGTTGTTTTCCTTCGGGTTGAACATGGCTTTCGCTGCTATGTAAATGGGCCTCCATCCTTTCCTGAGCATAATATTAATTTCTGGCTCTTCGATTTCTCTCTTTATTCTCCTGGGTCCTTTGCCTTCTATACTTCTTCCATTCTCTAGCACACTTGGTTTTGGCCTATCTACACCTTTGAGTGAACCAAGGGCTCGTCCTGGACTTCTCATTATTTATGTTGCCTTTTAATACAAACCTCTCCTCTGCTTCCTTGCATTTTGTTGTCACATATTCAATCATCTCATATACTGCTATCATGCTGGTTTTCTGTCCCACTGAACTTCATGTAGGAAATTCCTCATGCGCGTGTAGTCCCCTCTCTTGTAATTTGGCTTCATTCGTCCTGCTTCCCTCTCACTTGTAACTACTATTTACTCGAAGCTCAGAACCACATGTTCACTATCCCTGAGGGGTCTATCATATGTGATGTCAATATTAGCCCTACTCAAAGGTCAAGTCTTGATGAATTAAACACATGTGCAACACTTGAGTATCTTTATTGAGGAAACGTTTCGCCACACAGTGATTTCATCAGTCCATACAAAGGAGAACACTGGGGAACAGGAGGAGTCCAGTCTTACTGGTTTGTGGTCTCTCTCTCTCTGGTAGTGTTCTTATATGTTGATGCATGAAGTTTTCCAATACCACCTCCATCATCTTTTTTTGTTTCTGGGCCCCCATGTGGCTCCAGGTTTTTCGAGTCAATTTCTCAGTGATTGAAATCACCCACAGGGTCAGGTGGACCCTGCCCTCATGGGCCCATCTGGCCACTTCAGCTTGTATGTCAACCATCGCTCTGTTACTCCCTTCATATTCTTGCCTTTGACTCATGCTGTTCTGTGGTGGTTTATACATCACTGCAATCTCCATCTTGGGACCTCCACCTTGAAGTGTTCCTATTATGTAGTCCTTTGCTTCTCCTCCATCTCCTCTCTCCTGTTCCTTAAAATACCATTGGTTTCTGATGAGCAACGTCATTCCTCCACCCCCTCTGTTCCCTCTGTCTTTCCTCAGGATCTGTTATCCAATTGGAAATATGAGCTTGGTTTTTGTGAGAGCTATTATGACTGATGATACACCTATGATTCTTTTATTCCGCTCCTCCCACTTCTTTTTTGCGATTCCATCAGCATTGGTATACCATACCTTCAGTTTCCTCTCGAACACTGCATTCTGGGGGGTTTGTGGGGGTTGGTGGAATGGAGTACCTGGCAGGGTTCTATGGGATTCAACAGAATAGTGCGGGTGGGGTCTCCGGGTGTGGAATATGGTTTGTGTTGGGATAGTGTATTTGGCTGTGTGGGTTCTGAGGGTGGTTCTGTGAGTGTTTGTGCTTGTTGCTCCACTCTACTCTGGATGTCCTCATCCAACTCTAGACTTGTCTCTCTTTCTTGCCCCTTTTATCTGTGTGTTCTCTCTTTCAGTTATTGTCGCTCTGTCGCAGTCTAGGAACATTCTTTGATATTCATTGATTCCTTCAGCTATGGTTTCTTCTGCAGGATTCTGTTCCTCAGTGTTTCTGTTTTGAAAATCAGTTTTACTAGCCGCTTTCTTTCCTTCGAGTTCCCCCCTATTCTCTGAAAATTTATGAGCTCATTCATGTCCTCCTCTCTTGTATGTTTGATGATATTTTCAATCTCTCATTTTTCTTTATGCTGTCTTTCATCTCCTGAAGCCCATAAATCAAGACTGACCTCTCTCTCTCTCCCCCTCCCATTGATGTGTGTGTGTGTATGTGTGTGTGTGTGTGTTGTTGGTGTCTTGTGTGTGTGTGTGTGTGTGTGTGTGTGTGTGTGTGTGTGTGTGTGTGTGTGTGTGTGTGTGTGTGTGTGTGTGTGTGTCTGTGTGTCTGTGTGTGTGTGTATGTGTGCGTGTGTGTGTGTGTGTGTGTGTTGTGTGTGTGTGTGTGTGTGTGTGTGTGTGTTGTGTGTGTGTGTGTGTGCGTTTTGTGTGTCTGTGTGTGTGTGTGTGTGTTGTGTGTGTGTGTATGTGTGTGTGTGTATGTGTGTGTGTGTGTGTGTGTGTTGTGTGTGTGTGTGTGTGTGTGTGTGTGTGTGTGTGGCGTGTGTGTGTGGTGTGTGTGTGTGTGTGTGTGTGTGTGTGTGTGTGTGTGTGTGTGTGTGTGTGTCTGTGTGTGTGTGTATGTGTGCGTGTGTGTGTGTGTGTGTGTGTGTGTGTATGTGCATACTCACCTAATTCCCTCTGTCTCTCCTCAGGATCTGGTATCCTGTTGGAAAGATGGCATCTGTTATCATACCTGTAAGCTTCGTTTCTGTGAGAGCTATGCTGTCCAGTGATGCCTCCTTGACTCTTTTGTGCCACTCCTCCCACTTATTTGTTATTCCATCAGCGTTTGTGTACCATACCTTCAGTTTCCTCTCCAACACTGTGGTTTGGGGGGCCTGTGAGGGTGGGAGACCTGGTAGTGTACTGTGGGATTCTATAGCTGAGTGTGGGGTGGGAGCTGTGAGTATGGATTGTAGTTTGTGTTGGGATGGTGTGATAGGTTGTGGGGTTCTCGGGATGGTTCTGTGTGTTCTTGCCCTTGTTGCTCTGCCCTGCTCTGATTGACCTCTGCTGGGTCTGTCCTTGTCTCCCTTCCTAGCTCCTTTCGCTTTTTTATCCTGTCCCTCAGCTGCTGTCATTCTGTTTGTGTTCTGTCTCTGTCTAGGAACACCCTCTTGTACTATGCTGAGTACTTCACCCATGGTTTCTCTTGGAGGATCCTGTTCCGCACTGTTTCTGTCCTGAAAATCAGCTTGATCAGTCGTTTTCTCTCTTTCAAGTATCCCCTATTCTCTGAAAATTTGCAATCTCGTCCATATCTTCTTTACCTATTTCTGTGATATTCTCAATCTCTTTTCTTTCTGCTTGCCATCTTTCAGTGTGTCCTTCCCTCGCTCTCCTGAAGCTCATGAATAAACACTAATTTTGCCCTTTCCTCCTCCCATTGCCTTTCCCTTTGTGAATCTGGTTCCAGTCTGTACGTGGCCATTTTCTCCCTTGTTTTTTTCCAGTAGCTCTTGGAAGCATAGTTGTGCCTCTGCATTTGACCTATCACCCTCTCCATCTGCACCCAGCTGCTCTCCCCTTTCACTCCTTGGCCCTTCTTGGCAGTCTGATATGACCTTAGCATAATTCATATCTCCTTCCTCCATGTTCGGTCTCCCAGCTTCATATGCTGTGTCTTCTCTGGTCAATACCCCTGTAACTCGCTTCAGCCTGTTTAGCTCATCTTCTAGGACCCTTATCCTGCCTACTGCAGTTTCGACTTGTGCCTTCTAGCTCTCCTTCTCCAACTTCTTTTCCAATCTCTCAGAAAGCTCTGTCTTCATTTTTGCAGAAAGCTCTCCTAATTTTCTTTCCCACTCTTTTTCCATCCTTTTCCACTGCTCCTTCATCCACTCCTCCCTACCAGAACCATTCTCATCTGATCCCTGGTTCCTTCAATTCCCCACCTATTTTTTTTTTTTTTTTGAGGAAGGAGTGAGAGAGGGGGAGAGGGAGAGAGAGAGAGAGAGAAAGAGGGAAATAGAGAGAAGGGAAAGGTAGAAGGAGAGAGGGCAGAGAGTGAGAATGGAAAAAAGAGGAGAGAGTTAGGAGAGAGAGAGAGAGAGAGAGAGAGAGGAGAAGAGAGAGAGAGAGAGAGAGAGAGAGAGAGAGAGAGAGAGAGAGAGAGAGAGAGAGAGAGAAGAGAAAGAGAGAAAGAGAGAGAGAGAAGGGAGAAAGAGAGAGAAAAAAAAGAGAGTGGAAAGGAGAGGGGAGAGAGAGGGGAAAAAGGGAAGAGAGAAGGGAGAGAGAGAGATGGAAATGGGAGAGAGGGGAGAGATAATGAGAGGGGAGAAGATGCTAGAGGGGAGAAAGGGAAAGGGGTTAGAGAGGGAGAGGTAGATAGATAGATAGATAGATACATAGATACATAGAGAGAGGAGAGAGAGAGAGAGGAGAGAGAGAGAGAGGAGAGAGGAGAGAGAGAGAGAGAGAGAGAGAGAGAGAGAGAGAGAGAGAGAGAGAGAGAGAGAGAGAGAGAGAGAGAGAGAGAGAGAGAGAACGTAAAGTGGATAGTGGAGTGTAAGAGAAGGAGGGAGGGTTTACCAGGTCAGTTCTCATGAAGGTGTGAAATCCTAATTGTGGTTGCAGAGGTCGAGACTCAGCTCCTGGTCCCGCCTCTTCACTGATCACTACTACATCCTCTCCCTCTCTGCTTCCTGTGCTTTGTCATACCTCTTCTTAAACTATGTATGGTTCCTGCCTCAACTACTTCACTTGCTAGGCTATTCCACTTCCTGACGACTCTATGACTGAAGAAATACTTCCTAACGTCCCTGTGGCTCGTCTGAGTCTTCAGCTTCCAGTTGTGACTCCTTGTTTCTGTGTCCCCTCTCTGGAACATCCTATCTCTGTCCACCTTGTCTATTCCCCGCAGTATCTTGTATGTCGTTATTGTGTCTCCCCTGACCCTTCTGTCCTCCAGTGTCGTCAGTCCGATTTCCCTTAACCTTTCCTTGTACGACATTCCCCTGAGCTCTGGGACTAGCCTTGCTGCAAACCTTTGTACTTTCTCTAACTTCTTGACGTGCTTGGCCAGGTGTGGGTTCCAGACTGGTGCTGCATACTCCAGTATGGGCCTAACATACACAGTGTACAGTGTCTTGAACGATTCCTTATTAAGGTATCAGAACGCTATTCTCAAGTTTGCCAGGTGCTCGAATGCTGCATCAGTTATTTGGCTGATGTGTGCCTCCGGTGACGAGCTCTGTGTTATGGTCACCCCAAGGTCTTTCTCCCTGAGTGAGGTCTGTGGTCTTTGTCCACCTAGCCTATACTCTGTCTGCAGTCTTCTTTGCCCCTCCCCAATCTTCATGACTTTGCATTTGGCAGGGTTGAATTCGAGAAGCCAGTTTCTGGACCACATGTTCAGCCTGTCCAGGTCTCTTTGCAGTCCTGCCTCATCCTCATCCGATTTAATTCTTCTCATCAACTTCACATCATCTGCAAATAGGGTCACTTTAGAGTCTATTCCTTCAATCATGTCGTTTGCATATATCAAAAATAGCACTGGTCCTAGAACTGACCCCTGTGGGATCCTGCTCATCACAGGCGCACACTCTGATACCTCTTCACGTAATATGACTCGTTGTTGCCTCCCTGTCAGGTATTCCCTGATCCATTGCAGTTCCCTCCCTGTTAAATGCGCCTGATCCTCCAGCTTCTGCACTAATCTCTTGTGGGGAACTGTGTCAAAGGCCTTCCTGCAGTCTAGGAAAACGCAATCTACCCACCCCTCTCTCTCGTGTCTTACTTCTGTTATGTTGTCATAAAACTCGAGAAGGTTTGTGACACAGGATTTGCCTTCCATGAAAGCATGCTGGTTTTCATTTATAATCTTGTTCCATTCCAGGTGTTCCACCACTCTCCTCCTGATAATCTTCTCCATGACTTTGCACACAAAACATGTCAGAGACACAGGTCTGTAGTTTAGTGCTTCATTTCTGTTTCCTTTCTTAAATATGGGGACTACATTTGCTGTCTTCCATTTCTCAGGTAGTTGCCCAGTTTCAAGGGATGTGTTGAAGATTGTGGTTAGGGGCACACACAGCACCTCTGCTCCTTCTCTAAGGACCCATGGGGAGATGTTGTTCGCCCCCATCGCATTTGAGGTATCAAGGTCACTTAGCAGCTTCTGCACCTCCTCCTAGGCAGTTCGTATGTCATCCAACACTTGTTGGTATGTTCCCTCTTGATGCTCCCTTCTGTGCTGTCTTCCCAAAGCCCTTCCTGTCTCTACTGGAAAAACTTCCTTAAATCTTCTGTTTAGCTCCTCACATACCTCCTGATTTCTTGTGAGTTCTCCACCTTCTGTCCTCAATCTGATCACCTGGTCTTTGACTGTTGTCTTCCTCCTGATGTGGTTATTCAACAGTTTTGGGTCAGTCTTGATTTTCGATGCATACTTTTTCTGTGCATACTCGTTCCTGGCTCTGCAACTGATCTCCCTATTTTCATGTGTTCTCTGCCTTCTGTACTTCTATTGCACTTTGTTTTTGCCTCCTTACACCGTCGGGTAAACCAGGGGCTCGTTCTGGTCTTCCCATTGTTTCTGTTGCCCTTAGGAATAAACATTTCCACTGCCTCCTTTCATTATGTTTTTACACATTCCATCATTTCGTTTACTGGCTTTCCTGCCAATTCTCTGTTCCACGGAACCTCCTGCAGGAAGTTCCTCAACCCTATGTAGTCGCCTCTTTTACAGTCAGGCTTTTCCCATTCAACTCCTGTTACTCTCTCCACTTGCACCTCTACTATGTATTCAAAGCACAGAACCACGTGGTCGCTAGCTCCTATGGGACTCTCATATGTGATGTCCTCAATGTCTGAACTGCCCAGGGTGAGCACAAGGTCCAATCTTGCTGGTTCATCCTCCCCTCTCACTCTGGTAGTGTCCTTAACATGTTGGTGCATGAGGTTTTCCAGCATCACATCCAACATCTTTGCTCTCCATGTTTTGGGACCTCCATGTGGCTCCAGGTTTTCACAGTCAATCTTCCTGTGGTTGAAATCCCCCATAACCAGCAACTTTGCTCTGCTGGAGTGAGCTCTTCTTGCCACCTCAGCAAGTGTGTCCACCATTGCTCTGTTGCTCTCTTTATATTCCTCTCTTGGCCTCCTGCAGTTCTGTGGTGGATTATACATCACTGAAATGACCACCTTGTGCTCCCCAGACTGAAGTGTACCTACTTTGTAGTCTCTTTCTCCCGTCTCGTCTATGCCTCCCATTTTCTCGAATTTCCATCTGTTTTTTATGAGCAGAGCAACCCCTCCTCCCCCTCTGCCCCTTCTATCTTTCCTCATGATCTGGTATCCTGGTGGAAAGATTGCATCTGTTATTGTCTCCGTGAGTTTTGTTTCTGTAACTGCTATGATGTCTGGGGACTTCTCATTGATTCTTTCTTGCCATTCCTCATGCTTATTCGTTAATCCATCTGCATTTGTGTACCAAACCTTCAACTTCTGTTGTAACTGTGGTGTGGGGGGTGGGAACATAGGGATCGGTGTGTGATGGCTTGTTTGGATTGCTCAGTTGCCTTGGGGGAGTAGTGGCTTGAGTCTTTCTGCAGGTGTTTCTGGGGGGTGTGCTTGTCCTTCCACTTGTTCCTGGGTTATTCTGTTCTCCTTTTTCATTTCCTCCCATTCCTCCTTTCGTTTTTGCACTCTCTCTTTCAGTATCATCCTTTCCTCCTGTATTCTGTCTCGATTGAGGTACACAGTCATGAACTCCTGTTTGCCTCTCTGCTGTGATTTCTCCTGCATGATCACGGTTCGGGTTGATTCTGCCTTGAAAATTACTTTGAGAGGCCGATTCGTTTTCTTTGTGAACCACCCGATTCTCCGAAAATTTGCCACCTGGGTCATGTCTCCCTCGCCTGTCACCTTCATGATACCTTCAATCGCTTTTTTCTCCTGCTTCTTTCTTTCATCATAAGTTTCCCCTTTAGCTTTGTCTAGCCCATAGACAAAAACTGATCTCTCCCTTTCCACCTCCCACTCTGACTCCCATTGTATCCTCTGAGGTGTTTTAGTTCCTGTGGAGTGTTCCTCTCTTCAGTCTCTTCCCTAGTTATGGCCCCTATGCTCATTGGTTTGTCCTTCCTGCTCACCTGTTCCTGGCCCCCACAAGTGCCTGGTAAGGTCCCTGCACATGTCCTAGTTCCTTCAATGTCTTCCAACATCTCATTTTGTCCTTATGTGCTCCCTGTCTTTGTTTTGGCCCCATGTGAGTTTGACAGGACCTCTGTATATAGTTTAGCTTCCATGCTCCCTTCAGACCCATTGTCTGTGCCTGATGTAGCCATTGCTGATGCTGCTTCTGAAATATCTTTGTCTCTATACTGTTTCAGATGTCTCAGCTCCTCTTCCATTCTCTGTATCTTGGTTTTTGCTGCTGTGGCATGTTGCTTCCACCTTCTGCATTCTGCTGCTAACCTCTCGTCCATCTTCCTTGCAAGCTCATCTAGCCTCCTTCCCCAGTCTTCCTCCCTTTTTTTTGAGCTCTGCCTCCCAGTCCTCCCTCCCTGATTCGTCCTTCGGGCCCCTTGTTCTCATCCTAGTTCTAGGTTCCCCCATTGCTCCACAGAAGGAAGAGGGTGAGATGGTTAGGGGGAGGGGAATAGATGGTTAGGGGGAGTGGGGATGGATGGTTATGGGGAGGGAGTGGATGGTTATTGGAGGGGGAGAGGTAGTTGGGGAGGGGGTTAGATGGTTTGGGGGAGGGCTTAGATGGTTTGGGGGAGGGGTAGGTGGCTAGGGGGATGGGGAGGGGTAGGTGGCTAGGGGAAGGGGGAGAGGTGGTTAGGGGAAGGGGGAGTACATGTTTGTGTCAAGTGTATATGTGCTTGTGTATGTGTGTGTGCATGTGTGGGAGAGAGAGGGATGGGATTAAGGGGGAGGGGGAGAGAAGGAGGGGTGTGTTAAGAGGTGTGTGTGTGTGTGTGTGGGTGTGTGTGTGTGTGTGTGTGTGTGTGTGTGTGTGTGTGTGTGTGTGTGTGTGTGTGCACGTGCATTTATGCCTGTGTGCCCAAAAATATACCTTCTCGCTTCTATGTATCAAGAATGTTTTTAAAATGTTAGTAATAATACTAGTACTTCCACTAATTATAATTCTACTGCTATTACTACTTACTACAGCTTTTACAAGTGCCTGACCGCTTGTTCTTGTGTGTGTGTGTGTGTGTGTGTGTGTGTGTGTTGTGTGTGTGTGTGTGTGTGTGTGTGTGTGTGTGTGTGTACATCAGTGAGTCCTTATTGCCCACGCATGCATTACATATGTACCCTATCGCTTGGTTCCCACTGTGCACTGTCTTGTGTGCTTAAAATTACATTCAATTCTGTAACACTAGGCCTCACCTACTGCGTGTGTGTATCTGTGTGCATGCCAATGTGGGGAACCGTGTATCCACACTAGCTACCCTTCATCCTACACCTCAGTAAATTCCATTACATGCTAGTAAATGCTGTTTCCAGTTTCCAGCTAGAGACTGGTGCTGTTGAACCCATGCAACTCAACTAGGTGAATATTATGTGTGGCTGGCAGTGGTGCTGAAGTATCACTTTGTCGGTCCGTCCAGTACCTGGGTCCCGATGGACCAGTACCTGGGTCCCGCATAGTTGGCAATGCTTGATGCTTCTCGGTAATTTTTTTTTACTACTGTGTACGTGTGTGTATTCACCTATTTGTGGTTGCAGAGGTCGATTCACAGCTCCTTGCCCTGTCTGTTCACTGATCGCTCATAGGTCCCCTCTCTTCCTGCTCCATCAGTTTTATCATTCCTCATCTGAAAACTATGTATGGTTCCTGCCTCCACTACATCACTTTCTAGACTGCTCCACTTCCTGGCAACTCTGTGATTAAAGCATCACTTCCTAACATCTCTCTTACTCATCTGAGTCCTCAACTTCCAATTGTGACCCCTTGTTTCTGTGTCCCATTTCTGGAACATCCTGTCTCTGTCCTCCTTGTCAATTCCTCGCAGTATTTTGTATGCCGTTATCATGTCTCGCCTAGCCCTCCAGTGCTGTCAGGCCGATTTCCTTTAACAGTTCTTCGTAGGGCATTATCCTTAGCTCTGGAACTAGTCTTGTAGCAAACCTTTGCACTTTCTCTAATTTCTTGACGTGCTTGACGAGGTGTGGGTTCCAAACTAGCGGTGCATACTCCAGTATGGGCCTGACTTGCACAGTGTACAGAGTCTTGAAGGATTCCTTACTGAGGTATCGGAATGCTATTCTCAGGTTTACTAACCTCCCATATACTGCAGCACTTATCTGATTGATGTGATGTGCGCCTCATGAGATGTGCTTGGTATTATACGCACCCCATGATTCTTTTTCTTAAGTGAAGTTTGAAGTTTCTGGTCACCTAGCCTGTACTCTGGCTGCGCTGTTCTTTGCTCTTCTCCGATCTTCATGACTTTGCATTTGGTGGAGTTAAATTCAAGGAGCCAGTTGCTGGACCAGGCATACAGCCTGTCCAGGTTTCTGTAGTCCTGCCTGATTCGCATCCGATTTAATTCTCTTCAATTAACTACACATCATATGCAAAGAGGGACACTTCTGAGTCTATCCCTTCCATCATATCATTCAAGTGAAATGATGAAAAGTATCAGTCCTGGGACTGACCCCTGGGGAACCCGGCTCATCACAGGCGCCCATTCTGTCACCTAGTCACTTACCATGACTTGTTGCCTCCCTGTCACGTACTCACTGATACACTGCAGTGTCCTTCCTGTTATGTGTGCCTGGTCGTCCAGCTTTTACACTAATTTCCTGTGAGGAACTGTGTTGAAGGCCTTCCTGCACTGCAAGAAAATTCAATCTACCCACCCCTCTCTCTCGTGTCTTACTTCTGCTACCTTGTCATAAAACTCTAGTAGGTTTGTGTCACAGAACTTTCCTTCCATGAATCCATGCTGGTTGTCGCTTATAAGCTTGTTCCATTCGGTGTTCCACCACTATCCTTCTGATAATCTCCTTGACTTTGAAATACTATAAAAAAATCAAGACCCCTGTCTGTACTTTAGTGCCTCGTGTCTATCCCCTTTCTTAAAATTGGGGGCTACATTTCCCATCTTCCTACCCAAGTGTTCCCCAGCTTCAGTGGATGTGTTGAAAATTGTTGTCTGGCATACACAAACTCACTCCCTCTCTAAGGCCCATGGAGAGATGTTTGTCTATCCCTTCTGCTTTCGGGCACAAGTTACTTAGCTTCTTCACCTGGGGTTGCGTGTATTTCACCCAGCATTTTTGGGTATTTTCCCTTGTTGGGTACCCCCATATTCTGACTTCCAGATTCGTTTCGTTCCACTGTTAATACTTCCTTAAACCCCATGTTAGCCCCCTCCCTAGGCTTGGGTTTTTTCTTATGAGCAAACCCCCTTCCCCTTCCCCAGCCCGATTATCTGCTCCCTTTACTGTTTTTTTTTTACCGTTTTCTTATACAAAGCTTTGGGTCAGACTACAGTTTCGATGCTAGTTCTTTTCGTTCTTCCCCCGGGCCTCCTTGTTACTGTGCATCTCGTTTTTGGCTCTTCAACTAACTCATCATTTTCCTGGTCCTTTTTCTTCTGTACTTTTCCATTCCTAGCAACAATATTCAAACCTTCCTACACCTTTGGGGAAACCAAGGGGGTTTTCTGGTCTTGCGATCTAACCTTGCTTCCTCCTTGCATTTTGTTGTCACATAGACCATTATTTCGGTTACTGATTTTCCCACCAATTCTCTTTCCCAAAGAACCCTTTCAGAAAGTTTCTCATGCATGGAAAGCCTCCTTTTTTAGTTTGGTTTTTCCCTCCTACCCTTTCCCCCCTCCATTGTAACTCTACTATGTATTTAAAGCTCGAACCATGTATCACAGCTCATTCCTCATGCCAAGTACTCAAGGGGAATACGAGGGAGTTTTGTTTTTTTATCCCCCCGTCTCTCTCTCTCTATTACGTCCCTAACCCTGTTCATGCATGGGGTTTTCCAGTTCCACACCATCATTTTGGCTCTCCCTGTTTCAAGGTCCCCATGTGGTTTCAGTTTTTTCCCTCTTCTCCTCGTGATTGAAATCACCTATAATATACAATTGCCTGCCTATGTGATCTTTTGGCCACCTCAGCTATTGTGTCCTCCATTGCTTTTTGCTCTCTTTATATTTTTCTCTTCCTCCCCAGTTCTGTACCGGGTTTACTCACTGCAATAACTTTTTGTCTCCCAGATGAAAATTTTACCTAATTTTTAGCCCTTTTTCCCCCCCATTTTGTCTATTTTCCACCTTTCCTCAAATCCCCTCGGTTTTTAGTGGCAGGTAAATCCTCTTCCCCCCTTGCCCCCTTTATTTTTCCCTTGGACTGATATCCAGTGGGAAGATTGCATTTTTTTAATCCTTGTGAATTTCTTTCTGTGAGTGCTATAATGTTGGGCATTCATTTTCATGTAAACCCTCAATTTTTGTTATTCCATCTGCTTTAAAACCAAACCTTCAAATTCTATCACAACTGGGGTCTAGGGAGAACTTTGGGGTTTGGGGGAAAACGGGAGACCTGGCGAGGAACTAGAGGGTTGCTGGGGGGGTGGATTTTTGTGAGAGTGGGAGGGGGACATGGGTATGGTGTGTGGGTTTGGGATTAGAGGTTTGGGTTACATTGGGGTTGCGGGGTTTGAGGCCCTTTTTGGGTGGTTCTTAGGGGGGTTTGTTTTTGCTTTTCCTCCTATCGGGGGGGGGTCCCCTGCTATCCCGTCTTTCCCCTCTTTCATCCTTGTTTTTTGTACCCTTCTTTAAATTTCTCCTTTCTTCTTGTGTTCTGTCGTGTTAATGTCACCCTCCTGTACTTGGGAATATCCCTTTGCGTGCTTTCTCCTGAAAGATCTTGTTTCAGACCGATTCGCTTGAAAATCAGTTTGACCTACTGCTTTTTTTTCCCTCTTGAAATTTCCCCTTTTATTCTCGAAAATTTGTCATCTGAGTTAGCCAAAGTCTCCTATGCTTTCTTTATACTTTCAAATGTTCTTTCTTTCCCTTGTTTCTTGTTTTATAAATTTCCCTTCAGCTTCCTGGGCTCATAAGCAAAAACCGATCCATCTTTCATCCTCCCCTGCCTTTCCCTTTGCATTCCCAAATCGATGTAGTTCCCACTTGCAGTGTTCCTTTTTTCAACTCTTCCCCATTGAGGGCCCGTCTCAATGGTCCGTTGTTTTCCCTTCTCAGCTTTCCTGGGGACTGTTTTTGTCTGTTTGGACCTTGCACATAGCTTAGGTCTTTCTATTTTCAGTCCCCTTTTTTTTCCTTGTGTGCTCCTCATCTTTTCCCCCGGCTCTGTGGGGTCTAAGTGCCCCGCAATATTTTTAACCCTGTGTTCCCCAAAGTCCCCCGTTTGGGGACTGAGTAGCAGGCCTGATTCATGCCCCGTATGTCTTTGATTCCCTTTGGACTGTTTCAGACTTTAAAATTCCCTCTTTAAAACTCTGTATCTTAGCTTCGCGCTGTCGATTGTAGCTCCCATCTCATCCTATGCGCTATCCTCCCTGCATTTCTTAATAAGCCTTTCTAGCCTTTTTTTAAAACCCTTTTTCCCTTTTCATGGCCCTGCTACCCAATTTTTTTCCTCCAACTCTTTTTCCCAGTCCTTTGGTTCTCCATCCTTCTCATTGGCAACCAAAAATTTTTTTTTTTTGTAAAACCCCAAGAAAAACAAATTTTTTCTTTTTGTGGGGGGGTTTTTAGAAGTGTAATTTGTGAGTGAGCATGTTTGTGTGTGAGTGTGTAGTTTCTTATTTTTTGGTTGCAGAGATTAATCACAGCTCCTGCCCACCTCTTCACTGGTCCCCTAGGGTTTATCTAACTGTTTCAGACCTTTATCTTAAAACTTTTTATGGTTATCTTTCAATACATCACTTCCCAAAATGTTCCATTCCTGACAACTCTGTGACCGAAAAAATCTTTCTAAAATCCCTGTAATCATTTTTAGTCTTTTAACTTCCAATTGGACCCCTTTTTTGCTGTGTTCCATCTCGGATCACCTTCTTTTTTTTCCCCCCTTCTCAATTCCCCTCAGGATTGTAGTCATTATCATATGCCCCTATTCTCCTGTCCTCCAGATCACAGCCAATTTCTCTTAAACACTCCTCATAGGACATCCACTTAGCTCTGGTACAGTCTTTTTGCAACCTTTGCACCTCAATTTTTCCTTTAAAGCTTGTCTAGGTGGTGTGTGGGGATATGTGTGTATGTGTGTAGTGTGGTGTGTGTGTGACTCACCAGTTAGGGTTCGGGGGTCGAGTCCGAGCTCCCTGCCCTGCCTCTTACTGAAAT
>NC_069450.1:32708636-32723636 GCF_026875155.1 Cherax quadricarinatus
GTCGCCCCCCACCGGGGCGGGTGACCCAAAAAAGAAAGAAAACCCCCAAAACAAAATATTTTTCATCATCATTCAACACTTTCACCTCACTCACACTTTATCACTGCTTTTGCAAAAGGTGTTCAGAATACAAAGTTTAGAACATATACGTATAAAGATACACAACATATCCCTCCAAAACTGCCAAATCCCAAACCCCTCCTTTTTTAATTAAAATAATATAAAATAAAATATATATATAAAATATATATAATATATATATATAAAATATATAAAATATATAATATAATAATAATATATATTTTATAATAATATATATATATATTATATATTTTAAAAGGTAGTAGGTTGGAGACAGCAACCACCCAGGAAGTACACCGTCCTGCCAGATGACTGTGAAACAGAAACCTGTAACTGTTTTGCATGATGATAGGATTGCTGTGTCTTTTTCTGTCTCATAAACACGCTAGATAACAGGATATCTTGCTACTCCAACTTACACTTTGGTCACACTTCACAGACACGCACATGCATATATATATATACATACATCTAGGTTTTTCTCCTTTTTCTACATAGCTCTTGTTCTTTATTTCTTCTATTGTCCATGGGGAAGTGGAAAAGAATCTTTCCTCCGTAAGCCATGCGTGTCGTATGAGGCGACTAAAATGCCGGGAGCAATGGCTAGTAACCCCTTCTCCTGTAGACATTTACTAAAAAAGAGAAGAAGAAAAACTTATAAAACTGGGATGCTTGAATGTGCGTGGATGTAGTGCGGATGACAAGAAACAGATGATTGCTGATGTTATGAATGAAAAGAAGTTGGATGTCCTGGCCCTAAGCGAAACAAAGCTGAAGGGGTAGGGGAGTTTCGGTGGGGGGAAATAAATGAGATTAAATCTGGAGTATCTGAGAAGTTAGAGCAAAGGAAGGGGTAGCAGTAATGTTGAATGATCAGTTATGGAAAGCAGAAAAGAGAAATATGAATGTGTAAATGCAAGAATTATGTGGATTAAAGTAAAGGTTGGATGCGAGAAGTGGGTCATAAATAAGCGTGTATGCACCTGGAGAAGAGAGGAATGCAGAGGAGAGAGAGAGATTTTGGGAGATATTAAATGAATGTATAGTTGCCTTTGAAACCAAGTGAGAGAGTAATTGTGGTAGGGACCTGAATGCTAAAGTAAGAGAAACTTTTAGAGAGGTGTGGTAGGTAAGTTTGGGGTGCCAGGTGTAAATGATAATGGGAGCCCTTTGATTGAACTTTGTATAAAAGGGGTTTAGTATACGTAATACATATTTTAAGAAAAGAGGATAATAAGTATACAAGATATGATGTAGGGCGAAATGACAGTAGTTTGTTGGATTATGTATTGGTAGATAAAAGACTGTTGAGTAGACTTCAGGATGTACATGTTTATAAGGGCCACAGATATATCAGATCACTTTCTAGTTGTAGCTACACTGAGAGTAAAAGGTAGATGGGAACAAGAGAATAGAAGCATCAGGGAAGAGAGAGGTGAAGGTTTATAAACTAAAAGAGGAGCAGTTAGGGAAAGATATAAACAGCTATTGGAGGATAGATGGCTAATGAGAGCAATAGCAATGGGGTTGAAGAGGTATGGGGTAGGTTTAAAAATGTAGTGTTAGAGTGTTCAGCAGAAGTTTTGTGGTTACAGGAAAGTGGGTGCGGAGGGAAGAGGAGCGATTGTGGAATGATAATGTAAAGAGAGTAGTAAGGGAGAAAAAAGTTAGCATAATGAGAAGTTTTTACAAAGTAGAAGTGATGCAAGAGGGAAGAGTATATGGAGAAAAAGAGAGAGGTTAAGAGAGTGGTGAAGCAATGTAAAAAGAGACAAATGAGAGAGTGGGTGAGATGTTATCAACAAATTTTGTTGAAAATAAGAAAAAGTTTGGAGTGAGATTAACAAGTTAAGAAAGCCTAGAAACAAATGGATTTGTCAGTTAAAAATAGAGAGGAGAGTTATTAAATGGAGAGTATAGAGTTTTTGGGAAGATGGAGGGAATATTTTGAGGAATTGTTAAATGTGATGAAGATAGGGAAGCTGTGATTTCGTGTACAGGGCAAGGAGGAATAACATCTGTAGGAGTGAGGAAGAGCCAGTTGTGAGTGTGGGGGAAGTTCGTGAGGCAGTAGGTAAAATGAAAGGGGGTAAGGCAGCTGGATTGATGGGATAAAGATAGAAATGTTAAAAGCAGGTGGGGATATAGTTTTGGATGGTTGGTGCAATATTTAATAAATGTATGGAAGAGGGTAAGGTACCTAGGGATTGGCAGAGAGCATGCATAGTTCCTTTGTATAAAGGCAATGGGGACAAAAGAGAGTGCAAAAATTATAGGGGATAAGTCTGTTGAGTATACCTGGTAAAGTGTATGGTAGAGTTATTATTGAAAGAATTAAAAGTAAGACTGAGAATAGGATAGCAGTGAACAAGGAGGCTTTAGGAAAGGTAGAGGGTGTGTGGACCAGGTGTTTACAGTGAAACACATAAGTGAACAGTATTTAGATAAGGCTAAAGAGGTCTTTGTGGCATTTATGGATTTGGAAAAGGCGTATGACAGGGTGGATAGGGGGGGGGCAATGTGGCAGATGTTGCAGGTGTATGGTGTAGGAGGTAGGTTACTGAAAGAAGTGAAGAGTTTTTACGAGGATAGTGAGCTCAAGTTAGAGTACAATAGGAAAGAGGGAAATTATTTCCCAGTAAAAGTAGGCCTTAGACAGGGATGTGTGATGTCACCGTGGTTGTTTAATATATTTTTTAGATGGGTTGTAAGAGAAGTAAATGCGAGGGTCTTGACAAGAGGCGTGGATTTTAAAAGATAAGGAATCACACATAAAGTGGGAGTTGTCACAGTTGCTCTTTGCTGATGACACTGTGCCTTGGGGAGATTCTGAAGAGAAGTTGCAGGATTTGGGGGAAATAAAATTTGGTAGGGTGTGCAAAAAGAAGAAAATTAAAAGGAAACAGGAAAGAGTAAAAAGGATGAATAAAAAAGATATAAAAGATGGATATCAGATTGGAGGGAGAGAGTATGGAGGAGGGAATGATTCAGATATTTGGGGGTGGGCGTGTCAGCGGGTGGGGCTATGAAAGGGTGAGGTGAATCATAGAATGATGAGGGGAAAAGGTGAGTGGTGCACTTAGGAGTCTGTGAGACAAAGAAAATTTGTCCTTGGAGGCAAGAGGGGAATGTTGAAGTAAGTTTTACCAACCTCTTAAATGGTGTGAAGCATGGGTTTATGAATGTTGCAGCGAGGAGAAGGCTGGAGGCAGTTTGGAGATGTCATGTCTGAGGGCAAAGTGTGGTGTGAAAAATAATCAGAGAATTCGTAGTTTGGAAGTTAGGAGGGGGTGCGGGATTACCAAAACTGTTTCCAGAGGGCTGAGGAGGGGTTGTTGAGGTGGTTCGGACAGCGGGAAAAGGGACAAACAAAAGGGGGGTAGGGGCGGCCTGGGAAAAGGGTTTGGAGGGGGGGGGTAAAGGGGGTTTTTTTGTGCGAGGGGCTTGGACTTCCAGCGGGCGTGCGGGCTTTTGATAGGGGAAGGAAGAAGGGTTTTTTTAATACTTGACTGCTTTTGGAGTGGGGAAAGCATTTATAAAGGGGGTTTCGGGGAAAAACCCGGCGGGCCGGACTTGAGCCGGGAGATGGGAAAAGTAAGTCCCCTGCACCTAAAAGGGGGGGTTTTAAATGTTGCAGTTTAAAAACGTAGTTTGAAAAATTAGACACGTGTGCAACTCTTGGGTATTTTTATTGAGGAAACGTTTCGCCCACAGTGGCTTCATCATCCATAAAAAGGGAGAATTTTGAAGAACAGGGGAAAATGGGTAATCAGCCCCCTCACCTTAGTCGTGGGGTCAGTAATCAATTTTGATTGTGGACGACCACATCGACTCAAGGTGAAGGACTGTTTCCCCTCATTCTCCCCCTTTTCTTCAAAAATCTCCTTTTGTATGGACTGAGAAGCCATGTGTGGGGGAAAAAGTTTCCTCAATAAAGATACCAAGAGTTTACACGGGCAATTTTTCAACAGTGGTTCCTTTAAAAATTTTTCTAAAAAAAATGTAGTGAAAGCACCCTTTTGGGAAGCAGTAGGAGTGAATGATGGGGAAAGTTTTTTTTTTTTCCCGGGGCCACCCGCTTGGGGGGAATCGGCCAGGGGATAATAAAAAAAAATAATATATATATATAATATATATATATATATTTATATATATATATTTTATATATATATATATATATTAAAAATATATATATAATTTTAAATAATATATATAAAAATATATTAATTTTTTATATATAATATTTTATTTATTATTTTCACCTGGCCGATTCCACCAAGGGAGGGGGGCCCCAAAAAGAAAAACTTTTCCCCCTCATTTACTCCGCACTGTTTTCCAGAAGGGTGCTTTACACTACAGTTTTTAAACTGCAAAAATTAAAACCCTCCTTCAAGTGCAGGCACTGTACTTCCCACTCAGGAATCATGTCCGGCCTGCCGGTTTCCCTGAACCTTCATAAATGTTTACTTTGCACACACTCCAAGCACTCAAGTATTAAAAACCATTGTTTCTACCATATCACTCCTATCAAACACGCTCGCGCATGCCTGCTGGAAGTCCAAGCCCTCGTTCACCAAAACCTCCTTTACGCCCTCCCCTCCCCACCTTTCCTAGACCGACCCCTACCCCGCCTTCCTTCCACACAGCTAGATACACTCTTGAAGTCAGCTCTGTTTCGCTCCATCTCTCTACATGTCCGAACCACCTCAACAAACCTTCCTCAGCCTTCTGGACAAGAGTTTGGTAATCCCGCACCTCTCCTAACTTCCAACTACGAAATTCACTGCATGATATTCGCACCACACATTGCCTCAGACATGACACTCCCACTGCTCCAGCCTTCTCCTCGCTCGCAACATTCATCACCCAGGGCGGAACACACACTGATAAGATCGTTGGTAAAACTATACTCTCATACATTCCCTCTTTGGCCTTCAAGGACAAAGTTTTCTTTGTCTTCACAGACTCCAATGCCACCACTCACCCTTTCCCCTCATCATTCTATGATACCCCATCTTCATAACCCATCCGCTGACACGTCCACTCCCAAATATCCTGGATACATCACCCCTCCATACTCTCTCCCTCCCATTTGTTATCCTCATAACCTTACTCTTTCCCTGTATCAACTTTAATTTTCTTCTTTTGCACACCCTGCCAAATTCATCCACCAATCTCTGCAACATCTCTTCAAATCTCCAAGAGCACAGTGTCCATCCAGCAAAGAGCAACTGTGACAATCCCACTTTATGTGTGATTCTTTATCTCTTTTTAACTCCACCGCCTCTTGTCAAGACCCTCGCATTTACTTCTCTTACAAACCCCATCTTATAAGTATATTAAACACCACGGGGAACATCACACATCTTGTCTAATGGCCTACTATTACTGGAAATAGTTTCTCTCTTTCCTATGTACTCTAACTTGAGCCTCACTATCCTTTAAAAACTCTTCACTGCTTTCATTAACCTACCTCCTACACCATTACACCTACAAACATCTGCCACATTGCCCCCCTTATTACCACCCTGTCATACGCTTTTTCCAATCCATAAATGCCACAAAGACCTCTTTAGCCTTATCTAAATACTGTTCACTTATATATATATATATATATATATATATTATTTATATATATATATATCTATATTTTATAATATAAATATATATATATATTATATATATATATATATATGTGAGTTGAGGTGTGTGTGTGTGTGTGTGTGTGTGTGTGTGTGTGCGATGTCAGTGGATGTCAAATCGTCCAGATTGAGCCACTATGCTACCTGGAAGGATGGAAAGCAGATTGCCTGGACTACACCCTTGCTGCCCCTTGGCAAAAAAAAATACTCCCACCAACTTTCCATTCTCCGAAGCTGAAGGGGTGGAGCTGCAGCCACAGGGAGACCCAGAAGATGCAAATATGAAACCTTCCCCTTGTATAACTTCATCCCATTAGGGTCTGAGACTCCTTGGAGCATTGGGGCAGTGTGCTCGTAAGTTCCTCAAAGAGCTGGGTGAAAGACGTCATAGAACCAAGGGCCACCAGAGCGAACCAGCTGCCTCTTTCACAGACGCAGTGTTTGCGATCCAGAGAGGAAATGCTGCGAGCATTCTGGCATGCTGCCCTCTGCCGGGAGCTGGACGAATTTTCGAGATGCAGCTCTGAGTTGCTATCTATGTTGTTTTACTTTCTATTGTGCCTTTTGTGAATGTTTGCAATGATTTTTGTCTTAAAGAAAAGTATCTATAAAATATAGGGGGTGGTGAGAAAACAATTTTCACAGCTTCAGGAGATCCTGATTTTCACTGAATTGTGCCAATTATTCTTTTCTATGAGATGATGGTCCTTAGGACATTCCAGAGGTGGTACTTGAAATATATATAAATATATATATATATATATATAAAATATATAATAATATATACACTAAAATATATATAAATATATATATAAAATAATATATATATATATATTTATTATATAATATATTAGTATTATATAATTATATATTGGTTGTGTGTGGGTGTGTGGTGTGTGTGTGTGAGTTGTGTGTGTTTTGTGTATGGTGTGTTTGTGTGTGTGTGTTGTGTAAGTTTGTGGTGTGTGTGTGTGAGTAAATAGTGGAACTTATGGTCACGAACAAATCGGTTCGTGACCAGAAAATCTGCCAAATTTTTGCATTTGGTTGCGAACACAGAATCAGGTGCCGAATAAACACAGCCGAGCCAGTTTTCACATTCCTGGTCTTTTTTTTTTTTTTCACACGCCAATTTTCCCCACTTTCTGTTTTTTGTGTACACCTCGCCTTGTAGTCAGTCTCGGTCAGACGTGCAGTCATTCACTGTGAACTCCTTGTTTTGTGTTTCGAGTGTTTTTGAATTCATTTTGCAGTTAACCATAGAAGTGAAGAAGGAAATTAATGAAAAGTATGAGCACGGTGTGCATTACAGATCTTGCTGTGGAACTCAAGAAGCCGAAGTGTACGATCTCGACTATTCTGAAGCAGAGAGCAGCTATTAAAGCAACTAATGTTGCTAAGGCAGTTACGATGTTAACCAAGCAGAGGCCTCAAGTGCTGGAAGAGTTTGATAAACTGTTGCTAATGTGGTTCAACGAGAAGTAACTTGCAGGTGATAGTGTAAGTGAGGCGATCATTTGCGAGAAAGCCAGGAAGATACACAGTGAGTTGAGGCAGAATTACCCTTCAATGAGTGCAGAAAGTGATGAATTTAAATCCAGCAGAGGATGGTTGGAAGAGTTTCGTAAGAGAAATCGCATTCATAGTGTGGTAAGGCATGGAGAGGCTGCTTGTTCTGACGCTGCTGTGGTATAATTAACTATTTTTCTGATTAAAAATCTTAGAAAAACAATATTTACATACACTTCATAGGGGACTGGAATGGATGAATCGTATTTACATACAATCAAATGGGAAAATCAGGTTCGGGTCACGACCAAATCGGCTCGCGACCAGAGCTACCAGCTACAAGTACTGATCAACCTGCGGGACGGCAGCACCAATAATATATCCTACAAGAGCAGCTTTCATAGCTGGCCTCACGACGGATTATGGTGGTAAATAAACTCTCGAAACCGTCACAAAAAGGGGTTTTATTTTTTTTTTAAAAAAATAAAAATGGGGCACAGCTATATCCGCCCATTTAAACAGTGTAACATAATTGATGTCATATTACCCACATCAATTTTTCTGAACTATAAGTATGAAATCATTCGTAGTACCCTGTTTAAGTATATTATGTGACTGCTTTTTGAATGTTGTGTATGTTCACCCATCAGTAAAATGGGTACCTGGGTGTTAGTCGACTGGTGTGGGTCTCATCCGATCATAACTTACCTAATTGCCCGATCTCAGCATAACAATGGCTTTCTATATAATACTTCCCACTGATGTCACTAGGCTATATACCTTGTAACAAGTACCAGTAGAAATATTATTATTATTATGTACTATTATTATATTATTAGAATTTATTATTATTATTATTATTATTATTATTACTATTACTATTTTTATTATTATAAAAATTATTAATATTATATTAATATTATTATTATATTATTATGTATTATTGTAGTTATACTGTTTTTACGGGGTTGAGTCAGGCAGCTAGACGGGATTATAGTGCCAGTGATCATTAACACATTGATGCATAAGACATAAATGGGGTAATATTCCGCACAATATGATGCTGGCTGTGCCATCCTTGCCTCTCTCAAGAGCGCATCGGTGTTGCGCGACTCACTCACTAACCCTCACATACTTGCTCAATTATTTTTAATCTTGGTGTCGTCTACGGATCACCTATTACTAACCATTTCAAAATGTATCATCTTAATGTTCAACAATGATAGTAACCTGAAAAACTTAAGGTTGTTTATAACTATATATCGGACATAAATTTTAGACTGTTCGAGATTTTAGGCTAGAGTGTTATTTGGTAAGGGGATGAGGGAGGAGCAGCATCCCGGTGCCCTGTAGACCGAACCATTAGGTTCTTCCCTTCTTTGTGAGGAGTGTGCAGCGCCCTACAAGTATACTAGAAAAAAGAAAACTGTTATAAAACATTAATTTAGCTTTGCAACAATCATTATCAATAATCTGAAATCCTTAACACTGTGAAAATACTTCATTGTTCATTTATAATACAGACAGAGGACTCGAGACAAGTGTCAAGTTTATTGTCCCCCTGACATTATTTCCGTATGTCAGGGAAATGTTATTCTCGGGACTCTGTTATTGATTTGTTGCCTCGACTTGTTTATTCACATCTTTCTTTATAGTTCACCCAAGTTATTAAAGAAAGATAAATGAGATAAAAATGATTAAAAACTTGAAATTGATAAATATTAGGAATATCAAAATAATACTTGTAAACTTGACTTGTTTCGGAGTTGTCTGATCCTGGAAAGGTATCCCCTGTATCCATAACCCGAGCATCATAATTCTGATTGAATCCAGAGAAAGGTATCCCAAAATCCCATTACCCGATGTGTGTATACCAATAAACAGAGAAAGGTATCCCAGTACTCCCTAACCCCATTGTTAAATGTCAATATTCCAGAGAAAGGTATCCCAGTATCCCTTAACCCCGATGTTGTGTATGTCAATATTCAGAGAAAGGTATCCCAGTATCCCTTAACCCCGATGTTGTGTATGTCAATATTCAGAGAAAGGTATCCCCCGTATTCCATTACCCGAGCATCATGAATCTGATTGATCAGAGAAAGGTATCCCAATATCCCATAACCCCTATGTTGTGTATGTCAATATTCAGAGAAAGGTATCCCAGTATTCCTTAACCCCGATGTTATGTATGCCAATATTCAGAGAAAGGTATCCCAGTATCCCTTAATAACCCCGATGTTGCTTATGTCAATAATCAGAGAAAGGTATCCCAGTATCCCATAACTCCAATGTCAGGTATGTCAGTAATCAGAGAAAAGTATCCCAGTATCCCTTAATCCCCGATGATTGTTTAATGTCAATATCAGAGAAAGGTATCCAGATCCCATTAACCCCAATGTCAGGTATGTCAGCAATCAGAGAAAGGTATCCCGTTATATACCTCTACGATCCGAAACAGGCATCCCAGTATCTCACAACCCAGCACCTGCATCCCAGTATCTCACAACCCAGCACCTGCATCTCGCTGCATGCAGCAGGAATACTGCAAGCATTCATTGCAATGAAGCATAATATATATAAATAGAAAAAAAATTATATGCATTTATGAGCGCACTTTAATAAGTACGGATTTATCTTTATGCATATATGCATGATATGCATATGTATACATGTGCAAATGTAAAGGTACGCTTATGTTAGTGTATGTGTGTGTGTACTCACCTAGTTGCTCACCTAGTTGTGGTTGCGGGGGTCGAGTCGCAGCTCCTTGCCCCGCCTCTTAAACTGGCCGCTACCCGTTCATTCTTCCCGCTCCGTGAGCTTTATCATACCTCTTCTTAAAGCTATGTATGGATCCTGCCTCCACTAGACTACCCAGGCTATTCCACTTCCTGACAACTCTGTGACTGAAAAATTACTTAATAACATCCCTGTCGTTCATCTGAGTCTTGAGCTTCCAACTGTAACCCCTTGTTGCTGTGTCCCGTCTCTGGAACATCCTGTCTCTGTCCACCTTGTCTATACATCGTCATATGTTATATGTAGTTATCATAACCCCCGAACACTCCTGTTTCCAGTGTCGACACGTTCGATTTCCTTTAACCTCTCCTCTAGGACATACCCCTTACTACGGACTAGACCTTGCCGCAAACCTTTCACTTTTTATAGTTTCCTTACATGCTTGCTAAGTGAGGGTTCCAAACTGCGCCTGCACTTTTACCAAATATGGCCTAACGTACAGCATGTACGGGGTCTGAAGGACTTTTTTTTTTTCCCCTTTATTTAGATGTCAGAATGCTGGTGTTAGTAGCCAGCGCCCATATGCTTCAGTAGTTTATTTGTTGATGTTGCCTTCAGATATGTTCCCGGTGTTATACACACACCAAGATCTTTTTTCCTTGAGTGAGGTTTGTAGCTCTGGACCCCTAGACTGTACTCTGTCTGTAGTTTCTTTGCCCTTCCCCCAATCTTCATGACTTTGAAGTTGGTGGAGTTGAACTCCAGGAGCCAGTTTCTGGACCAGGCCTGCAGACTGTCCAGATCCCTCTGTAGTTTTGCCTCATCTTCGTCCGATTGAATTCTTCTCATCAACTTCACATCATCTGCAAACAGGGACACTTCAGAGTGTATTCCTTCCGTCATGTCGTTCACAAATACCAGAAACAGCACCGGTTCTAGAACTGATTCCTGTGACACCCCACTCGTTACCGGCGCCCACTCTGACACCTCGCCACGTACCATGATTCGCTATTGTCTTCCTGATAGGTATTCCCTGATCTACTGTAGTGCCTTCCATGTTATCCCTGCCTGGTCCTCCAGCTTACACACTAATCTCTTGTGTGGAACTGTGTCAAATGCCTTCTTACAGCCCAAGAAAATGCGGTCTACCCACCTGTCTCTCTGTTGTTTTACTGCCGTCACCCTGTCATAGAACTCCAGTAGGCTTGTGACACAGGATTTCCCGTCCCTGAAGCCATGCTCGCTGTCGTTGATAAGCTCATTCCTTTCTAGGTGCTCCACCACTCTTCTCTTGATAACTTTCTCCATGACCTTGTGTACTATACACGTCAGTGACACTGGTCTGTAGTTTAATGCTTCGAGTCTGTCTTCTTTTTTTAAAAAACTGGGACTACATTTGCTGTCTTCCATACTTCCGGTAGTCTTCCTGTTTCGATAGATGTGGTTGAAGATAGTTGTTAGTGGTACACAAAGAGCCTCTCTTCCCTCTCTCAGTACCCATGGAGAGATGTTATCCAGCCCTATCGCCTTTGAGGTATCTAGCTCACTTAACAGCCTCTTCACTTCTTCCTCGGTTGTATGTATTGTGTCCAACACTTGATGGTGTACCCCACCTCTCTGCCTTTATGGAGTCCTTTCTATCTTCTTTGAATCACCTGTTGAGCTCCTCACATACTTCATGGTCGTTTTTTGTGACCTCCCCTCCTTCCTTCCTCAGCCTGATTACTTGGTCCTTGACTGTTGTTTTCCTCCTGATGTGGCTGTACAACAGTTTTGGGTCAGATTTGGCTTTCTGTGCTATATCATTTTCATATTGTCGTTGGGCCTCCCGTCTTACCTGTGCATATTCATTTCTGGCTCTATGACTGCTCTCCTTATTCTCCTGGGTCTTTTGCCTTCTATACTTCTTCCATTCCCTAGCACACATGGTTTTGGCCTCCACGGGCTCATCTTGGATTTTTCATTATTCCTGTTACCCTTGGGTACAAACCTCTCCTCAGCTTCCTTCCATATTTTTGTCATATATTCCATCATCTCGTCTACTGACTTCCTTGCCAGTTCTCTCTCCCACTGTTCCCCATTGAGCAAGTTCTTCATGCTTGTGTAGTCCCCTTTCTTGTAGTTTGGCTTCATTCATCCAGCCCTTCCTGCTTCCCCCCTCCACTTGCAGCTCTACTATGTATTCTAAGCTTAAAACCACATGATCACTGGCCCCCAGGGGTCTTTCATATATGATGTCCTAAATATCTGCACTACTGGAGTTGAATACTAGGTTCAGTCTCGCTGGTTTATCCTCTCCTTTCTCTCTGATAGTATCCCTTACGTGTTGGTACATGAGGTTTTCCAGTACCACCTCCATCATCTTAGCCCTCCACGTTTCTTGGCCACCATGTGGATCCAAGTTCTCCCAATCGATCTCTTAGTGGTTGAAGTCACCCATGATCAGTGGCTTCGCCCTGCTTGCATGAGCCCTTCTGGCCACTTCATCCAGTGTGTCAGCCATTGCTCTATTACTTTCATCATACTCTTGCCTTGGCCTCCTGTAGTGGGTTATACATTACACCAATTATCACCTGGGGCCTCCAGACTGCAGCATTAGTATTATGTAATCTCTTGCTTCTCTTCTCTCTCCTCTCTCCAGCTCATCAAAATCATATTGGTTTTTGATCAGCAGTGCCACTCCTCCACCCCCTCTGAAAGATGCCATCTCTTATCATCCCTGTGAGCTTGGTTTCTGTAAGGGCTATGATGTCCGGTGATGCCTCTTTGACTCTTTCAAGTCACTCCTCCCATTTATTTGTTATACCATCAGCGTTGGTGTACCATACCTTCAGTTTCCTCTCCAGCACTGTGTTTTGGGGGTCTGTGAGGGTGGGGGACCTGGCAGTGTACTGTATGATTCTACAGCGTGTGAGGTGGGGGCAGTGAGTGTGGATTGTGGTCAGTGTTGGGATAACGTGATTGGTTGTAGGGTTCTGGGGGTGGTTCTGTGTGCTTGCCCTTGTTGCTCTGCCCTGCTCTGGTTGTCGTTTGCTGATTGTGTCCTTTTCTGTCCTCCTAGCTCCTTTTGCTTTTGTGTCCTCTCCCTCAGCTGCTGTCATTCTGTTTTTGTTCTGTCTCGGTCTAGGAACACCCTCTTGTATGCTGACTAATCCTTCAACTTCGGTTTCTCTTGGAGGATCCTGTTCCGCATTGTGTCCTGAAAATCAGCTTGATTGGCCGTTTTCTCCCCTTTAGGTACCCCCATATTCTCTGAAAAATTAAAAATGCTTCTTCTTCTCCTACAACCACTTTTCCAATTTCACACAAAGCTCTGTCTCCATTTTTGCAGTAAGCTCTCCTAGTTTTCTCTCCCACTCTTATTCCATCTTTATGCATTGCTCTTCCATCCATTCTTCCCTACCAGAACCAATCCCCTGTGTGTGTGTGTGTGTGTGTGTGTGTGTGTGTGTGTGTGTGTGTGTGTGTGTGTGTGTGTGTGTGTGTGTGTGTGTGTGTGTGTGTGCAAGTGTGTGTGCATGTGTGTGTGCATATGTGTGTGCATGTGTTGTGTGTGTGTGTGTTGCATGTGTGTGTGCATATGTGTGTGCATGTGTGTGTGCATATGTGTGTGCATGTGTGTGTGTGTGTGTGTGTGTGTGTGTGTGTGTGTGTGTGTGTGTGTGTGTGTGTGTGTGTGTGTGTGTGTGTGTGTATGTGTGTGTACTCACCTATTTGTACTCACCTATTTGTGGTTGCAGGGGTTGAGTCACAGCTCCTGGCCCCGCCTCTTTGCTGATTGCTACTAGGTCCTCTCTCTCCCTGCCCCATGAGCTCTATCATACCTCGCCTTAAAACTATGTATGGTTCCCGCCTCCACTACGTCACTTTCTAGGCTATTCCACTGCCTGACTACTCTATGACTGAAGAAATACTTCCTAACATCCCTTTGATTCATCTGAGTCTTCAACTTCCAATTGTGACCTCTTGTGTCTGTGTCCCTTCTCTGGAACATCCCGTGTTTGTCCACCTTGTCTATTCCGCGCAGTATTTTATATGTCGTTATCATGTCTCCCCTGACCCTCCTGTCCTCCAGTGTCGTCAGGCCGATTTCCCTCAACCTTTCTTCGTAGGACAATCCCCGTAGCTCTTGGACTAGTCTTGTTGCAAACCTTTGCACTTTCTCTAATTTCTTGACGTGCTTGACTAGGTGTGGATTCCAAACTGGTGCTGCATACTCCTGTATGGGCCTGACGTAAATGGCATACAGAGTCTTAAACAAATCCTTACTGAGGTATCGGAACGCTATCCGTAGGTTTGCCAGGCGCCCGTATGCTGCAGCAGTTATCTGATTAATGTGCGCCTCAGGAGATATGCTCGGTGTTATGCTCACCCCCAGATCTTTTTCCTTGAGTGAGGTTTGCAGTCTTCGGCCATCTGAACTATATTGTGTCTGCGGTCTTCTTTGCCCTTCCCCAATCTTCATGACTTTGCATTTGGCAGGGTTAAATTCAAGGAGCCAGTTGCTGGACCAGGCTTGTAGCCTGTCCAGGTCTCTTTGTAGTCCTGCCTGATCCTCATCCGATTTGATTCTTCTCATTAACTTCACATCATCTGCAAACAAGGACACTTCTGAGTCGATCCCTTCCGTTATGTCGTTCACATATAACAAGAACAGCACAGGGCCTAGGTCTGACCCCTGTGGAACCTCGCTTGTCACAGGCGCCCACTCTGACACCTCGTCGCATACCATGACTCGTCGTTACCTCCCTGTCAGATATTCTCTGATCCATTGCAGTGCCTTTCCTGTTATGTGTGCCTGATCCTCTAGCTTTTGCAGTAACCTCTTGTGAGGAACTGTGTCGAAGGCCTTCTTGCAGTCCAAAAATATGCAGTCGATCCACCCCTCTCTCTCTTGTCATACTTCTGTCACCTTGTCATAAAACTCTAGTAGGTTTGTGACACAGGATTTTCCTTCCCTGAAACCGTGCTGGTTGTCAATTATACACTTGTTTCTTTCCAGGTGCACCACCACTCTCCTCCTGATGAT
>NC_069450.1:32731136-32868636 GCF_026875155.1 Cherax quadricarinatus
AAGAAGTGGTAGATGCAGCTTGCGTGGCTTGAAGAATCTTGGTAGTATCTGCTTGAAGCTTGGTAATAGCAGCATATGTAGTCGCTTGTGCAGTGGGTTTTTTTTTTTTTGTTGTTGCTGGAGTTGTTTCTTAAGTATATCTCGTCTGGTTGGGAACTTGGCAGAAAGAGTATGGTGATCATTTTTGCAGTTCAAGCATTTAGGTGGAGAGTCAGTAGTGCACGTCTTGAAGTCATGACCTTCTTGGCCGCAGGTGGAGCAGAACTTCTTATTCTTGGCAGGGCAGTCTTTGGTGGTATGTAGGTATGAGTAACAGTTGGAACACTGTGGAATTTGATGGAATTTTTCTGCTTCGATGAAGGCTGGATTGATGTGGAAGTAGTGAATAACCAGTCCCTCAGCGAGAGCTCTGGCTGCCATATTGACGTCACTGAAGGTGACCTTCAGCATGGAGGAGGCATTGGGTATTTTGGTAATGAATTCCACCTTGGCCTAAGGGTTCTGTGCTTCAATGGACGACTTGATTTCTTGGGTAGCCTGGGCAGTGATGAGCCTGTCGAGTCTCTTGAGGAACACAGTTCTCCTGGCCCTCAGAGCTTGGGAAGTCAAGACAATAAATCCCTGATCTCGTAGAGTGGTTGTAGCAGTAGTGGTAATGAGTTTTTCAGCCTCTGTGTCGTCAGTACAGACGACAACGAAAGCCTTTTTGAGCGACAGAATCGCATTAAACTTGACTTGCAATCTGCCACTGATGACAGCTGCAAGTGCTAGCTTGGACGAGTCATTGACCACGCTTCACGATGCACTTCTCGAACAGGGTAAAGATCAAACCAGAGAGTGGGACAGTCAATGACTCAAGATCAAGCGCCAGTCCGGAGACTTAAATACTGTCGGAAGGAGAGGTGCAGAGTAGTAGTAGTGAGAATGTAACCACTGAGAGGTCACGTCCCTCTCAGATCAAACAATTCTCACTTGAAAAAGTTGTCCAAGGTGTTTTCTGTACCAAGATGCCATTGTATTGCAGTGTCTGGCAGGGAGAATATCAAAATGGTGTACAATACCGACAGGTTGGTAGGTAAGACACAGTAGGCTTCTTCAGGCAAATACAGAAAGTAGGCAGCCACTGAGAGGGACGTGACCTCTCAGTGGCTGCATTCTCACTACTACTACTCTGCACCTCTCCTTCCGACAGTATTTAAGTTTCCGCACTGGCGCTTGATCTTCAGATAGTTCCTGACAATGGAACTGAACTTCTCCAGGCTGAGGGACTGACAACCTCAAATCTACGACTTCAAGGGTGATGGACTGATTACATCGTCTTCACATCTCTACTGTTCCTGCCTACTTTCTATATTCGACTGAATATTCGACGGAATAAAGTTGCCTAACTGTTGCCTATGTGTCTTACCTACCAACCTGTCGGTATTGTATACCATTTTCATATTCAAAACAAGTGTATGGGGCCTGGAGATCATTGCTTAGCTTGTAATTTTTTCAGAGGACTGGACTAAGAACCTGTCCCTAGGGACCTGCAGGTATGACAGGAAGCATCTCAGATACCTCTCCAATGAGTACCACACTATTTCCTAACCATACCAGGGGCGGGGATAGAACTCGCGATCAGAGAGTCTCAAAACTCCAGACCGTCGCGTTAGCCACTGGACCAGCTGGCATGGTTTGTTTGCAATCGTGTCGTTACGATTTCGTTAGACACTATTTCCTGTTTGCGATCCAGTCACTTGACACAGAGGAGGACATCATCTACGACTTCATTGTTCCGCCACTAGTTATGAGTGAGGAGAGCTGGATTTGAGGACCTGACTACCACAATTTTTCTCAAACCTTTTGTTCTTCTAGTGGGCCTCGCCTCCTGTGATGTACTAGTGAGAGTGTTAAAGTTTGTCCACAGTGTTTTCTAGATTCCTTGAGTCATGAATAATTGATCTTGAATGTGAGGTCAAAAACAATTGCCCTGAGGTTTTCCAGTGGATCACCGTCAAAAACCGTAGGCCAATAAAAATCTTATTACCATTGTCATACATTTCATAGTAAATAGATAAGATAAAGGCATGAATGATTTATAATTCATGACTTCATTCATGATTAGTCAAATTTCAACATCAGGTTTATTGCTAACTGTTCCTGTAGCACCTTAAAATTTTTCAAAGAAAAGTATAATAATCTGTGTTTCTATCCCAGCCACATGTATACAGTCGTATATACTGAAAAATATTTCAAAACAAACATTTCTTAACATTGTATTAGCTTTCAAACGAGACCAAAATAACTATTATAAAATAAAGTCCAGCAGATTTGCAGTGAATTATGCAAGACTCGTTGTTAATCTACAATCGTTATTTCAGTAGTAACTGAAGTGATCATAATTATATCAGACGAAGACTATTAAAATCTGATTTGTTTGTCCTAAAAACATATAAAATGATAAATATTTCATGTTTGAATCTTATTTGGTTGCTAAGACATGTGTGACGACTGGACGTGGTTTCAGGGGGAGTCCACTGCAGACCCTAAGTGAATTTTATTTTTGTCCTTATTCGGGACTGATTTTTCACGACCCAAGGAATTTGGAAAGTACTATTGGTAAACTTTATAATGCCGTGTGAATCACGACACGAGAGAGTCACAACTATTATACTTTTTCCGCGACTCTTCCATTCTAAGGCTTCAACTTCACATTGTTCTAGACTATGAAGCTGAACATTTCTCCAGACCGAGGGACTGTCCGCTCTTAAAATCATTTATTATCTGGAGGTTACTAAAGGTGTCCATTTTGTGAAAATTTTCATCGGTGTCTATTATGTGGATGCTACTAGATATTTTTGAATCGTAATTAAACCATCGTCTTGAGTGTTGCTGACATCATTGTGTATGAAGATAATTTGTATGGTTCTTTGATATATTTCTTTGGTTTTATGAGTTTCGAAGACACATTTAAAAAGAAAGAGGTGGTTATTTAAAACAAAATAGTTTATATAGGCGAATCCGAAGACATTTAAAATTCCTGGAGGAACGAACTGCCGAGTATCGTCACTGTAGCGAACACTTTCACGAAGAAACAGTGAAGAGTAATAATGTTTATTTAAATAAATCCATAGAAAACAAAAACACAGTGTTGATTTTTTTTATCTATTTCTGAGATATTCAGATGTAGAGATGTAATACGTAGAACGACATAATAAGTATCTCACATTTCGCAGGAGAGAAACGAAAGCCATGAGACATGACAGGTGCAGAGAAGAGGGGAAAAGCAAGATCAGGGGAAAGTCACGTGTTCTCAATAATTTACACATGACAGTTTATAGGGAAAGGTATCTACGAAAGCAAGACTTATACTGAGATTCCTGTTAGGAATGGTGTGCAAATAGACAAGTCAAAATATTTCTTTTCAAACTGCGAGGTAGTTGTACTCTGTGTTCAGAATTTCGTTATGTCCAAGTGTAACCGTCTGTCTTTTTTAATAAGTAACAAATGCTTGAGTCATGTTTATGTTCAGTGCCTCTGGCCGCTCTCTAGGTGTTCGTTTTGACAGATGTCTTTCAAGTTCGTTATGTGAAGGAAAACTTCCAATTTATATATGCAAAATAATTATAAAACAAAAGAGAATGAAACTATTTGCATTTTTAGCAATATTTTTAAAAAATTGGCACTAGTATCTAGAATATATTGTTGCTGACATTAGGAAAATTGATCTGAGATGTTCTTATGCTTTAAGGCCTTAAAATAATCATAATTAACCTAAGCCATTAGACTCCATGAAGAGTTTGCCATTAGTTATACAATGAATAAATAGGCAAACAATTATATGCTACAATTAGGCAACGTTAATATTGCATAAGTATAGACTAATACACAAGTAAGTCTACTTATAAAGTAAATTAAAATTAATATAAAATATTTTTTGTTTTAAATGAATTATTTAAAGAAATATAATTTGGTTGTTTATTACTAGGTACATTTGAGGGCTACCGTGTGAAAAGCCTTGTCTTCTAAATAACAAAAAAATGGAAAGATTAATCCCTCTGTGACAATCGTAAACAAGTAATGTTACTTAAGTTGTTTGCGCTTGTCAGACTCATCACGAACGAGGTGTCATATGGCTTTTCTTACTTGTTCTGTTGACTATATGATCAGTCTCCTTTCCTGCTTTTCTTTACTCTCTTAAAATTTATTAAGATGTTCGAAAGCACTTGAAGTATTTTATTATTCCTTTTAATAGTAATTATACAACAAATGTGAAATAAAGTCTTGTTCACTCGTTGAGGTTGATATTCTACTGGACATGAGATTGAACACTCCCACATGAAGAGACTCGTCAACCAACACTTCTACCAAATGAATGCTGGTTGATTACAAAAACTAATGGAGACTTTATATTAACATATTGAAAGCTGCTGAGGGCAGCAAGAGTCGTGAACGCAGAAGGTTTGAAGGAAGGAACAAAAGAGGATGGTAAAGAGGAAGTCGAGTGATGAAGACTGGGAGAGGGAGGAACTGGCTGTCCCTCTCCCTATACAGACGTTCCTGTGGCGCCAGAGCAGGTAAGCTGCTGATTTGTAGTTTAATTAATTAATGCTAAGAGATTTCTGCTTAAAAAGAAGTCATATGTTTGATCCAGATATTGCATGACATGTGAACGAGTCTCCCAATTTCAGCTGCTCATATTTATCCATCAAATAATTAATACCTGATTTTTAGTCAGTTATTGTGTGTGTGATACTTGATTTGATCATATACTAGAGGCAGCGTTTCATCACCTTGCTACTTTACTCTGAACAAACTTCCTTTCATTCCACCTGTTGCTCCTGATGACCAGCATGAAAGCACCCAGGTTTTATTTCCCATTGTCACTGTGGATTTTTGCGTATTTGCCATCACGTATTTTATTGTGATTTCTTTCATACATGTCAAGCTGCCAACAAATTCAGTGACTTGATGAAAGTCAACGATGCCCCTACAATCAACGGAACCTGGCGCAACCTACAGGTATTTGGCAATGTCTGTCTGGATGTCCCACCGAGGAGAGACAAGTCCCTAGCAACAACTGTTATCAGAGCAATAAATGCATTCCCTGGAGATGACAACCTCATCTGTCTCCCCTCTAGAGCGATAAACATCGGCCTGGGAAATTCCAACAACAGAACACCTGATGCCTCAAAAATCAGAGCCAAGTGTGGCATGCAAAGAGTACATAACCTTTATTCGGCGCACGTCCACACCCTCATTGAAAGGCTATCTCCCCAACCAGCGAACCAGTACTAGGGTCGAACGATGGGGCCTCATCATTCGATCAGTACCCAGGTTCAGCCAATGAGAAGGTGGTTCTGGCAGTCATAGAGGTGTTGTGGGCACCACCTGCCTGTCTACCCTTGTCATTTCCATACTAGAGCTGGTTGAGCATGGCCGTCCATTCTGTCTCCAGGCTGTCTTGGCCTTGCTTAAACCGTGTTGTACACATACATTTTCCAACTGCATATAGTGTACATACTTGTAAATATCCACATTGCTCTTAGCGAAGGAAAATATATTTCAAAGTCATTCAGCTGTGTTTGTTCTGCTCCTTGCTCCCATTTACACCTAGGATAACAGAAATTATTGTCCCTGTGTTGTAATACCAAGATTAGCAAAAATATAGATACCAATCGCCCCTAAGGATGTCATTACAGCACAAGCTCTGAAGAACAAAGTTCCACCCAGAACTCCCAGTACCAACATTGGCCTCCTTCACAGCAGATCAAGTGATGAACATTTAATTCCTACGAGATGCTCATGTGTATAGAGCCACCGTGTCATTTCCACAGGACTCAGCACGGGGTTTTACCGGTTTATGGCCACAACATCAATCCAGCACTTGGGTATGTTCTTGGGAGGTTACTGTCTAAACTCACCAAATTTTCCAATGTGTGTTTGGCTGGTGGTGTCCCAGAGGCCATAAGGCCACTCTTCTTTGGTGCCTCATTATGTGCCCTCGGGAAAAAGGATGGAGGAATTAGGCTCATGGCTGTGGGAAACTCCCTTCGTCGTCTTGTCATCAAGGCTACAGTAAAAATGGTGAGTCAAGATGCTGCCGCAGTGTTGAAACCAACACAACTCGGTTTTGGTGTTCAACAAAGCTGTAAAGCAGCTGCCCATGCAGCACGAGTAAACGTTAATAACATGTCAGATGAAAAAGTCCGGATCAAATTGGAAATTGCCAATGCATTCAACTTAGTCAGAGGGATGCTGCTTTTCTCTCTCTTTTCTCACAATCGTGTTATAATGGGACTTCCAAACGACTGTTTGGGGACCATGAAATTGACTCGTGTGAGGGTGTGCAACAGGGAGACCCTCTCGTTCCTTTTCTTTTCTGTCTGGTCATCAAGGAAGTCACAGAGGCACTCTCCAGTGAGCTCAATACCTGGTTCTTGGATGATGGTACCCTGGCTGGCACTACAGAATCTCTCCTAGAGGACATCAGAAAAATAAGACATTGGAAAGAGCCTGGAGCTATTTTATACCCATCAAATGCGAAATAGTTTCTAAAAATCATCAGATCATTAGTACTGTTTTAGGAGGAGCACGAGCCTTTGAATCAGCCAATATCACTCTCCTTGGGCTGCTCTGGGGTCTAGTGTTATTGATCTGATTCTAGAAAATATCTCAGACCTCAAGACGATGGAAGGCAGAATGAAAGACACTGATACTTATGGTGCCTTCTACATACTCACCAGGTGCCTGTCCCTCCCAAAATTTACCTACTTTTTGAGATGCTCCCCAGCCTTCGGCAGCCTAACAAATCACAAGGAATGTGATTCTCTTCAAAAGACCATATTAAAGAGTGTATTGAATTTTTCCCTTAAAGATTGACAGTGTTTGCAAGCCTCACTTCAATCCAGGTTTGGGGGCTGGGAGTACTCAAATCCTCCCAGATTTCTTATTCTCATCCATAGCGTCAGACGAGATGATAATACAAATTCTTTTAGACAAACTTGGTGACTTAGCAGAAATACAGGAACCTAACTACACCACTCCAGTTACCGAATGGGAGACTCTCACTGCTCCAGCACCAAAGCCTAATGCAGCACTGGCCTACAAACAGCCGAGATGGGACGGCCCCATCACTAAAACGGTGCTTTTCCACATGTTCATGGCTGCTACACTCGACAGGGAAACTACTCGTCTCCTAGCTGTGAGTACATGCCGCACTGGGGACTTCCTCCAAACAGTTCCCATTTTGGCAATGGGAACATGCTTCGACCCACAGACCCTCTATATTGCAGTGCCTCTTGGAATATACGTGTATTTGTGGCAATGCACAAACTCGCCAATATGAACTACACGGTTCTGACTGCTCCAAAACCAAGGGCCGGCATGAAAGACACAATGAAGTCAATGACATCATAAAGAGGAGACTTGCTACAGCTGGAGGCCCAGCCGAGAGAGAGCCCCGATCCCCAGCAGCCAAAAATACCTCAACTCGCAAACCACCACAACAGGATCACCATCTATCCTTGGAAGAATGGCAAGCTTTCAGAATGGGACTATACTTGACTGTCTACGCTGTCTGACACCTGCATCCTTAACTCTGTTGGGAAAGAGGGAGGTCTGAGGATCACAGGGAGGAATAGAAGATCAGTAAGTACAGAGACATAAGCCATCGGTATTAAATTGTCCCAGTGGGATCAGAGACCTTGGGATCATGGAGAAAAAACGCCACACGTTTCCTCAAAGAACTGGGTTCCAGATTCACTGGCGCCACCAGGGAGCCAAAGGCGGCCACTATCATGTTTCAGCTCCTCAGCATGGCCATCCAGAGGAGAAATGCTTGGCTCGTGTCCAGCTTCAGAGGAGCTGGAGGAGATTCATAATATTTGATACTTTTTACAAATGTTTTAACTCTTTAAATGAATGTACTTTCACACTTCTTAGTGTGTCATCAGGAGCTGTGAAATGTTGCAAAGGTAGTAACAGGAGGAATGAGGGGAAGTTTTGTCAGAGTAAAGCAGCATGACTGACCCCCGCCAGCACCTCTATCAGAATGTGAGAGACACACCAGAATACCACCCACCCACGTGCCCCTCCACACCCCACCCCATACGGGGTTGGGTGGGCTAGGCCTCAAAGTTTTCAGATAGCAGGAGGTAGAATAACTAAATTTTAATAGCTAGCTCTAAGCTTCTATCCGCTGCAAACAGGTCATGGGACATAAGCTATTACAATAGTGGATAATACACATACCGAGTGTAGCTATTGTGTATAACTTTCTAGTTAGTAAAATAGAGAAAATGAATATGCTCATTTGTCAGCTGACAATATCCGATGTCCCACAACTTTCCAGAATTTTCAGGATATACTCTCACTGACGTTTAATGTGCCTATATTATTTATGGATCTCTAGTGATTTTTCTTTACGATAATAACTTGACAATTCCTGAATTCTTCTTTTTTATAACACCATTAACAGCCTAATTTTGTAAACCATTTTTTATAATATTTTTATAACACCACTAACGGCCTAATTCTGTAAACCATTAAACTAGTTGAAATCATCGTGTTGCAATCAACTATGTTTATCTTTGTACCATTGTACCTAGATGGGTTAGGAACTATTAAGGTCCCAGGATATCGACATATGTTCGATATCCCAGGATATCGACATATGTTCGATATCCCAGGATATCGACATATGTTCGATATCCCAGGATATCAACATGAAGCCCCATTCGTATTTTTTTACTACTGATATTATATCGACCATGTTGCAGACAGTGATTGCAGCCACTTGATCTAGAGTACTTCTCACCTTACGATACCTATATGCAGTAGTAGCTGGACGGGTTATATATTATGTTGACGCTCACGATGGTCCTAACATGATGTTATATATCAACGATCATGACGGATTAATATGTTATATATTATATCGGCGTTCATGAAGAATGCAGCAGTGTTAAGTGTGCAGACCCTGGTTTAATGTCGCCCGAACATAACGAGACTCCCTGATAATGAGCGCTCCTGCTCTTTTGTATAACATGCTTGTTTAATTAAGGCCATGACAGACCTGTTAGGTACAATGATATGGGGAGCAGCCCACCCAAGTGGGTGATTACAAGAACTGACATGGTTAAGATAGCCCCATCCTGACTGAGTACTGATGTTGGGATAATCTGTTTTCCAGAGGTTTACCTGTCTGACCAATATATGAGAGTGGGCAGAGATTGCATGGAACCTTGTAAACACCACTCACATTTTTTGGGGGGAGATTTTAATCAATCTTTGTTTCACTGTCCCAGTGTTTTTGAAAGTAAGGTTTAAATTGACCTTTTTTTAGCCCATAAAGCAGCATTTAAGTCATTATTCCCAAATAAGTTTACCTGGAGTTTACCTGGAGAAGGTTTCGGGGGTCAACGCCCCCGCGGCTCGGTCTGAGACCAGGCCTTACGGTGGATCAGGGTCTGATCAACCAGGCTGTTACTACTGGCCCCACGCAGGCTGACGTACGAACCACAGCCCGGTTGGTCAGGTACTGACTTTAGATGCCTGTCTAGTGCCTTCTTGAAGACAGCCAGGGGTCTATTGGTAATCCCCCTTATGTATGCTGGGAGGCAGGTGAATAGTCTTGGACCCCGGACACTTACTGTGTTGTCTCTCAATGTACTCGTTGCTCCCCTGCTTTTGATTGGGGGAATGTTGCATCTCCTGCCAAGTCTTTTGCAAAGGTTTACGACAAGACTGGTCCTGGAGCTAAGAGATATGTCCTACGAGTAGTTAAAGGAAATCAGCCTGACGACACTGAATGACAGGTGGGACAGGGACATGATGACGACATAAAATACTGAGAGGAACTGACAGGGACAGACCGTTTCAGAGATGGACACAGCAACACGGTGTCACAACTGGAAGTTTAAGACTCAGATGAACCAAATGGATGTTAGGAAGCATTTGTTTAGCCTTAGGGTGAAATAGTGGGGGCAAGACCCATACATAGCTTTAAGAAGAGGTATGATAAGGCTCTTGGAGCGGGGAGTGACCTAATAGCGACTAGCAAAGAGACGGGGCCAGGAGCTGTGACTCGACCCTTGCAACCACATATATATGGTAGGAAAGTCAGTAAACGAAATGATGGACTTTGTAACAACAGAATGCAAGGAGGCAGAGGTAAGGTTTGTTCCCAAGGGCAACAGAAATAATGGGAAGAACAGAACGAGTCCTTGGTTTACCCGAAGGTGTAGGGAGGCAAAACCTAAGTGCTCTAGAGAATGGAAAAAGTACAGAAGGCAAAGGACTCAGGAAAACAAAGAGATTAGTCGACGAGCCAGAAACGAGTATGCACAGATAAGGAGGGAGGTGCAGCGCAGTATGAAAATGACATAGCATCGAAAGTTAAGTCTGACCCGAAACAACTCTACAGCCACATCAGGAGGAAGATAACAGTCAAGGACCAGGTAATCAGGCTGAGGAAAGAAGGTGGGGAACTCACAAGAAACGACCAGGAAGTATGTGAGGAACTCAACACGAGATTTCAGTTAGTATTTACAGTGGAGGCTGAAGGGACACTGGGAAGACAAAACAGTGGGGTACATCAACAAGGGATATACCAACAAGTGTAGGATGAATTACACACAACTGAGGAGGAGGTGAAGCTCCTAAGTGACCTTGAGACCTCAAAGGCGGTGTAGGACCGGACAACATCTCTCCGTGGGTCCTTAGGGAGCAGAGACACTACGTGTGCCACTAACCAAAATCTTCAACACTTCCCTTGAAACTGGGCAACTACCTGAAGTATGGAAGAAGGCAAATGTAGTCCCCATCTTTAAGAAAGAGGCAGAAACGAAGCACTAAATTATAGACCAGTGTCACTGACGTGTATATTATGCAAAGTCTTGGAAAAGATTATCAGGAGGAGAGTGGTGGAGCACCTGGAGCGGAACAAGATTATAAACGACAGCCAGCACTGATTCACGGAAGGCAAATCCTGTGTCACAAACCTAAAGTTTTATGACAAGGTAACTGAAGTAAGAAATGAGAGGGAGGGGTGGGTTGATTGCATTTTTTTTGGACTGCAACAAGGCCTTCGACACAGTTCCTCACAAGAGATCAGTACAGAAGCTAGAGGAACAGGCACGTATAACGAGAAGGGCACTGCAATGGATCAAAGAATACCTAACAGGGAGGCAACAGCGAGTCATGGTCTGTGATGAGGTATCACAGTGGGCGCCGGTGACGAACGGGGTCCCACAGGGGTCAGTCCTGGGAACAGTGCTATTCTTGGTATATGTGAATGACATAACAGAAGGGATAGACTCAGAAGTGTCCCTGTTTGCAGATGATGTGAAGTTAATGAGAATTAAATCAGACGCGGACAAGACAGGTTTACAAAGAGACCTGGACAGGCTGGATGTGTGGTCCAGAAACTGGCTCCTAGAATTTAACCCCGCCAAATGCAAAGTCATGAAGATCGGAGGAGGGCAAAGAAGACCGCAGACAGAGTATAGGCTAGGAGGCCAAAGGCTGCAAACCTCACTCAAGGAGAAAAACCTAGGAGTGAGTTTAATACCGAGTACATCGCCAGAAGCGTTCTGGTACCTCTGTAAGGAATTGCTCAAGACTTTATACACTGTGTACGTCAGGCCCATACTGGAGTACAAAGCACCAGTTTGGAACCCACACCTGGTCAAACACATCAAGAAATTAAAGAAAGTGCAAAGGTTTGCAACAAGGTTGTCAGCATAATTGCTGATCCTCCTTTGCATGTGTTGTATAGCTTAGTTGTACCATAGTACCATCCATGTGTTTATATAGAAGATCCCTATGAGGCCTAGTGACTGTATGACATCACGGGGTACAGCATGAGTGAGTGAGACGCTCTGCCTCGTTCTCACTCCACGGATAGACATCAAGCAGGCAAGCAGGCAGGCCTGGGCTCCCATCCCTTACCACAGTCGGACAATACATAGCATTACCATCCAACAAGTGTGTCTACCTTCAACTCTCATATCTCCTTCCGAACCCCCACGACAAATTGGTGCCAGCGGAGGGTCTGTAATTCTGACGATTACAGCGATTTCTGGAGATAAATTTCTACTGAGCCAGTCGCCATCTTGTGACTAGGCCTGCCGAGAAGGGTAACGCTCAACCTAGCCAGCCAGCTACCCCAAGCAAGCTTTTACCAGCTCTCTACATTATTCACTGGTCAGTCTCCTTGTATTAGTGTTTATCTGCTTATTTGCATCACTCCCGAGGGGTTGACCCGAGTTTGCAAAGTAAGCCAAACCAGCATGACAGTCTGTGGTGGGGGAGTCAGCCAGCCTAGCCTTACACCATTCCAGCCTTGCCTGCCAAGCCAGCTTTCCACCCCTGATGTGCTCATCGTTAGAAGTTATCTAACCATTCTGTGTGAAGGGTTAAGCAAAGCCAGCCAGCAACTAACCCAGGTGTCTTAACCCAGTACTCAAGCAAGCCACGTGGGTACAGTCTTCTTCATCGCTTTGTGCTTCAAGTTCAAGCCATTCTGAGGGCTTTATCATCTGTGTGGTGTTGTGGTATTTCGTGGGTTTGTTTTAAGCAAGCCTGGCTTAGAATATTTTTGTGCCTAGTGAGGGTGTCCCCAGTGAGGCTTACACCGTTCATCCCATAGGCCCAGTCACCACGCAGTGTCCCACCGCTGCCTCACTGCCTCACCTCACTCACTACCACTGTTTTGTACCCTTATTACGGGTTCTAGCACCATATTTTAAGGACCACATTGGGGGTCAAGAGCCAGAGTGTGTTTTTCGTCAGTGGCACCATCGTTAAAAGCCTCCTGTGTGGGTCCATCGTTGATGTAAGCGCAAAATTCTATGATCACGATCACATGGAGAGTAGCAGCGAGCCAGCCACGAGATGACATAACCATCCCACACCTCCCACCCCACTTCAGTCAACAACTCCGCTACAGCGATATATTTTTCATAGAGACATTTGTGAGTGTTGAGACATTTCTTTTTGTGTTCCAGTGATTTTTTTTTTAGTGACATTCAGTAACTCTTGATTAGACTCAGTGTTTATTATATACTGTTTGCAATATTTTTTTTTTTGCTTCTTATTTCAGTGTTAATTTTCATGCATAATTTCATGTCTGTTGTGTTGTGCTTCTTTTTTTTATACTTGAAGTAAGTACCTTAGTGTTTTTCCTTGTTGTGTGCAACATATGAGCAGTATAGAACTTGTGTTTACACTTCAGAATCACCTTGTGTTCTCAGTATTCCAGTGAAGTAATTCAGTAATTTATTACCTTGTATTCTGCATCACAACTCAGTGTTGTCTGTTATATTTTTTATCCCAGCATTTGTGTTTTCCTGTTTTTGTTTTCATTCTTTTGCTATTTTATTTTTCTGTGTGTTGAACATGCTTGTGTTAATTCTTTTCATTTAGCCAGTGTCTAATTTGTCTTATTTCCACAGACAATAGTGCTATTATTTTGTGCAAGCAAGACAATCATTTTTCCAAATTTTTCACACCTCAAGTTTCATAGCAAGAAAATTCTAGTATTGTGTTTATATTGATGTGTTGTGTTCTGCATCACTGTAAGTGTTCAAACCTTTTGTTCTGTGTTTTTGCACCTATTATTTTCATATTTCATTGAACAAATTCACTCTTAGTGCAATTTTTAAGTTGTTCATTTAAAGTAAATTGTTCTTTTGCTTGTTCAGTAAGTGTTGCTTAAGCTGCAATTAAGAGTTAAAGTGTTCACTCAGTTCATTCCTTGATATATTTTTTTTTCTTGTAAACTGTATTTTCTTGTGTGTGTAATTTTTTTATTATTGCACATTGACTCATTTTGCAATAATTCTTGTGCAAACATTGTGTTGTCATTAAAATTTTTCTTGCAGAAATTTTGTGTAGTGTTGTGCAGTACTTTTGATTAGCAATTGTTATTTGCAGTATTGCTACAGTTTATTTCAGTGCAGTTTCTTATGCTCTGTTGTGTGCATAATATTTTATTCTTTGTGTGCCATTTTATTTTATTTTTAGTGAATTATTTCCCCAGTTTGTTTTAATTTTGCACAAGCTTTATAAGTGCCTAAGTGAAAAGAAGATTTTTTTTTTAGAAATGAGAAGAGCCAAGTGGGTATTCTTTAGCCACTAGGCCATGGGTCCTGTTGGCTAAAGCTCTCGCTTCACACGGAGATTGTCCGGGTTCGTTTCCCGGCGAGGGTAGAAACACTGGTCGTGTTTCTTACAGAGGTTGTCTATGTTCCCCATCAGTAAAATTGGTACCTGAGTGTTAGTCGACTGGTGTGGGTCGCATCCTGGGACAAAGGACAAAACTGACCTAATTTGCCCGAAATGCTCTGCATACAAAGCGGCTTTCTATGCCGTAGTATGTCATTGATGTCTGCTAGGCCTGTATACCTTGTACAAGTACTTGAACTAAATAAAGATATTATTATTATTATTATTATTATTATTATTATTATTATTATTATTATTATTATTATTATTATTATAATTATTATTATTATTATTAATATTATTATTATTATTATTATTATTATTATTATTATTATTATTATTCTCATCAAAATCCTTGGGGCATCCTAATTTTGTGACTATATTAAATATCTTGTTAATTTCATCTTCTAAATAGTCAGGACTGTAGATACGCAAAGCTCTGAGGTGCATTGTGGTAGGTAAGTTTGGGGTGCCAGGTGTAAATGATAATGGAGCCCTTTGATTGAACTTTGTATAGAAAGGGTTTAGTTTATAGGTAATACATATTATTAAGAAAAAGAGGATAAATAAGTATACACGATATGATGTAGGGCGAAATGACAGTAGTTTGTTGGATTATGTATTGGTAGATAAAAGACTGTTGAGTAGACTTCAGGATGTACATGTTTATAGAGGGGCCACAGATATATCAGATCACTTTCTAGTTGTAGCTACACTGAGAGTAAAAGGTAGATGGGATACAAGGAGAATAGAAGCATCAGGAAGAGAGAGGTGAAGGTTTATAAACTAAAAGAGGAGGCAGTTAGGGTAAGATATAAACAGCTATTGGAGGATAGATGGGCTAATGAGAGCATAGGCAATGGAGTCGAAGAGGTATGGGGTAGGTTTAAAAATGTAGTGTTAGAGTGTTCAGCAGAAGTTTGTGGTTACAGGAAAGTGGGTGCAGGAGGGAAGAGGAGCGATTGGTGGAATGATGATGTAAAGAGAGTAGTAAGGGAGAAAAAGTTAGCATATGAGAAGTTTTTACAAAGTAGAAGTGATGCAGGAGGGAAGAGTATATGGAGAAAAAGAGAGAAGTTAAGAGAGTGGTGAAGCAATGTAAAAAGAGAGCAATGAGAGAGTGGGTGAGATGTTATCAACAAATTTTGTTGAAAATAAGAAAAAGTTTTGGAGTGAGATTAACAAGTTAAGAAAGCCTAGAGAACAAATGGATTTGTCAGTTAAAAATAGGAGAGGAGAGTTATTAAATGGAGAGTTAGAGGTATTGGGAAGATGGAGGGAATATTTTGAGGAATTGTTAAATGTTGATGAAGATAGGGAAGCTGTGATTTCGTGTATAGGGCAGAGGGAATAACATCTTGTAGGAGTGAGGAAGAGCCAGTTGTGAGTGTGGGGGAAGTTCGTGAGGCAGTAGGTAAAATGAAAGGGGGTAAGGCAGCCGGGATTGATGGGATAAAGATAGAAATGTTAAAAGCAGGTGGGGATATAGTTTTGGAGTGGTTGGTGCAATTATTTAATAAATGTATGGAAAGAGGGTAAGGTACCTAGGGATTGGCAGAGAGCATGCATAGTTCCTTTGTATAAAGGCAAAGGGGACAAAAGAGAGTGCAAAAATTATAGGGGATAAGTCTGTTGAGTGTACCTGGTAAAGTGTATGGTAGAGTTATAATTGAAAGAATTAAGAGTAAGACGGAGAATAGGATAGCAGATGAACAAGGAGGCTTTAGGAAAGGTAGGGGTGTGTGGACCAGGTGTTTACAGTGAAACATATAAGTGAACAGTATTTAGATAAGGCTAAAGAGGTCTTTGTGGCATTTATGGATTTGGAAAAGGCGTATGACAGGGTGGATAGGGGGCAATGTGGCAGATGTTGCAAGTGTATGGTGTAGGAGGTAGGTTACTGAAAGCAGTGAAGAGTTTTTACGAGGATAGTGAGGCTCAAGTTAGAGTATGTAGGAAAGAGGGAAATTTTTTCCCAGTAAAAGTAGGCCTTAGACAAGGATGTGTGATGTCACCGTGGTTGTTTAATATATTTATAGATGGGGTTGTAAGAGAAGTAAATGCGAGGGTCTTGGCAAGAGGCGTGGAGTTAAAAGATAAAGAATCACACACAAAGTGGGAGTTGTCACAGCTGCTCTTTGCTGATGACACTGTGCTCTTGGGGAGATTCTGAAGAGAAGTTGCAGAGATTGGTGGATGAATTTGGTAGGGTGTGCAAGAGAAGAAAATTAAAGGTGAATACAGGAAAGAGTAAGGTTATGAGGATAACAAAAAGATTAGGTGATGAAAGATTGAATATCAGATTGGAGGGAGAGAGTATGGAGGAGGTGAACGTATTCAGATATTTGGGAGTGGACGTGTCAGCGGATGGGTCTATGAAAGATGAGGTGAATCATAGAATTGATGAGGGAAAAAGAGTGAGTGGTGCACTTAGGAGTCTGTGGAGACAAAGAACTTTGTCCTTGGAGGCAAAGAGGGGAATGTATGAGAGTATAGTTTTACCAACGCTCTTATATGGGTGTGAAGCGTGGGTGATGAATGTTGCAGCGAGGAGAAGGCTGGAGGCAGTGGAGATGTCGTGTCTGAGGGCAATGTGTGGTGTGAATATAATGCAGAGAATTCGTAGTTTGGAAGTTAGGAGGAGGTGCGGGATTACCAAAACTGTTGTCCAGAGGGCTGAGGAAGGGTTGTTGAGGTGGTTCGGACATGTAGAGAGAATGGAGCGAAACAGAATGACTTCAAGAGTGTATCAGTCTGTAGTGGAAGGAAGGCGGGGTAGGGTCGGCCTAGGAAGGGTTGGAGGGAGGGGGTAAAGGAGGTTTTGTGTGCGAGGGGCTTCGACTTCCAGCAGGCATGCGTGAGCGTGTTTGATAGGAGTGAATGGAGACAAATGGTTTTTAATACTTGACGTGCTGTTGGAGTGTGAGCAAAGTAACATTTATGAAGGGATTCAGGGAAACCGGCAGGCCGGACTTGAGTCCTGGAGATGGGAAGTACAGTGCCTGCACTCTGAAGGAGGGGTGTTTAATGTTTGCAGTTTAAAAACTGTAGTGTAAAGCACCCTTCTGGCAAGACAGTGATGGAGTGAATGATGGTGAAAGTTTTTCTTTTTCGGGCCACCTGCCTTGGTGGGAATCGGCCAGTGTGATAATATAACAAAAAAAAATAATATATATATATATATATAATATATATAATATATATATATTATATATATTATATATATATATATATATATATATATATATATTTATATATTATGTATATATATATATATATATATATATATATATATATATATATATATATATATAAAAATATATATATATATATATATAATATATATAAAGACAAAATACATTGGCCAAACATTTACTAAAATACAACAGAATGTAAAACTCAGAGCTACGAATACTTGGTCCAGTTCCCCTGTGGTGGGCCGCGTGCCCAGAATGCTGCAGGCATTTCCTCTCTGGATCGCAACACTGAGTCTCTGAAAGAGGAAGCTGGTCGCCCTGTATATATATTATATATATATATATATATATTATATATATATATTTATATATATATATATATATATTATATATAACAAAGCAGCCACTGTGAAAGAATAATGAAATTTCAAGCACTTTCGTGACTTCTCACATTATCAAGGAACAATAAAAGTAATGCATCAAAGGAAGGCATGTAAAGAGTCTAGACCACACCTCACCATCACATCTCACAACAAAGCAACACCTGACACACGACAAATAAGAAAGAGAACACTGCAGCAGGCCTGCAAGCCCAACTAGACAGGTCCTTCATGCAACCCACGAACAAACTATTCTGCCCAAGAATTAAGATTTAATTCTTGGGTAGGAAGTGAATGTGCTCTTTTATAGGTTTAAATGTTCTGGTCTGGGGTACTCGAACGTTCCCAGTCTTCTGGGAATCTTCTATACCATTCTGATAATATTTTTATGTTCCAAATTTCTACTTCTAATATCCTTTAACCCCACTGCCTATGTTATCACGTAGTCTTATGTACCTGTCAATGTATGGTAAATTAACAGCTAAACCCGTTATATAACCATTCACAACTGACGTAGCATGACATTTTGGTGCGTAGACACTGGCTGAGCACTGAACCCCGAAAACCCCCTCTGGGTATACTCCAGGCATTTTTTGAAACATACGTGATATAATAGGTGAGTGATATGACTACATTTTTGTTTTTATAAACATTAGTACACGGTTTGACATAGAATCAACCAATGTTGAACACATTCTGGCAAGTTCTTAACCGTGGTACCAGGTTCTCCATCAGGAAAGTCTCTATCCACAATGGGAAGCAAATGAGTTGCCTGGATTGCCTTGTAATTGTTATTGTTCATCGTTCAAGACTTTTAACAGTATAACTACTTCAGAACATCATTGATGCTTTGGTGCTTGTTGAATGTATCCATTCCATAGAGGTTCACTTTTGCTCCGTATCACTACCACTGATCTGTACACATGTACTTCACAGTGCACCACTTTTGATCGAATTCCCACTGCAGCCGTTTTTCTTTCAGAGTAGTAGTCACTAATAGTTTCTTTACCGGATTTCTGGCACTTCTTCCAACTTAAAGGAGCCTTCGTCGAACAGTTGAAAAATCAACATTTACACCAGCTGAAACCAAATCTCTGTAGATCTTTGCTGGTTTTCATGGGATCCATCAGGCTATTTCTAATGATAACTTGTCATCTTGAGGCGTTGTCTTGCGTTTTGTTCCACATCTTCCTCGGGGCAGCACTCCATAATCGCTAGTGCTGTCAGTTCTTTTCATAGTCTGACCAACAATTGACTTTGCTATCCTCGAATTTTAGGCGATCTGTCTGATACTCAAATCAGCAAATTTCGTAAGAGCTACAATACGTGCACGCTTCCTAGGTGTAAAATCCATCATGAATTTCATTAGTAATCATGAACTGAAGGAGAGAATATGGTGAAAGCACATTAACTCATAGAGCATGCTGGCAGGAATAGCATTACAGAACAACAACAGCTATTGTAGCACTGACGAGACTCACAGGGTAACACGGGTGGATGCTTGTCAGAAGTCTTAGAAAAGAAAAGAACCCAAACTACATTAATTAAGCAGGAGACTAAGACATATTATGAGACAATCACAAAATTTACTCCTGTCTCAATTAATTTGCACACTACTGAAGCTAAATTCTCGACGCGACAATCCTTCAAAAGTTAGGTGTCCAGCAGGTACATTATAGATGCCACTCCTAACATGAGAACATTCGTGATCGAGGATAGCTACAGGAACTAAATCTATTCTCTTCCTATTTGGATATCGGTATCAGGAGCAGTACACATATTACTATATCCATTGAAACAAGTAGTTATAAAGCAAGTAACATACTGCGAGGAACAGGTGATCAAACTTTAGTTATTTAACCAGCGTCCCGCGGAGCAAGCTAAATTTTTGATGCCTTAGTCCACTACATTATCATGCATTACGGAGACTGGTTAAATAACCTAGGTTCGACCCCCGGCTGCTCGCAGTATGTTATTTGCTTTAAAACCACTTGTTTCTGTGACTGCATTAAAAACATATGAATATAAGAAAGAAGGATCACTGCAACACGCCTACTGGCCCATGCAGGGCAAGTCCATGTCAACCCCCAGCTTAGATCAATGTCCCACCCAGTCAGGTAACCTTCACTTAAGGAAGGAGCACGGCATCTGACCTAGTAGCACCAGGTAGTCAGGTCCAACTCACACCCACCTACACCCACTCATGTATTTATCTAACCTATTTTTAAAACTACACAACGTCTTAGCTTCTATGACGGTACTCGGGAGTTTGTTCTACTCATCCACAACTCATCCAAACCAGTGCTTTCCTACATCTTTCCTGAATTTGAATTTTTCCAGCTTAAAACCATTGCTGCGAGTCCTGTCAAGGCTAGATATTTTTAGCACGCTGTTTACATCCCCTTTATTTATTCCTGTTTTCAGTCATATCCCCCTAATTCTACGCCTTTCTAGAGAGTGCAGATTCAGGGGCCTCAGCCTATCCTCATAGGGAAGATTTCTGATACATGGGATCATCTTTGTCATCCTCCTCTGTCCGTTTTCCAGAGCATTTATATCCATTCTGTAATACAGCGACCAGAACTGTGCAGCATAGTCTAAATGAGGCTTAACCAAGGATATATAGAGTTGAAGAACAATCTGATGATTTCCATTATTTATGCTTCTTGATATGATGCCAAGGATTCTGTTAACTTTATTGCAAACACTTATGCACTGTTGTTTTGGTTTTAGATTACTGCTAACCAGAACTCCTAAATCCTTTTCGCAATCAGTAATATTAAGATCTACATTATTTAGTTTATATGTGGCATGGTTATTATCCTTTCCAACATTTAGAACTTTGCATTTGTCTATATTAAACAGCATCTGCCACTTCTCCGACCACTGCGTCAGTCTATTCAAATCTTCCTGGAGTGCTCTAATGTCCTCATTAGAATGAATTGGACAGCCTATTTTGGTGTCATCAGTAAATATGCATATGTTCCTATTTATTCCCACATCTATGTCTTTTATGTAAATTGTGAACAACAAGGAGCCCAACACTGACCCCTGTGGAACACCGTTTGTGACGTTCCCCCATTCTGATTTCTCCCCTTTTATGCAGACACTCTGCTGCCTATTTGTCTACCATGCCTCTACCCAGGAAAAAGTTTCTCCTCCTATTCCGTGTGCCTTAAGTTTACTTAATAGTCTCTGATGCAGAACTCTATCGAAAGCCTTATTGAAGTCCATATACGTGATTTCATGTTCAATACCATGATCTACCTCCTCAAATACCTTAGTGAAAAACTTTAGTAAATTCGTAAGGGAGGAACGCCCCTTTGTAAAACTGTCTTGAGATTCATTATTCAATTTATGCTTTTAAAGATGGCTATGAATTGCCTCGACAATTACTGATTCCATAAATTTTCCCACTATGGGGGTAAGGCTTATTGGTCTATAGTTTGAAGCTAAGAATCTGTCACCTGACTTGTAAATAGGTAATACATTTGCCATTTTCCACTTATCTGGCACTATGCTAGCTTGTAGTGATGTGTTGTAAACATTAGCCAATGGTTTGCCTGGTTCTTCTTTACATTCCTTTAAAACTCTTGCAAACAATTCATCAGGGCCTGGGGATTTGCTAGGTTTTAGTTTCTCTATTTATCTGAGGACCATGTCACTAGTTACTCAAATCATGCATAGTTTAATTTCATCCTGTTCTACTTAATTTATTATTTCTGGAATTTTGCTAGTATTTTCCTGGGTAAAAATTGAGAGGAAGTAAATATTGAAAATATCACACATATCCTTATCACTGTCAGTGATCTGACTTGAGTTACTCTTAAGTGGGCCTATCTTGTCCCTAATCTTACTTCTGTATACCTGAAAGAACCCTTTTGAGTTAGTCTTCAAGTCCCTTGCGACATTAGCCTCATAATCCCTTTTAGCTTTACTTATTCCTTTTTTTTATTTCTCTCTTTAACTGAATATATTGATCTCTTAACTGTCCGTCCCCTGTTTTGATACGCCTTTTGACCAATGAGATTTTTAAAACATTGTTCATTACCTTGGGATCATTTTTGTTAGATCTAATTTCCCTACTAGGAACAAAAGTTATCTGGGCAGCTAGAACGTCATATTGGCAACCAACACCACCAATCTGACCCATAGTCAGGTCATCCCAATTTAGCCCACCCTGGTAATTTCTCAGTGCCATGAAATCGGCCAGGCTGAACTCTGGGACAGAGACTTGATTGCAGTTATCTGGGTAATTCCATGATAAATTGAAACTAAGTGATTTGTAGTCACTTTCCCCAAGCTCATCATTAACCTAAAGATTATTAATTAGTGCTTCTTTGTTGGCAAGAACCAAGTCAAGCAGGTTGTTTCCTCTAATTGGTTCTGACATAAACTGTTTTAAAAAGCAATCCTGAACCGAATCAAGAAAATTACTAGACTCAAGATTTCCTATCACATTGTTCCAATTAATTTGCCTAAAGTTAAAATCTCCCATTATCACAACATTTTCATATGTAGCTGCCTTATGAATTTCGTCCCATAGCAGCTTACTGCACACTCAAAATTATATTTTCACGACCCTCGAGAAACTGTAGCCAAACAGATTCTGTGTCCGATATTTCTATTCTTATATCTTGTCTAACACAAAAAGATAAATGATTTCTGACATTCATCGTCACTCCACCACCCATCCTGTTGACCCTATCAGTATGGAATAGTTTATAACCCTGTATGTTGCATTCAGAAGGCATTTCTCTATCTTTCAAGTTGAACCAGGTCTTTATTATAGCAATAATATCTATATTACTTGCACTTGCAAGTAAACTTAGCTCATCTATCTTATTTCTTAGACTCCTACTATTTGTATAGTAAACCTTAAGGGAGCTAGTCACTCGTTGCCCTCTACTATCTCTCCTTGTTTGTTGATCAATTGCTTTGCCTTTACTAGCAACTTTATTTTGAATATTGTTTTTTAAACTTATCCCTGAGGTATCCTGGTTATATCTACTGTTTCCATCCCTAGTACTGCAGCCTGATTGTTTCCCACAGACACCCATACCTCTGTAGTCTATAAGTTAAAAGTTTTAGACATGTCACCAATAACTCCCTCAATCGAACTGGCTAATGCAACCACTCCGGCCTCAGAGAGATGAACCCCATCCCTTGCATACATATCATGTTTGCCATACAGTATGTCCCAGTTATCAATGAATGGGATTGCAAGTTTCTTGCAGTACCTGTGTAGCCAGCAATTTATACCAGTTACCCTAGACATCCACTCATTGCCCACTCCCCTTCTAGGCAAGATGCTATATATGAATGGGATCCCTCCCTTAGACCTGACTACATCTATGGCTGACCTATACTTATCCAGCAGCTCCTGTCTCCTGCCATTCCCGATGTCATTTCCACCAGCAATAAGACAGAGTATGGGCTTGTTCCCATTGCCTGACATAATATTATCCAACCTGCTGTCTATGTCACCATCACCAGCACCTGGGAGACACACTCTCTGTCTAACCTTTCTATCTCTGTTTCAAAAAGCATGGGCCATATATCTTACGTGAGAATCTCCCACAATTAGTTCGTGTAGTTATCCTCGACCACGAATGTACTCACTTTAGGAGTGGCATGTCAAGTGTACATGCCGAACATCTAATGTTTGAATCATGGTGACACAGTGGAAAAAGGTGTCATCAATGAATGCAATTAACTACTTCAAAATGACCTAACAACCTACTACTAAATAGTCAACCTTACCCATCTAATTTAACACTTCATCCGTTTTTTTTTATATAATTAGCACATCTAAAATATAATGGATAGCCTAATACAACTAAATGTTTAAGCCTGTTTAAAATTAGCATTTGAGAGTTGAAAGATACGATTAATGCGATTATTTTTATACTAATTGATTCATTGGATGTTTTTGGGTCAAAAGTTGAATCTGATTCTAATGCTGAATAATGTTGATATTGGTTCGATTTATTCTGGTTCATATTGCAATTCTAACCCTTATTCCAGCTATAATCCCGTTACGTATTGGGAAGCAATTTCCGATTTTAAATGTAATTTAAACTCTTTATATTTCTTATTATAGTTTCGAAAATAATTCAAGCTCTATTTTTTTATTTTTTTTTATTTATTAACAGAACGGCCGATTCCCACCAAGGCAGGGTGGCCCGAAAAAGAAAACTTTCATCATTCACTCTATCACTGTCTTGCCAGAAGTGTGCCTTACACTACAGTTATAAAACTGCAACATTAACACCCCTCCTTCAGAGTGCAGGCACTGTACTTCCCATCTCCAGGACTCAAGTCCGGCCTGCCATTTTCGCTGAATCACTTCATAAATGTTACTTTGCTCACACTCCAACAGCACGTCAAGACTTAAAAAACATTTGTCTCCATTTACTCGTAACAAATATGCTCACACATGCTTGCTGAAAGTCCAAGCCCCTCGCACACAAAACCTCCTTTACCCCCTCCCTTTAACCTTTCCTCGGCCGACCCCTACCCCGCCTTCCTTCCACTACAGATTTATACACTCTACATGTCCGAACCACCTCAACAACCCCTCCTCAGCCCTCTGGATAATAGTTTTGGTAATCCCACATCTCCTTCAAATTTCCAAAACTACTAATTCTTTGCATTATATTCACACCACACATTGCCCTCAGACATGACATCTCCACTGCCTCCAGCCTTCTCCTCGTTGCAACATTCACCACCCATGTTTCACACTCATATAGGAGTGTTGGTATAACTATACCCTCTTTGCTTCCACCAACAAAGTTCTTTGTCTCTGCAGACTCCTAAGTGCTCCACTCACCCTTTTCCCCTCATCAATTCTATGATTCACCTCATCCTTCATAGATCCATCTGCTGACATGTCCACTCCTAAATATCTGAATACATTCACCTCCTCCATACTCTCTCCGTCCAACCTGATATCCAATCTTTCGCCACCTAATCTTTTTGTTAAACTCATCACCTTACTCTTTCCTATATTCACTTTTAATTTTCTTCTCTTACATGCCCAAACAAATTCATTCACCAACCTCTGCAACTTCTCTTCAGAATATTCTAATAGCACAGTGTCATCAGCAAAGAGTAACTGTGACAACTCTAGCTCTAATTTTGAAACTAATTAAGGCGTTTATATCACGAAGAAATTCGCTTCTATAATTACTGCTCTTATTTTGATGCCATTTATAATTAAAGTATTACATTAATTATAATTTGTAGTTATCTTGGAGTTTGTTCTTTTTCAACACTATAATTAACTAGTTCTATCACCTTTCTTGAAAAATTTCTCTCTGACAAAATTTTTCCTATTTTTTTTTCCTAATTAGTTATATCACAAAATCCATTAATAATTCTAACTCTTATTCTGTTACCAATGGCTCCAATATTTGTTACACCGTTGCTAAACCTAGGTAATTCTCATACTAATTATAACACTGTTTCTCACTCTCCCACAGTCCCTTCATCCGACCCAAGTTGGGCAAGCTTCATGAAGCTACGTGCATGGTAAGTCTCCTGACCTATTGGTACCTTGTATAATTGCAAGAATATATCTCTTGAGCCATTGGTACCTTGTACACATTTTAACTCTTGACCCAGTGGAATCTTATATAATTAACATTGGTGAAGATTTACCAATTTTTTTTTTAAAGAATTATTTATATATTACAGACATCAAAGAATTTTTTCAGATATTATTTATTTTACACATGTTCCTGTTTTATTTACAAATGTGCTGTGATGTTCAGATGTTAATTATACTTACAGATAATAATGCTTTAAACACGTTAATAAATGTTTTACAGACTTTTATACATAATTTACAAATTAACTTTTGCTTTACTGATGTTAATTATGTTTCAACAGACGCTAATTTTGCTGTATAAACGTTAATTTGTGACTTATTTATACCTTGCAGAAAGTAATACATGCTGACCAGACTTTCATATGTTCTTTATAAAAATTAAAATATGCTTCAGAAATTTGCTTTGCAGATATTATGTTATAAATTACAGACTTTTATTTATGTTTCCAAACTTCCTCGTAATCTCCATATTTTCTTGGAAGTTTTATATATTTTGTTGTATATAATTTATATCATTTAAAAATTTATTATTCAGAATTTCGTCTAGTATAAATGTTGTTTATATGTATTTATGACAATTTTTTTTCATTTAAGTTACTTTAATATATGTTTCATTCTATCTTTCCTATAGTTTTTATATTTTCAAAATTAATGTTTATCTATAATATTTTGTGTTTCATCTTCTTCTCATTATTTCACTTTTCAACTTCCTGCACTTTTTTCTATCTATATTTTGAGTTTGTTTTTGACTTCATAAAGGTATATTTTTCATAGTCAACAATTGTATTCTTTAATTAAAACTAATTTCATTATTTTAGTCATTATCAAAACTGTTTATAAGGCTTAAAACTAACTTTCAAAATATTTAAGCGTGTATTCTCCCAAAATATTTTACACATCAACTCGATCTTTTCTTCAGGTATTTCAGAAATTAATCATAAAAATATTCTCAAAATGTGGTTGATGCAACAAAATATAATCAAAACTGCAACACTCAATAGGTATAAAACAATAGTATCTAAAATACACTTTGTACTTTCAGTGATATCTCGTCTTGTGTGAGTCGAGGAGCAGGGAAATTGTCACTTTTGTATTAGTGAAAGGAATAAATGTTAAGACTTTGCACATACAGGAATGATGTTGATTGAAATAACAGGATGTAACACGACAAATATAGGAACCAAGAGCTAATGTTCAACTCCCGCAGATACAGCTTGGTAAAGGGAGGTTCATATAAACAAGGAATGCTGCATGGCAGCACATACTGTATTTGTAAGGTGATATAGACGCGGCGTCAACACAGAGCAGAGAGGAGATTCTGCGACTGATGACAGATCTTAATTAACCAAAAGAACTTCTGAGATACACCTCAGCAACTCTCAGTTCCAACTTTAATAGTTTACACAACAATGGAAAAACTACAAGAAAAAGAGGACAGGGTGAACGATGACGTTTTAAAAGAACTCTCACCAGGACATTAAAAAGATGGACGAGAGGACATCATGAATTTAGGTTGCGACTAAGACGAGAGGACATCATAAAGGGTGTGACTATAACGAGATGACATCATAAAGGTTGTGACTATGACGAGATGACATCATAAAGGTTGTGACATAATGACAGATGACATCATAGGAGGGTGATACGAGGATGAAATCAAGGTGTGCAAGACGAGTGTGAGAGTCAGGTGCGGTCAAGGTGATAAACCCTGGAGGGGTTGAAGGCCGTGGAGGGGTGAGGGGTGTGAGTTAAGGGGTGCGGTCGACGGGTAAGAGTCGGGGTGAGGTCGAGGTGTGGAGAGTCAGGGTTGCGGTCAGGACTGTGAGGTCTAGGTTGTCGGGTCACGCCGCTGGAGTCAGCAGCTGTGGTCAGGTGCCTGAGTACCTCAGGTGTTATGCTGTCGACGCAGTCGACGTGAGACAGCGGCTGCGGCTACTGACGTTGAGTATGTCCAGCTCTGGCGGTTTAAGGGAGTCAGGGTTATTGGCAGGGTCGCCTAAGGTGATGAGCAGGTGTGACAGTTTGGGTCACGGACATCATGGTGTTCGTCGATAGGTGTAGTCATGGCGGGTCGAGGGTGAGATCATGGTGCCGGTTCGAGGGTGAGAGTCAGGTGTGCGGGTCGAGGGTGAGAGTTAGGTGTGCTGTCGAGGTGAGAGTCAGGTGTGCGGGTCGAGGGTGAGAGTCAGGTGTGCGGGTCGAGGGTGAGAGTCAGGTGTGCGGGTCGAGGGTGAGAGTCAGGTGTGCGGGTCGAGTCGTAGGTCTGGTGTGGATCGTGGTGAGGGTGAGATTAAAGGGGTGGGGTCGAGGGTTGAGAGTCAGGTGTGCGGGTCGAGGGTGAGAGTCAGGTGTGCGGGTCGAGGGTGAGAGTCAGGTGTGCGGGTCGAGGGTGAGAGTCAGGTGTGCGGGTCGAGGGTGAGAGTCAGGTGTGCGGGTCGAGGGTGAGAGTCAGGTGTGCGGGTCAGGGGTGAGAGACAGGTGCGGATCGAGGGTGAGAGTCAGGGTGCGGAGGACAGATGGCAGGTACGAATAGTGTGATGTGAGTGAAGGGGTGGGTCGACGGTGAGAGTCGGGTTGGGTATGAAAATCCTGCGTGCGGGTCGGGGTTAGGAAGGGAGCGGGTATGGGTGCATCGGAGTCAGGGTTCGGCTCAGGGGCGAGCGTCGGGGTGGGGTCGGAAATGCGGGACGCGTTCGGGTGGGGTGCGGGTCAGGGTATGAGGGTCGGTGTAATGGTCGGGGTGAGGGTCGGTGATAAGGTGGTAGGGTCAGGGGTGTGCGTGTGGGTGCGGGTCAAGGGTGTAACTCAGGGGAAGGGGTTAAGGGGGTTGGGGGTGAAGGTGGTGGTTGCGGTTTAAGGGAGTGAGGACGGGGGTAAGGGTCGGCGGTAGGGTCGGAGGGTGGGAGTGGGGCGTTTTTAGGGGTGAGGGTGTGTGTTAAATCCCATGCTTGTAGTGTTAACTCACCTGCTTCTGTGTGTTAACTCACCTGCTTGTGTGAGGTAACTCATCTGCTTGTGTGTGTTAATTCACCTGCTTATCTGCGTTAACTCACTGCTTGTATGTGTTAACTCACCTCCCCGTGGGTTAACTCACTCTTTGTGTCGTTAACTCACCTGCTTGTGTGTGTTAACTTCACCTGCTTGTGTGTGTTAACTCACCTGCTTGTATGTGTTAACTCACCTGCTTGTGTGTGTTAACTCACCTGCTTGTGTGTGTTAACTCACCTGCTTGTGTGTTAACTCACCTTCTTGTGAGTGTTAACTCATCTGCTTGTGTGTGTTAATTCACCGGCTTGTGTTGTGTTAACTCACCTGCTGTGTGTTAACTCACTGCTTTTTGTGTTAACTCACCTGCTTGTGTGTGTTAACTCACCTGCTTCTGTGTGTTAACTCACCTGCTTGTGTGTGTTAACTCACCTGCTTGTGTGTGTTAACTCACCTGCTTGTGTGTGTTAACTCACCTGCTTGTGTGTTAACTCACCTGCTTGTGAGTGTTAACTCATCTGCTTGTGTGTGTTAATCACCTGCTTGTGTGCTGTTAACTCACTGCTTTGTGTGTTAACTCACCTGCTTTTGTGGTTAACTCCATCTTACTGTTTGTGTGTTAATTCACCTGCTTGTGTGTTAACTCATCTGCTTGTGTGTGTTAACTCACCTGCTTGTGTGCGTTAACTCATCTGCTTGTGTGTGTTAATTCACCTGCTTATCTGCGTTAACTCATCTGCTTGTGTGTGTTAACTCACCTGCTCGTGGGTTAACTCACCTACTTATGTGCGTTAACTCACCTGCCTGTGAGTGTTAACTCATCTGCTTGTGTGTGTTAACTCACCTGCTTGTGAGTTAACTAACCTGCTTGTGTGCGTTAAATCATCTGCTTGTGAGTGTTAACTCACCTGCCTCGTGGGTTAACTCACCTACTTATGTGCGTTAACTCATCTGCTTGTGTGTGTTAATTCACCTGCTTGTGTGCGTTAACTCACCTGCTTGTGTGTGTTAACTCACCTGCTGTGTGTTAACTCACCTGCTTTGTGGTTAACTCACCTGCTGTGTGTGTTAACTCACCTGCTTGTGTGTTAACTCACCTGCTTGTGTGTAAAATGTGTGTAGAACTCATCTGCTTGTGTGTGTTAACTCACCTGCTTGTGTGTGTTAACTCACCTGCTTGTGTGTTAACTCACCTGCTTGTGTGTGTTAACTCACCTGCTTGTGTGTGTTAACTCACCTGCTTGTGTGCGTTAACTCACCTGCTTGTGTGTGTTAACTCACCTGCTTGTGTGTTAACTCACCTGCTTGTGTGTTAACTCACCTGCTTTGTGTGTTAACTCACCTGCTTTGTGTGTTAATTCACCTGCTTGTGTGTGTTAACTCACCTGCTTGTGTGTTAACTCACCTGCTTGTGTGTGTTAACTCACCTGCTTGTGTGTTAACTCACCTGCTTGTGAGTGTTAACTCATCTGCTTGTGTGTGTTAACTCACCTGCTTGTGTGTGTTAACACTTGCTTGTGTGTTAAACTCACTGCTTGTGTGTGTTAACTCACCTGCTTGTGTGTTAACTCACTGCTGTTGTGTTAACTCATCTGCTTTGTGGTAATTCACCGGCTTGTGTGTTAACTCACCTGCTTCTGTGTGTTAACTCACCTGCTTGTGTGTGTTAACTCACCTGCTTGTGTGTGTTAACTCACCTGCTTGTGTGTGTTAACTCACCTGCTTGTGTGTGTTAACTCACCTGCTTGTGTGTTAACTCACCTGCTTGTGTGTTAACTCACCTGCTTGTGTGTGTTAACTCATCTGCTTGTGTGTTAATCACCTGCTTGTGTGTGTTAACTCACCTGCTTGTGTGTGTTAACTCACCTGCTTCTGTGTGTTAATTCACCGGCTTGGGTTGTGTTAACTCACCTGCTTGTGTGTTAACTCACCTGCTTGTGTGTTAACTCACGCTTTGTGTTTCACCGTTGTGTGTTAACTCACTGCTTTGTGTTAACTCACCTGCTTGATGTTGTTAACTCACCTGCTTGTGTGTGTTAATTCACCTGCTTGGTTTGGGTTAACTCACTGCTTGTGTTGTTAACTCACCTGCTTGTGTGTGTTAACTCACCTGCTTGTGGTGTTAACTCATCTGGGTAACTCACTTCTGTGTGTTAACTCACCGCTTGTGTGTGTTAACTTCACCTGCTTGTGTGGTTAACTCATCTGCCTGTGTGTTACTCACCTGCTGTTGTGTTAACTCACTCTGCTTGTGTGTTAACTCACCTGCTTGTGTGTGTTAACTCACCTGCTTGTGTGTGTTAACTCACCTGCTTGTGTGTGTTAACTCACCTGCTTGTGTGTTAATCACCTGCTTGGTGCGTTAACTCATCTGCTTTGTGTGTTAACTCACCTGCTTGTGTGTGTTAACTCACCTGCTTGTGTGTTAACTCACCTGCTGTGTGTAATCACCTGCTTGTGTGTGTTAACTCACCTGCTTGTGTGTGTTAACTCACCTGCTTGTGTTTAACTCACCTGCTTGGTGGTTAACTCACTCTGCTTGTGTGTGTTAACTCACCTGCTGTGTCGTTTAAACTCATCTGCTTGTGTGTGTTAACTCACCTGCTTGTGTGGTTAACTCACCTGCTTTGTGTGTTAACTCACCTGCTGTGTGGTTAACTCATCTCTTTAGTGTTAACTCATCCTGCTGTGTGTCGTTAACTCACCTGCTTGTGTGTTTAACTCACCTTCTGTTATCATCTTGTGTGTTAACTCACCTGCTTGTGTGTGGGTTTAAATTCAACCTGTGTGTGAACTGCTGAGTTTTGTTAACTACACTGCTTTGTGTTGTTAATTCACCTGCTTGTGTGTGTTAATTCACCTGCTTGTTGTGTTAAATTCACTTGTGTGTGTTAACTCACTGCTTGTGTGTTAACTCAACTGGTTGTGTGTGTTAACTCACTGCTTGTGTGGTTAACTCACTGCTTGTGTGTTAATCACCGTGCTGTGTGTGTTAACTCATTGCTTGTGTGTTAACTCACCTGCTGTGTGTGTTAACTCACCTACTTGTGTGTGTTAACTCATCTGCTGTGTGTGGTTAATCACTGCTTGTGTGTGTTGAATCACCTGCTTGTGTGTGTTAACTCACCTGCTGTGTGTGGTTGAACTCACCTGCTTGTGTGTGTTAACTCACTGCTTGTGTGTGTATATTCACCTGCCTGTGTGTGTTAACTCACCTGCTTGTGTGTGTTAACTCACCTGCTTGTGTGTTAACTCACCTGCTTGTGAGTGTTAACTCATCTGCTTGTGTGTTAATTCACCGGCTTGTGTGTGTTAACTCACCTGATTGTGTGTGTAACTCACCTGCTTGTGTGGTTAACTCACCTGCTTGTGTGTGTTAAACTCACCCTTGTGTGAGTTATCACCTGCTGTGTGTTAACTCACTGCTTGTGTGTGTTAATCACCTGCTTGTGTGTGTTAACTCACCTGCTTGTGTGTGTTAACTCACCTGCTTGTGTGTGTTAACTCATCTGCTTGTGTGTGTTAATTCACCTGCTTGTGTGCGTTAAATTATCCTGCTTGTGTGTGTTAACTCACCTGCTTGTGTGTTAACTCACCTTACTTGTGTTGACTCCCTGATTGTGTTGTTAACTCACCTCTTCTGTGTGTTAATCTCACCTTGCTTGTGTTGTGTTAACTCACCTGCTTGTGTGTTAACTCACCTGCTTGTGTGGTTAACTCACCTTGTTACGTGTGTGTTGACTCCTGTTGTGTGTTAACTCACTGCTTCTGTGTGTTAAATCACTGCTTGTGTGTGTTAACTTACCTGCTTGTGTGTTAACTCACACGGGTTACTGGTGTAGTTAACTCACTCGCTTCTGTGTGTTAACTCACCTGCTTGTGTGTGTTAACTCACCTGCTTGTGTGTTAACTCTTCTGCTTGTGTGTGTTAACTCACCTGCTTGGGTGTTAACTCACCTACCTGGGTGTTAATGCACCTGCTTGTGTGCGTTAACTCACTCGTTTCTGTGTGTTAACTCACCTGCTTGTGAGTGTTAACTTACCTGCTTGTGTGTTAACTCACCTACCTGGGTGTTAATGCACATGCTTGTGTGAGTTAACTCACTCGCTTCTGTGTGTTAACTCACCTGCTTGTATGTGTTAACTCACCTGCTTGGGTGTTAACTCACCTTACTTGTGTGTTAACTCACCTGCTTGTGTGTCAAATCACCTGCTTGTGTGTTAACTCACATGCTTGAGTGTTAACTCACCTGCTTGTGTGTTAACTCACATGCTTGAGTGTTAACTCAGTAGACACATATAAATAACCCGTCAAAGTCCTGCTGTACTGATCATCAACACTATTGTCAACAATTAAAGTTTAATATGTATCATTATTGAAGGCAAGAGTTGTGGGGAAGGTGTGGGAGAGTTGTGGGGGTAAGTGTGAGAGACTTGTAGTGGTAAGTGTAGGAGAGTTGTAGGGGAAAGCGTGGGAGACTTGTGGGATAAGTGTGGTAGAGTTGTGGGTAAGTGTGCGAGAGTTGAGGGTAAGTGAGGGAGAGTTGAGAGGGTAAGTGTCGGAGAGTTGTGGGGTAAGTGTGGGAGAGTTGCGGGGTTAGTGTGTTAGATAAGTGGTGTAAGTGTGGGAGAGTTGTGAGGGTAAGTGTGGGAAAGTTATAGGGTAAGTGTGGGAGAGTTATGAGGGTAAGTGTGGGAGAGTTTACAGGGTAAGTGTGGGAGAGTTATTAGGGTAAGTGTGAGAGAGTTTTGGGGTAAGTGTGGGAGAGTTGTGGGGTTAGTGAGTGAAAGTGGTGGGGAAAGTGTCGGAGAGTTCTGAGAGTAAGTGAGGGAGAGTTGTGTGGTAAGTGTGGGAGAGATATAGTGTAAGTGGGAGAGTTGTGAGCGCAAGTGTGGGAGAGTAGTGGGGTAAGTGTGGGAGAGTTTTGAGCATAAGTGTGGGAGAGTTCTGGGGTAACTGTGGGAGAGCTGTCGGGGAAAGTGTGGGAGATTTATGAAGATATGTGTGGGAGAAAGGGGGGGGTAAGTGTGGAAGATTTGTAGGGTAAGTGTGGGAGAGTTCTGAGGACATGTGTGAGAGTTGAGGGGTAAGAGTGGGAGAGTAGTGGGGTAAGTTTGGGAGAGTTGTGGGGTAAGTGTGGGACAGTAGTGGCGTAAGTGTGGGAGACTTATGATGGTAAGTGTGAGAGAGTTGTGGGAAAAGTGTGGGAGAGTTTTGGGGGAAAGTGTGGGAGGGTTGTGGGGTAAGTGTAGGAGAGTTCTGAGGGTAAGTGTGGGAGAGTTGTGAGGGTAAGTGTGGAAAAGTTTTGGGGTAAGTGTAGAAGAGTTGTGGGGTAAGTGTGGGAGAGTTGTAGGGTTAGTGTGGGAAAGTGGTGGGGAAAGTGTCAGAGAGTTCTGAGGGTAAGTGAGGGAGAGTTGTGAAGTAAGTGTGGGAGATGTTGAGAAATGGCATTACCAGCTAAGTTTACATATAGGGAAACTTAACTTAGAAAGACAGCTCATCGCCTGCACAGCCGCCCCTGCAGACGAGGTCTTGAGATGCTGTCGAAGGCACTCCTCAACGGGCTGAAATGAGTTATAATTTGTAAACAATAAATTACCCTAGGGGTAGCTTGTCTAACTTGCACACTGCATCCCGTGACGTCATACAGTCACAGGCCTAAGGGATCTTCTATATAAACACATGGATGGTACTATGAATCGCTATACAACACATATAAGGGGATCAGCAACTATGCTGACAGCTCGATCATGTTACGTATGTCGTCTCGACATACACTACTATGCTATAGGCTGAACAGGCAGGTGGTTCTGGGCTGAGTCTATACAATAACAAATTCATATATAACTTAGAACTAATGGATGGTATCATAATGGATGTTAACAGAATGAGTTTTATGTAATGGGTGTAAACGTAATCAGTTTTGACGTAATGCATTACAAACTATAAGAACAAATCATGGTACAATATGGATGGAATTGATCGATCGATCTGTATTCATGCACTCTACAGATTCTTGGGAAAATAAATAAATAAATATATAAATATATATATATATATAATATATATATATATATATATATATATATATATATTTAATATAATATATATATATATATATGTATATACAAGGTGAAATTAACAGCAAAGGCATCTGGTGCACACTCAGATCATTACTGTCAAATTCTCAGAATACGGAGGGAACGTGAACACGAAAAAAAAAAATTTCTGAAAACTAATCAGTTAATAACAAACAGTTGACAATTTCCTTCATCTAGGACATCTAGTTATACAGACTATGTACATTTAAACCCAATTCTGCGAGGGTGAGGTTTACATATGCAGAATGGTTATCATCTCTGGGAGGATCGAATTCCTCTGCAATGGCTAACACATGCCTTGACTGAGGGAGATCTGAACGAGTATCTACAAAAGTTACTTGTGGGTTTCTCATTACTTGTCGAGTACGCAAGGAGGTTGAATATCTGACTGAGTATTTGATGTAAAGGGTACAGAGTCAAGAGGATTTTCAGCATCTGTCACATTAGTCTGGGTAGCAGTATCATCAACATCGCATACTAATTTCATAAGATCTAAATGCGATCCTTTGTGCTTACCAGTACTAATTTCTCTAACTTATTGTCCGAGATATGTTCTACAACTCGATAAGGGCCAACAAACTTTTGATCGAGCTTAGGCATTTGGATGTTTTGTTGAAATTTGTCAGCATTACTCTCGAACCTACTTTAACTTTTGATGGCTTAGCACAGCTATTAGTTACTCTAGTAAATTCTGCTGTTGATTTATGAAGTGTTTCACGGATTCTTCTAAAAACACTCTGAGCTATGCTGGTACAAGGGATCGGTTCTTTCTTACTGGTGGAATGAACAAACTCTGTGGAGTGGATGACTCTCCCCGGTTGAAAAAAATAACGCTATAACACGCAATATGAGCAAGGGAGAAGGAATCTATTATCTCTCACTGCAAGCACAGGGGAAAAGAAATGAACACTGTCAACAGTGCTGATATTCAATCTGAGTCGCACACATTGACACGAGGTATCAGCTATAAACTTCACTTACAAACGCTAACAACATGTGAAAGTTACTCGAGAAATAACTTCTTACATTGCACGAATTACTGTTAACTAGGATGGGATCACAATCTGGAACACAAGGGACAACAACAACACTCAAGTGAGCACACTAGCCACAGAAACGTCTTTCTGCAACGGCTTGTGGCGTCAGCAAGAGATGGCATAACTCGTTGCAAGTAAAGTTCTTCTCAAAGCGTCCCCTGGGAAGGAACAAGTACTTGAACAAGTCGACATCGCAAGGATAGTAGTCTCAGCACTATCCTGCGTGCATGATATTGTGGCTGGAGTCCAGACAGGAGTGACAGTATTACTAGTGCCTGACCGCTCGGCTACGTTAATAAGTAATGAACGAATCTATAGGAGCTTAATCTGAACTTCACATTTCGCAGCACTTTAACAAATCTCAGATACAAGCTGTGAGAACAAACACATTGCTCAGGGGTTAGGTATTTTATTTCAGTCAGTAAGGGAATATTGGTACTGTGGACTGATTTATATTGACTTTGACTGGCATGATACACTAAGTGAACATTCAAAATTGACTGGGACATGTTCTCAGGGAACTTACTCAAGGGCATAAGGCAAAAAAAAAAAAAAATAGAAAGAATAAAAGAAAATGTAACTGAGGAACACACAACACAGTGAACTTAAATGGGAAGAAAATGCTTAACTATTCTGCATAAGTAATTAAAAATTGTCAGGTCACACTGTAAGCAAGGAAACTCACACAAGAAAATATTCAACTGAATAAACAACACTTTGAAAATCAAGAGAACTTGTACTTTACTCAAATCTAATTTACTCAAATTTTACTTTAAATTGAATGAATGGCACAGTGAGTTGTCTTTACTCTCAATGCAATAGGAAATTCAACAATAAAATGATGAATCAATCAAAAATGTTAAAATGGACTCAATAAAGCTTGTGCAATAAAAACAAACTGGGAAACAATTCACGAAAATAAAATAAAATGGCACACAAAGAATAAAATATTATGCACAGAACAGAGCATAAGAAACTGCACTGAAATAAACTGTAGCAATATTGCAAATAACAATTGCTAATCAAAATTATTCCACACACTACTTAAAATTTCTGAAAGAAAATTTTTAAAGACAACGCAATGCTTGCACAAGAATTATTGCAAAATGAGTCAATGTGCAATAAAAAAAAAAATATTACACACACAAGAAATACAATTTACAAGATTAAAAAAAAAAATATAGCAAGGAATGAACTGAGTGAACATTTTAACTCTTAACTGCAACTTAAGCAACACTTAACAAGCAAAAGAACAATTTACTTTAAAAGAAGAACTTAAAAATTGCACTAAGAGTGAATTTGTTTAATGAAACATAAAAAAGTTAATTGATGCAAAAAACACAGAACAAAAGGTTTGAAGACTTACAGTGATACAGAACACAACACATCACCATAAACACAAAACTAGAATTTACTTGCTATGAAACTTGATGTGTGAAAAATTTGGAAAATAATTTCTCGCTTGCACTAAATAATAGCACTATTGTCTGTGGAAATAAGACAAATTAGACACTGGCTGAATGAAAAGAATTAACACAAAAATGCTCAACACACAGAGAAAAAATGTAATAAACTGGCAAGACTACACAAATGCTGGGATAAAAATGTAACAGACAACACTGAGTTGTGATGCAGAATACAAGGTAATAAATTACTGAATTACTTCACTGGAATACTAAGAACACTAGGTGATTCTGAAGTGTAAACACAAGTTCTATACTGCTCATATGTTGAACACACAACAAAGGAAAAACACTAAGGTACTTACTTTAAGTGTATAAAAAAAGAAACAACACAACAGACATGAAATAATAGCACGAAAATTAACACTGAATTAAGAAGATAAAAAAATATTGCATACAGTATATAATAAACACTGAGTCTAATCGAGAGTCACTGAATGTCACTAAGAAAAATCACTGCAAACAAAAAGAAATGTCTCAACACTCGCAAATGTCTCTATGAAAAATATTATCGCTGTAACTACTTGGTGAAGAATGAGGTGGAAGGTGTGGAGGTGGTGAAGGATTGTTTATGTCGTCTTGCGGCTGGCTGCTGCCCTCTGCACACGTGATCGTAGAATTTGCGCTTACATCGACGATAGACTTCACACAGGAGGCTTTTAACGGTGGTGCAAAACACACTCTAGCTCTTGACCCCCTATGTGGTCCTTAAAATATGGTGCTAGTACCCGTAGTAGTGTACCAAAACAATGGTAGAGGTTGGGTGAGTGGGTTAATGGCTGAGTGAGGCGGCTGGGCCGATGTCGAGTGGTTGGGTGGGTGGGCTGAAACAGGGCTAAGGCCGAGACCGCGTGGTAACTGGGCCTTTGGGATGAACGGCGTAAGCCTCACTGGGGACACCCTCACTGGCGCGAAGATATTTCTAAGCCGACTGGCTTAAAAACAAACCCACAAAATACCACAACACCACAGGGATGAAAAAATCCACTCAGAATGGCTTGGAGCTTGAAACACAAGCGATGAGAAGACTGTACCCACGTGGCTTGCTTGAGTACTGGGGTAAGACACCTGGGTTAGTCACCTGGGTTAGTTGATGGCTGGCTTATCTTAACCCTTCACACAGAATAGCTTGATAACTTCTAACGATGAGCTCACGCAGCAGGGGTGGAAAGCTGGCTTGGCAGGCAAAGCTGGATGGAGTAGGCTAGGCTGACTGACTCCCTCACCACAGACTGTCTTACTGGCTTATTTTGCAAACTCGGGTCAACCCCTCGGGAGTGATGCAAATAAGCAGATAAACACTAATACAAAGAGACTGACTAGTGAATAATGTAGTGGCTGGTAGAAGCTTGGTCGGGGTAGCTGGCTTGAGGTAGGTCAAGCGTTACCCTGCTCGGCAGGCCTAGTCACAAGATGGCGGCCGGCTCAGTAGAAATTTATCTCCAGAAATCGCTGTAATCGTCAGAATTACAGGCCCTCCGTTGCCACCAAATTGTTGTATGGGGTTCGGTAAGGAGATAAGAGGGTTGAAGGTAGACACCTTGTTGGATGATAACACTATATATTGTCAGACTGTGGTAATGGGAGATGGAGCCCAGCCTGCCATGTCCTGCCTTCTACTATGCCTATGCGTCGACTGAGAGGGAGGCAGCTTGTCTCACTTGCACGCTGCTTCCCGTGACGTCATACAGTCACAGGCCTAAGGGATCTTCTACATAAACACATGGATGGTACTATGATACGCTATACAACACATATAAGGGGATCAGCAACTATGCTGACATAAGTGTGGGAGAGTTGTGGGGTAAGTGTTCGAGAGTAGTGGGGTAAGTGTGGAAGAGTTATGAGCGTAAGTGTGGGAGAGTTTTGGGGTAAGTGTGGGAGAGTTGTGGGGTAAGTGTGAGAGAGTATTGCGGTAAGTGTGGAAGAGTTATGAGCGTAAGTGTGGGAGAGTTGTGGGGTAAGTGTGGGAGAGTAGTGGGGGAAGTGGGAGAGTTATGAGCGAAGCGGAGAGTTGTGGGGTAAGTGTTCGAGAGTAGTGGGGTAAGTGTGGGAGAGTTATGAGCGTAAGTGTGGGAGAGTTGTGGGGTAAGTGTGGGAGAGTAGTGGGGTAAGTGTGGCAGAGTTATGGGGTAAGTGTGGGAGAGTAGTGGGGCAAGTGTGGGAGAGTAGTGGGGTAAGTGTGGGAGAGGTGTGAGCGCAAGTGTGGGAGAGTTATGAGCGTAAGTGTTTTAGAGTTCTGGGGTAAATGTGGGAGAGTTGTGGGGAAAAGTGTGGGTGAGTTAGGTAAGTATGTTACAGGAGTGATGTAAGTCTTGGAGAGCTGTGAGTACAAGTGAGGGAGAGTTGTGGGGTAAGTTTGGGAGAGTCGTGAGTTAAAGTGAATGAGAGTTGTGGGGTAAGTGTGGGAGAGTTGTGAGGGTAAGTGTCGGAGAGTTGTCAGGGTAAGTGTGCGAGAGTTGTGGGGTTAGTGTGGGAAAGTGTGGGTAAGGTAGCAGAGTTCTGAAGGTAAATGAGGGAGAGTTGTGTGGTAAGTGTGGTAAAGCGGGGGGGTAAGTGTGGGAGGGTTGAGAGGGTAAGTGAGGAGAGTTGTGTGCGAAAGTGGTGGGGGAGTTTAAGAGAGTTGAGAGGGTAAGTGTGGGAGATTGTGTGTAAGTGTGGGAGAGTTGTGTGGTAAGTGTGGGAGAGGTTTAGAGGGTAATGTGGGAGAGTTGTGTGGTAAGTGTGGGAGAGTTGTGAGGGTAAGTGTGGGAGGTTGTGTGGTAAGTGTGGGAGAGTTGTGAGGGTAAGTGTGGGAGAGTTGTGTGGTAAGTGTGGAGAGTTGTGAGGGTAAGTGTGGGAGAGTTGTGTGGTAAGTGTGGGAGAGTTGTGTGGTAAGTGTGGGAGAGTTGTGAGGGTAAGTGGGAGAGTTGTGTGGTAAGTGTGGGAGAGTTGTGTGGTAAGTGTGGGGGAGTTGAGAGGGTAAGTGTGGGAGAGTTGTGTGGTAATGTGGGAGAGTTGTGAGGGTAAGTGTGGGAGAGTTGTGAGGATATGTGTGGGAGAGTTGTGTGCGAAAGTGGTGGGGGATTTCGGAAGTTGAGAGAGTAAGTGAGGGAGAGTTGTGTGGTAAGTGTGGGAGAGTTGTGAGGGTAGTGTGGGAGAGTTGTGAGGATATGTGTGGGAGAGTTGTTGGGGTAAGTGTGGGAGAGTTATGGGTTTAGAGTGTTAGAGAAGTGGTATGAGTGTAGGAGAGTTTTGAGGGTAAGTGTAGGAAAGGTATGGGGAAGTGTGGGAGAGTTATGAGTGTAGGAGTGGGAGAGTTGTGGGTAAGTGTGGGAGAGTTTGTGGGAAAGTGTGGGAAAGTTGTGGGTAAGTGTGTTACAGGAGTTGTGTAAGTCTGGGAGAGTTGTGAGGGTAAGTGTGGGAGAGGTATTATGTAAGTGAGGGAGAGTTGAGAGGGTAAGTGTCCCGAGAGTTGTCGGGTAATGGGGGGAGAGTTGTTGGGGAAAGTGTGGGAGAATTATGGCGTAAGTGTGGGAGAGTGATGAGGGTAAGTGTTGGAGAGTTTTTGGATAAGTGTTGGAGAATTTTGAGGGTAAATGTGGGAGAGTTATGAGGGTAAGTGTGGGAAAGTTTTGGGGTAAGTGTGGGAGAGTTGTGGGGTAAGTGTGGGAGAATTATGGGGTTAGTGTGGGAAAGTGGTGGGGTAAAATGTCGGAGAGTTGTGAGGGTAAGTGAGGGAGAGTTTTGTGGTAAATTGAGAGAGTTGTGAGGGTAAGTGTCTGAGAGTTGTGAGCATGTGTGGGAGAAAAGAGGGGGTAAGTGTGGGAGATTTGTGGGGGAAGTGTGGGAGAGTCGTGAGGATATGTGTAAGAGTGTGTGGGGTAAGACTGGGACAGCAGTGGGGTTAGTGTGTTAGAAAACTGGTGTAAGTGTGGGAGAGTTGTGAGGGGAAAGTGGGAAAGGAATTTGGTAAGTGTGGGAGAGTTGTGGGGTAAGTGTGGGACAGCAGTGGGGTAAGTGTGGGAGAGTTATGAGGGTAAGTGTGAGAGAGTTGTGGGATAAGTGAGGGAGAGGTGGGGGAAAGTGTGGTAGAGTTCAAGGGTAAGTGTGTTAGAAGAGTGGTTTAAGTTTGGGAGAGTTGTGAGGTTAAGTGTCGGAGAATTGTGGGATAAGTGTTGGAGAGTTGTGAGGGTAAGTGTCGGAGAGTTGTCGGCAAGTGTGTGAGAGTTGTGGGGCTATGTCTGGGAGAGCATGTGGGTAAATGTGGGAGAGTTATGAGGGTAAGTCTGGGAGAGTTAAGAGGGTAAGTGTGGCAGAGTTAAGAGGGTAAGTGGGAGAGTTGTGGGGATATGCGTGAGAGTTTTGAGGTAAGAGTGGGTGAGTAGTGGAGTAAGTTTGGGAGAGTTGTGAGGGTAAGTGTGAGGAAAGGTTGGGACAAGTGGGAGATTTATGAGAGTAAGTGTGGTAGAGGTGTCGGGTAAGTGTGGGACAGTAGTAGAGTAAATGTGGGAGAGTTCTGGGGTAAGTGTGGGAAAGTTGTTGAAGAAAACGTGGGAGAGTTGTGGGTAAGTGTGTTAGAGGACTGGTGTAAGTCTGGGAGAGTTGTGTGGGTAAGTGTGGGAGAAGTATGGGGTAAGTTTGGGAGAGTTGTGAGGGTAAGTGTCGGAGAGTTGTCGGGTAAGTGTGGAAGACTTGTGAAGTTAAGTGTAGGAGAATGTGGGGTAAGTGTGGTAGAGCTTTTAGGGAAAGTGTCGGAGAGTTGTCGGGTAAGTTTGGGAGAATTGTGTGGGTAAGTCTGGGAGAGTAGTGGGGTAAGTGTGGGAGAGTTTTGTGGGTAAGTGGGAAAGGTATGGGGTAAGTGTGGGAGAGTAGTGGGGTAAATATGGGAGAGTTATGAGTGTAAGTGTGGCAGAGTTGTCGGGTAAGTTTGGGAGAGTTGTGGGAGAAAGTGTGGGAGAGTTGTGAGGTAAGTGTGGGAGAGGTAAGCGGTAAATGTGGGACAGTTGTGATGGTAAGTGTGGGACAGTTGTGAGGGTAAGTGTTGGAGAGTTTTGGGGCAAGTGTGGGAGAGTTGTGGGGTAAGTGTGGGAGAGTTGTGGGGTTAGTGTGGTGAAAGTGCTGAGGTAAGTGTCGGAGAGTTGTGAGGTAAGTGAGGTAGAGTTGTGTGGTAAGTGTGGAAAGTGGTGGGGTAAGTGTGGGAGAGTTGTGAGGGTAAGTGTGTGAAATGTATGGGGAAAGTGTGGGAGAGTTATGAGGGTATAGTGTGGGAGAGTAGTGGGTTAAGTGTGGGAGAGTTACGAGAGTAAGTGATATGAGAGTGTGGTGTAAGTTTAGGAGAGGTGTGGGGTAAAGTGTGGGAGAGTTTAGTGGTAAGTGTTAGAGGAGTGGTTTAAGTTTGGGAGAGTTGTGAGGGTAAGCGTGTGAGAGGTATTGGGTAAGTGTGGGAGAGTTGTGAGGGGAAGAGTCGGAGAGTTTGTGGTAAGTGTGGGAGAGTTCTGGGGGTAATTTGGGAGAGTAGTGGAGTAAGTGTGGTAGAGTTGTGGGGAAAGAGTGGGAGAGCTGTGGGGATAGTGTGGGAGAGTTATGGGGGTAAGTGTGAGAGAGTTGTGGGCTAAGTGTGGGAGAGTAGTAGGGTAAGTTTGGGAGAGTTATTAGGGTAAGTATGAAAGAAGTCTGGGGTAAGTGTGGGAGAGTTGTGAGGGAATGTGTCGGAGAGTTGTCGGGTTAGTGTGGGAAAGTGGTGGGGTAAGTATGGGAGAGTTGAGATTAAGTGAGGGAGAGTTATGTGGTAAGTGTGGGAGAGTTGTGAGGGTAAGTGTCGGAGAGTTGTGAGGATATATGTGGGAGAGGTGTGGGGATAAGTGGGTAATTTGTGGAGTAAGTGTGGGAGAGTTGGGGGGGTAAGGGGTCGGAGAGTTGTTGGGTAATTGTGGTAGAGCTGTGAGGTTAGTGTGTTAGAGAAGTGGTGTAAGTGTGGGATAGTTATGAGGGTATGTGTGGGAAAGGTATGGGGTAAGTGTGGGAGAGTAGTGGGTAAATGTGGGAGAGTTATGAGTGTAAGTGTGGTAGAGTTGTGGGGTAAGTGTGTGAGAGTTGTGGGTTAAGTGTGGGAGAGTTGTGGGGTTATTGTGGGAAACTGCTGGGGTAAGTGTCGGAGAGTTGTGAGGGTAAGTGAGGTAGAGTTGTTTGGTGTGTGAAAGTGGTGGGGTAAGTGTGGGAGAGTCGAGTGTGAGGGAGAGTTGTGTGGTAAGTGTGGGAGAGTTGTGATTGTAATTGTGGGAGAGTTGTGAGGGTTATTGTGTTACAGAAGTGGTGTAAGTGTGGTAGAGTTGTTAGGGTAAGTGTGGAAAGTTATAGGGTAAGTGTGGGAGAGTTATGAGAGTAAGGGTGGGAGAGTTCTGGGGTAAGTGTGGGAGAGATGTGATGGAAAGTGTGGGAGAGTTGTGGGTAAGTGTGTTAGAGGAGTGGTGTAAATCTGGGAGAGTTGTGAGGGTAAGTGTGGGAGAGGTATGGGGTAAGTGTGGGAGAGTTGTTAGGGTAAGTGAAGGAGAGTTGAGAGGATATGTGTGAGAGAGATGTGTTGGTAAGTGTGGGAGATTTGTGGGGTATGTGTGGGAGAGTTGCGAGGATATGTGTGAGAGTTGTGGGGTAAGAGAGGGAGAGTTTTGATTGTAAGTGTGGGAAAGGTATGGGGTAAGTGTGCGAGAGTTATGAGGGTAAGTGGGAGAGTTCTGGTCAAAGTGTGGTAGAGTAGTTGGATAAGTGTGGGAGAGTTATGAGGGTAAGAGTGGGAGAGTTGTGGGATAAGTGTGGGAGAGTTGTGGCGAAAGTCTGGGAGAGTTGTGAGTGTAAGTGTGGGAGTGGTATGGGGTAAGTGTGGGAGAGTTGTGAGGGTAAGTGTCGGAGAGTTGTGGGGTAAGTGTCTGAGAGTTGTGACGGTAAGTGTGGGAGCGGTATGGGGTAAGTGTGGGAGAGTTGTAAGGGTAAGTGTCGGAGAGTTGTCGGATAAGTGTGTGAGAGTTGTGAGGGTAAGTGTGGGAAAGGTATGGGGTAAGTGTGGGAGAGTAGTGGGGTAAATGTGGGAGAGTTATGAGTGTAAGTGTTGGAGAACTGTGGGGTAAGTTTGGGAGAGTTGTGAGGTAAGTGTGGGAGAGTTGTGAAGGTAAGTGTGGGAGAGTTTTGAGGGTGTCTGAGAGTTGTGAGGGTAAGTGTCTGAGAGTTGTCTGGTAAGTGTGGAGAGTTGTGGGGGTAAGTCTGGGAGAGTAGTGGGATAAGTGTGGGAGAGTTATGAGGGTAAGTGTGGGAGAGTTGTGGGGTAAGTGTGAGAGAGTTGTGGGGTTAGTGTGGGAAAGTGGCGGGGTAAGTTTCGGAGAGTTGTGAGGGTAAGTGAGGGAGAATTGTGTGGTAAGTGAGGGAGAGTCGTGAGCGTAAGTGTGAGAGAGTTGTGAGGATATGTGTGGGAGAGTTGTGGGGGTAAGTGTGGGAAATTTGTAGGGTAAGTGCGGTACAGTTGAGTGAATGTGTGAGAGTTGTGGGGTAAATGTGAGAGTTATGTGGGTAAGTGTTGGAAAGGTATGGGGTAAGTGTGAGAGAGTTTTGAAATAAGTTTGGGAGAGTTGTGGTGGAAGTGTGGGAGAGTTGTGAGGGTATGTGTGGGAGAGTTATGAGGATATGTCCGGGAGAGTTTCGCGATAAGTGTGGGAGAGTCGTGGGTAAGTGTGGGAGAGTTTTTGGGTAAGTGTCGGAGAGTTTTTGAGTAAGTCTGGGAGAGTTTTGGGTAAGTGTGGAAGGGTTATGAGGGTAAGTCTGGGGAGTTTTGCGGTAAGTGTGGGAGGAGTTGTGAGGATGTGAGTGAGAGTGGTGGTGTAAGAGTGGGAGAGTATTGTGGTAAGTGTGGGAGAGTTATGAGGGTAATTGTGGGAGAGTTGTGGGCTTAGTGAGTTAGAGAACTGGTGTAAGTGTGGTAGAGTTTTGAGAGTAAGTGTAGGAGAGTTGTCCGGGTAAGTGTTGGAGAGTTATGGGGTAAGTGTGGGAGAGTTGTGGGCTTAGTGTGTTAGAGAACAGGTGTAAGTGTGGGAGAGTTGTGATTGTAAGTGTGGGAAAGGTATGGGGTAAGTGTGTAGAGTTGTGATAGTAAATGTGGGAGAGTTGTGGGCAAAGTGTGGAGGAGTAGTGGGGTAAGTGTGGGAGAGTTATGAGGGTAAGTGTGGGAGAGTTCTGGGGTACGTGTGGGAGAGTTGCGATTGTAAGTGTGGGAAAGGTATGGGGTAAGCGTGGTAGAGTTGTGATGGTAAGTGTGGGAGAGTTGTGGGCAAAGTGTGGGAGAGTAGTAGGGTATGTGTGGGAGAGTAGTAGGGTATGTGTGGGAGAGTTATGAGGTAAGTGTGGGAGAGTTCTGTGGTAAATGTCGGAGAGTTATGAGGTAAGTGTGGGGGATTGTGAGGTAAGTGTGGGAAAATTGTGGGGGAAGATGTTGGAGAGCTGTGGGGGTAAGTGCGGGAAAGGTATGGGGTAAGTGTGGGAGAGTAGTGGGGTAAATATGGGAGAGTTATGAGTGTAAGTGTGGCAGAGCTGTCGGGTAAGTTTGGGAGAGTTGTGAGGTAAGTGTGGGAGAGGTAAGCGGTAAGTGTGGGACAGTTGAGAGGGTAAGTGTGGGGCAGTTTTGAGGCTAAGTGTCTGCGAGTTGTGGGGTAAGTGTGGGAGAGTTGTAGTATAAGTGTGCGAGAATTGTGGGTGTAAGTCTGGGAGAGGAGTGGGGTAAGTGTGGGAGAGTTATAAGGGTAAGTGTGGGACAGTTTTGTAGGTAAGTGTGTGAGAGTTATGAGGGTAAGTGTTGGAGAGTTTTGGGCAAGTGTAGGAGAGTTGTGGGGTAAGTGTGGGAGAGTTGTGGGGTTAGTGTGGTGAAAGTGCTGGGGTACGTGTCGGAGAGTTGTGAGGGTAAGTGAGGTACAGTTCTGTGGTAAGTGTGGGAAAGTGGTGAGGTAAGTGTGGGAGAGTTGTGAGGGTAAGTTTGTGAAAGGTATGGGGTAAGTGTGGGAGAGTTAAGAGGGTAAGTGTGGGAGAGTAGTAGGTTAAGTGTGGGAGAGTTATGAGGGTAAGTGTAGGAGAGTTGTGGTGTAAGTTTAGGAGAGGTGTTGGGTAAAGTGTGGGAGAGTTCAGCGGAAAGTGTGTTAGAGGAGTGGTTTAAGTTTGGGAGAGTTGTGAGGGTAAGCGTGTGAGAGGTATTGGATAAGTGTGGGAGAGTTGTGAGGGGATGAGTCGGAGAGTTGTCGGGTAAGTGTGGGAGAGTTCTGGGGGTAAGTCTGGGAGAGTAGTGGAGTAAGTGTGGGAGAGTTGTGGGGAAAGTGTGGGAGAGCTGTGGGGTTAGTGTGGGAGAGTTATGGGAGTAAGTGTGAGAGACTTGTGGGCTAAGTGTGGGAGAGTAGTAGGGTAAGTTTGGGAGAGTTATTAGGGTAAGTGTGGGAGAGGTCTGGGGTAAGTGTGGGAGAGTTGAGGTTAAGTGAGGGAGAGTTGTGTGGTAAGTGAGGGAGAGTTGTGAGGGTAAGTGTCGAAGAGTTGTGAGGATATGTATGGGAGAGGTGTGGGGATAAGTGTGGGTAATTTGTGGAGTAAGTGTGTGAGAGTTGTGGGGGTAAGGGGTCGGAGAGTTGTTGGGTAATTGTGGTAGAGCTGTGAGGTTAGTGTGTTAGAGAAGTGGTGTAAGTGTGGGATAGTTATGAGGGTATGTGTGGGAAAGGTATGGGGTAAGTGTGGGAGAGTAGTGGGGTAAATGTGGGAGAGTTATGAGTGTAAGTGTGGCAGAGTTGTGGGGTAAGTTTGTTAGAGTAGTGAAGTAAGTCTGGGAGAGTTGCGAGAGTAAGTGTGGGAGAGTTATGAGGGTAAGTGTGGGAGAGTTATGGGGTAAGTGTGGGAGAGTTGTGGGGTTATTGTGGGAAACTGTTGAGGTAAGTGTCAGAGAGTTGTGAGGGTAAGTGAGGTAGAGTTGTGTGGTAAGTGTGTGAAAGTTGTGGGTAAGTGTGGGAGAGTTGAGGGTAAGTGAGGGAGAGCTGTGCGGTAAGTGTGGAGAGTTGTGATTGTAAGTGTGAGAGAGTTGTGAGGGTTATTGTGTTACAGAAGTGGTGTAAGTGTGGTAGAGTTGTTAGGGTAAGTGTGGGAAAGGTATGGGGTAAGTGTGGGAGAGTTATGAGAGTAAGTGTGGGAGAGTTCTGGGGTAAGTGTGGGAGAGATGTGATGGAAAGTGTGGGAGAGTTGTGGGTAAGTGTGTTAGAGGAGTTGTGTAAAACTGGGAGAGTTGTGAGGGTAAGTGTGGGAGAGGTATGGGGTAAGTGTGGGAGAGTTGTGAGGGTAAGTGAAGGAGAGTTGTGAGGGTAAGTGTCGGAGAGTTGTGAGGATATGTGTGGGAGAGATGTGTTGATAAGTGTGGGAGATTTGTCGGGTATGTGTGGAGGAGTTGTGAGGATATGTGTGAGAGTTGTGGGTTAAGAGAGGGAGAGTTTTGATTGTAAGTGTGGGAAAGGTATGGGGTAAGTGTGCGAGAGTTAAAGAGGGTAAGTGTGGGAGAGTTTCTGGGCAAAGTGTGGAAGAGTAGTGGGATAAGGGGTGGGAGAGTTATGAGGGTAAGTGTGGAAGTTGTGGGGTAAGTGTGGGAGAGTTTTTGGCGAAAGTTTGGGAGAGTTGTGGGTAAGTGTTTTAGAGGAGTGGTGTAAGTCTGGGAGAGTTGTGAGTGTAAGTGTGGGAGTGGTATGGGTAAGTGTGGGAGAGTTGTAAGGGTAAGTGTCGAGAGTTGTGGGTAAGTGTGGGAGAGTTGTGAGGGTAAAATGTGGGGAGTGGTATTGGGTAAGTGTGGGGAGAGTTGTAAGGGTAAGTGTCGGAAGTTTTTCGGGTAAGGGTTTTGTGAGAGTTGTGAGGGTAGTGTGAGAAAGGTATGGGGTAAATGTGGGAGAGTAGTGGGGTAAATGTGGGAGAGTTATGAGTGTAAGTGTTGGAGAGCTGTGGGGTAGTTTTGGAGAGTTGTTGGGGAAAGTGTGGGGGACTTGTGGGGTAAGTTTGGGGAGAGTTTGTGAAGGTAAGTGTGGGAGAGTTGTGAGGGTAAGTGTCTGAGAGTTGTGAGGGGAAGTGTCTGGAATTGTCGGGTAAGTGTGGGGAGTTGTGGGGGGAAGTCTGGGAGAGTAGTGGGATAAGTGTGGAAGAGTATGAGGGTAAGTGTGGGAGAGTTGTGGGGTTTTGTGTGGGAAAGTGGTTTGGTAAGTGTTGGGGGGGGTTGTGAGGGTAAGTGAGGGAGAATTGTGTGGGAAGTGTGGAGAGTCGTGAGGGTAAGTGGAGAGAGTTGTGAGGATATGTGTAGGAAAAGTTGTGGGGGTAAGTGTGGGAAAAATTTGTAGGGTAAGTGCGGGAGAGTTGTGAGAATGTGCGAAAGTTGTGGGTAAGTGTGGGAAAGGTATGGGTAAGTGTGGGGAAAGGTATGGGGTAAGTGGAGAGAGTTTTGGAAATAATTTGGGAGAGTTGTGGTGGAAAGTGTGGGAGAGTTGTGAGGGTATGTGTGGGAGAGTTTTTGGGTAATTTTGCGAGAGTTGTCGGGTAAGTTTGGGAGAGTTGTGGGGTAAGTGTGGGAGAGTTATGAGGGTATGTCTGGGAGATTTTCGCGATAAGTGTGGGAGAGTCGTGGGGTAAGTGTGGGAGAGTTTTAGGGTAATTGTCGGAGAGTTTTTGGGTAAGTGTGGGAGAGTTATTAGGGTATGTGTCGGAGAGTTTCTGGGGTAAGTGTGGGAGAGTTGTGCGGGTAAGTCTGGGAGAGTTTTGGGGTAAGTGTGGGAGAGTTGTTAGGATATGTGTGAGAGTTGTGGGGTAAGAGTGGGGGAGTATTGTGGTAAGTGGGGAGAGTTATGAGGGTATTGTGGGAGAGTTGTGGGCTTAGTGTGTTAGAGAACTGGTGTAAGTGTGGGAGAGTTGTGAGGGTAAGAGTGGGAGAGTTGTCCGGGTAAGTGTCGGAGAGTTTTTGGGGTAAGTGTGGGAGAGTTGTGGGCTTAGTGTGTTAGAGAACAGGTGTAAGTGTGGGAGAGTTGTGATTGTAAGTGTGGGAAAGGTATGGGGTAAATGCGGTAGAGTTGTGATGGTAAATGTAGGAGAGTTGTGGGCAAAATGTGGGAGAGTAGTGGGGTAAGTGTGGAAGAGTTATGAGGGTAAGTGTGCGAGAGTTGTGTGGTATGTGTGGGAGAATTGTGATTGCAAGTGTGGGAGAGTTGTGAGGGTTATTTTGTTACAGAAGTGGTGTAAGTGTGGTAGAGTTGTTAGTATAAGTGTGGGAAAGGTATGGGGGAAGTGTGGGAGAGTTATGAGAGTAAGTGTGGGAGAGGTCTGGGGTAAGTGTGGGAGATGTGATGGAAAGTGTGGGAGAGTTGTGGGTAAGTGTGTTAGAGGAGTTTGTAAATCTGGGAGAGTTGTGAGGGTAAGTGTGGGAGAGGTATGGGTAAGTGTGAGAGAGTTGTGAGGGTAAGTGAAGGAGAGTTGTGAGGGTAAGTGTCGGAGAGTTGTGAGGATATGTGTGAGAGAGATGTGTTGGTAAGTGTGGGAGATTTGTGGGTATGTTTGGGAGAGTTGTGAGGATATTTTGTGAGAGTTGCGGGGTAAGAGGGAGAGTTTTGATGTTGTGGGGGAAAAGGGTATGGGGTAAGTGTGCGAGAGGTATGAGGTAAGTGTGGGAGAGTTCTGAGCAAAGAGTGGTAGAGTAGTGGGATAAGTGTTGGAGAGTTATGAGGGTAAGTGTGGGAGAGTTGTGTGGTAAGTGTGGGAGAGTTGTGGCAAAGTGTGGGAGAGTTGTGGGTAAGTGTTTTAGAGGAGTGGTGTAATCTGGGAGAGTTGTGAGTGTAAGTGTGGGAGGTATGGGTAAGTGTGGAGAGTTTTGGGGGTAAGTGTAGGAGAGTTGTCGGGTAAGTGTGTGAGAGTTGTGAGGGTAAGTGTGGGAGTGGTAGGGGGTTTAAGTGTGGGAGAGTAGTGGGGTGAATGTGGAGAGTTATGTGTAAGTGTTGGAGATCTGTGGGGTAAGTTTGGGAGATTTGGGGGGAAAGTGTGGGAGGTTTGTGGGGTAGTGTATGAAAAGTTGTGGGGGAAGTCTGGGAGAGTTTTGGGGTAAGTGTGGGAGAGTTCAAAGGATATGTGTGAGAGTGGTTGGGTAAGAGTGGAGAGTATTGCGGTAAGTGTGGGAGAGTTTATGGGGGTAATTGTTGGAGAATTGTGGGCTTATGTGTTAGAAAAACTGGTGTAAGTGTTGGAGAGTTGTGAGGGTAAATGTGGGAGAATTGTCCGGGTAAGTGTGGGAGAGTTTATGGAGTAAGTGTGGAGAGTTGTGGGCTTAGCGTGTTAAAGAACAGGTGTAAGTGTGGGAGAGTTGTGATTGTAATTTGGGAGGTAGGGGGTAAGTGTGGTAGAGTTGTGATGGAAAATGTAGGAGAGTTGTGGGCAAGTGTGGGGGGTAGTGGGGTAAGTGTGGGAGATTTTATGAGGGTAATGTGGGAAGTTTTGGGGTACGAGTGGGAGAGTTGTGATTGGTAAGTGTGGAAAGGTATGGGTAAGCGTGGTAAGTTGTGATGGTAAGTGTGGGAGAGTTGTGGGCAAAGTTGGGGAGAGTAGGGGGTAAGTGTGGGAGAGTTTGTGGGCAAAGTGTGGGAGATAGGGGGGTAAGTGTGGGAGAGTTTATGAGGGTAAGTGGGGGAGAGTTCTTGGGTAAGTGTTGGAGAGTTGTGGGCGAAAGTGTGGGAGAGTTGTAGTAAGTGTGTTAGAGGGGTGGTGTAAGTCTGGGAGAGTTGTGAGGGTAAGTGTGGGAGTGGTAGGGGGTTTAAGTGTGGGAGAGTTGTGGGGTAAGTGTGGGAGAGTTGTGGGGGTAAGTGTGGGAGAGTGTTGTGGTAATGTGGGAAAATTGTGGGGGAAATGTTGGAGAGTTTAGGGGTAGTGTGGGAGAGTTGTGAGGTAAGTGTGGGAGAGTTGTGAGGTAAGTGTGGGAGAGTTGTGAGGTAAGTGTGGGAGAGTTGTACAGGCGAGTATGGAGAGAGATGTGTAAGGTGAGTCTGAAAAGTAGTGGAAATGTTGGCAGAGATACAGGTGAGGGTTGAGCGGAAATTAGATTAAAGGCAATGAAGGGAATGGTAGAGAACAGGGTAGTTGAGATGAGGGGAAAGGGCAGGGAAGAGGGCAAGGCAGGGTAGATGAGGCAGGGTAGAGGGCAGGGTAGATGAGTTGAGGGGAGAAGCAAGGTAGATGAAGTGAGGGAATAGAGCAGGGCAGATGAGATAAGGGCAGAGAGAAGTTAAGGGACGAGATTAAGTGAGTGAATACTTGAATAGCAGATTCGTAGAAGGATATGTGAGAGAAGGGATAGAGGGAAGTAAAGGAAGGGTAGTGAAGAGTAAGGGTAGATAAGTACTGGAGAGTGGATGTAAGGAAGGGAAGGAGGTTGATGAGAATAATTGCAATAATAATAAACAGTGCGAGATGATGAGGAATTAGACACATGTGCAACACTTGGGAATCATTATTGAGGAAACGTTTCGCCACACAGTGGCTTCATCAGTCCTAAACAAAGAAGAATGGTGAAGATCAGGAGTTTGAGGTAATCAGTCTTGTAGAAGTATACACACAATCAGTGGCTCAACCTAACAGGTGGTGCTGAGTACCAGAGTCGTGATCGATGTGAAGTATAATGAAGGTGTTTGACACAGCAGCTCTCATGGTATCTTGGTACAGAGGATACCTTCTACAACTTGTTTGTTAATCTCTGGCACAACACTCACTCATGACCTGCATCCACTAGTTGGCCCCGCCCACCTGTGTCATAACATCAACTGCTGCACCCCATAACTCCTGTATGTCAGAGGTCGTCCAGGTACTGACACTTGACATTCTTCATGACTATGGTAGTGAACACCAGCTTCCAGGTTGAACAACTCATTATCTGATTGTCCACTGTCTGATGTGTTTAGTTCCACCAGACTGAGGGACTGATTGTCTACTGTCTTCTGTGATTAGTTTTACCAGGCTGAGGGACTGATTGTCCACGGTCTTCTGTGTTTGATTCTACCAGGCTGAGGGAATGAGTCATAGAGTGTGGAGGGATGGAGTCATGGAGTGTGAAGGGAGGGGATGGACGAATTAATGGAGGGAGCGATGGGGTGTGGAGAGAGGAAGGGGTGATGGGAGTGATGGAGGGAGGGAGGGAGTCAGACTACTCCCACTTATTGATCTCTGGTCTTGAACAGTTATCTCAACAGGGGGTAGACCCAGGCACCACCTGGCAGATGGTGACCACAACCACCACCTGGAAGATGGTGACCAACACACCAACACACCACCCAGCACAAGAGCACCACCAGTACAGCACAACCAACAACACACTACCACCACCAGCACCACCAAAAAATACCAGCACCACCACAGCATCACCACCATACCAGCAGACACGCCATCCACAGCACCATCCCCTTACACCACCAGCCCATCACCACAACCAGCACCACCAAACTCACCATCACACCATTACACCAGAGCGCACCAGCACCACACCTCCACACAGCACCAGCACCACCTGCACCACCACCAGCACTACCACCATTACCCTCACCAACACCACCACCAAAAGTACCGCCACCACAATCACCAGCACCACTATTAGCACAACCACCCTCACCAGCAGAAGGAGAAGAGAGCATCACCACGACCACCACCACCACCACAGCACAACCACCACCACCATCACAATGCACCACCACTACCAGCAACAGTACCAACAGCAACAGCACCACCACCATCACTATGCACCATCATACACTACCACCACCACCACCAGCAACAGAACCACCACCACCACCATGCACCACGACCACCAGCATCAGTACCAACAGCAACAACATCACCGCCACGAGCACCACCAGCATAAGCACCAGCACTATCTCCAGCACCACCACGAGCACCTCTAAGAGCAACAGCACCAACAGCAACAGCACCACCACCACTACCCCGCCACCAGCACTACAACAACCACCATTATCACCACTACCACCATCAGCACCACCACCATCACCAGTACCACCACCAGCACCATTACCACCAGCAACTCCATCACCTCCAGCACCACCACCAGAAGCACCTTCACCAACACCGCCACCACTAGCACCTCCACTAACACCACCACGACCATTAGCACCACCACCAACAGGAGAGAAACACGTGTGTGGTAAGCAGGAGAAGCAGGGGAGGAACACGTGCAGGGAGAACAGCAGAAACAGAAGATATACACGTGTAGGGCGAACACCAGAAGCAGGAGTGGAACACGTGCAGGTTGAATAGCAGAAGCAGGAGAGGAACATGTGCAGGGCGAGCAGCAGAAGCAGGAGTGGAACACGTGCAGGTGGAATAGCAGAAGCAGGAGAGGAACACATGCAGGGCGAACAGCAGAAGCAGGAGAGAAACACGTGCCGGGCGAAAAGCAGAAACAGGAGAGGAACACGTGCAAGGCGAACAGCAGAAGCAGGAGAGGAACACGTGCAGGGCGAACAGCAGAAGCAGGAGAGGAACATGTGTAAGGTGAACAAAGGAGCAGGAGTGGAACATGTGCAGGGTGAACAACAGAAACAGGAGAGGAACATGTGCAGGACGAACAGCAGAAGCAGGAGAGGAACATGTGTAGGGCGAAAAGCAGAAGCAGGAGAGGAACACGTGCAGGGTGATCAATAGAAGTAGGAGAGGAACACGTGCAGGGCGAAAAGCAGAAGCAGGAGAAGAACACGTGCATGGCGAACAGCAGAAGCTGGAGAGGAACACGTGCAGGTCGAAAAGCAGAAGTAGGAGAGGAACACGTGCAGGTTGAGCAATAGAAGTAGGAGAGGAACACGTGCAGGGCGATCAGTAAAAGCAGAGGAGGAACACGTGGAAGGTGAACAGCAGAAGCAGGGGAGGAACACGTGCAGGGTGAACAGCAGAAGTAGGGGAGAAACATGTGCAGGGTGAACAGCAGAAGCAGGGGAGGAACACGTGCAGGGTGAACAGCAGAAGTAGGGGAGAAACACGTGCAGGGTGAACAGCAGAAGCAGGGGAGAAACACGTGCAGGGCGAACAACAGGAGGGGAGGAACACGTGCAGGGCAAACAGGACAAGCAGGGGAGGAACACGTGGAGGGAGAACAGCAGAAGGAGAAGAGGAACACGTGCAGGGTGAACAGCAGGTGACGAACACGTGCAGGCCGAACAGCAGAAACAGGAGAGGAACAAGTGCAGGGAGAGCAGCCGAAGCAGGGTAGGAACACGTGTAGGGTGAACAATAGAAGTAGGAGAGGAACACGTGCAGGGCGAACAACAGAAGCAGGAGAGGAACACGTGCAGGGCGAACAGCAGAATCAGGGGAGGAACACGTGCACGGAGAACAGCAGAAGCAGGGTAGGAACACGTACAGGGTGAACAGCAGCAGCAAGAGAGGAACACGTGCAGGGCGAACAACAGAAGCAGGAGAGGAACACGTGCAGGGCGAACAGCAGAATCAGGGGAGGAACACGTGCACGGAGAACAGCAGAAGCAGGGTAGGAACACGTACAGGGTGAACAGCAGCAGCAAGAGAGGAACACGTGCAGGCGAACAGCAGAAACAGGAGAGGAACACGTGCAGCTCAAGCAGCAGGAGCAGGGGAGAAACACGTGCAAGGTGAACAGTAGAAGCAGGACAGGAACACGTGCAGGGCGAACAGCCGAAGCAGGGGAGGAACACGTGCAGGGTGAACAGCAGAAGCAGGAGAGGAACACGTGTAGGGCGAGCAGCAGAAGCATGGGAGGAACACGTGCAGGGTGAACAGCAGAAGCAGGGGAGGAACACGTGCAGAGCAAACAGCAGACGCAGTTAAGGAACACGTGCAGGGCGAACAGCAGAAGCAGAGGAGGAACACGTGGAGGGTGAACAGCAGAAGCAGGGGAGGAATACGTGCAGGGTGAGCAGCAGAAACAAGGGAGGAACACGTGCAGGGCGAACAGCAGAAGCAGGAGAGGGACACGTGCAGGGCGAACAGCAGAAGCAGGGGAGGAACACGTCCAGGGCGAACAGCAGAAGCAGGAGAGGAACACTTGCAGGACGAACAGCAGAAGCAGGAGAGGGACACGTGCAGGGCGAACAGCAGAAGCAGGAGAGGAACACTTGCAGGACGAACAGCAGAAGCAGGAGAAGAACACGTGCAGGGTGAACAGCAGTAATGGATACAGGACCAGAGACAGGAAAAGAAGCAGAGTAGTAACAGGAACAACAGGAAGAATATGAACAGAGGGAAAAACAGGAGCAGGATAAGAAGCAGAAGCATGGAAAGAAGCGAATGTTGGGGTAGAAGCAGGAGCAGAGGGAGAATAATAAGCAAGAGGAGAGGGAGAAATAGGTTCAGGAGCAGGAACAGCAGGAAGGGCAGGAGAAGGAGTTGCAGGAAGGGCGGTGGTACCTTTGATGAGGCGAGGCTGTTAGTACCCTTGATGAGGCTAGTCTGTTGGTACCCTTGATGAGGTGAGAGGCTGTTAGTACCCTTGATGAGGCGAGTCTGTTAGTACCCTTGATGAGGTGAGAGGCTGTTAGTACCCTTGATGAGGCGAGGCTGTTAGTACCCTTGATGAGGCGACGCTGTTAGTATCCTTGAAGAGGCGAGGCTGGTAGTACCCTTGATGAGGCGAGGCGGTTAGTACCCTTGATGAGGAGAATGCTGGTAGTACCTTTGGTGGGCGAGGCTGTTAGTACCCTTGATAAGGCAAGACTGGTAGTACCTTAGATGAGGCGAGGTTGTTAGTACCCTTGATGAGACGAGGCTTTTAGTACCTTTGAAGAGGCGAGGCTGGTGGTACCTTTGATGAGGCTAGGCTGGTAGTACCTTTGATGAGGCGAGGCTGGTAGTACCTTTGAAGAGGAGAGGCTGTTAGTACCCTTGATGACGCAAGGCTGTTAGTACCCTTGATTAGGCGAAGCTGGTAGTACCCTTGATGAGGCGAGGATGGTAGTACTCTTGAGGAGGCGAGGCTGGTAGTAGCCTTGATGAGGCGAGTCTGTTAGTACCCTGCAGGAGGCGAGGCTGGTAGTACCCTCGGTGAGGCGATGTTGGAAGGGTTCGTGGAGATGTGATGTTGGATGTTAGCACATATATTAGCAGAGTGTGAAAAGGGGTGAGCCCAGACTGCCTGTGTTGGCCATGACCTAAGCAGGGAGAACTGAGAGAGAAGACGAGCGTGCAGTGCTCACAATGGCATCAAGTGACGTCACACATGCTAGTCACTGAGCCTACTGAAAGAGAGCCTAAATATATACATGGATGATACGATCTACAATATACTACACAAGTATACATATAGGGGAATTCAGTAGCTATACTGACAGCTCGGTCATGTTACATATGTCGTCTCGATATACACTGCTATGCTATAGGCTGAACAGGCAGGTGGTTCTGGGCTGAGTCTATAGAATAGCAAAGACATATGTAACTTAGAATTAATGGATGGTATCGTAATGGATGTTAACGTAATGCATTACGAGTTATAAAAACAAATCATGGAATAATAAAGGATGGAATTGATCGATCGATCTGTATTCATGCACTCTATGGATTCTGAGGAAGAATAAATATATATTTACAAAGGTGAAAGTAAATTAACAGCAAAGGCAGATCTGGCAAGCACAGATCGTTACTGCTAATCTCAGAATTCGAAGGAAACGTGAACACAAAAAAAAAACTGATAAAAACTGATCAGCTAATAACAAACACACAGTGGACAACTTCATTGATCTTGAACATCTAATTATACAGACTATGAACATTTAAACCCAACTCTGCGAGGGTAAGATTTATTTATGCAGAATGGTTATCATCTTTGGGTGGATCGAATTCTTCTGCAATGGCTAACACATGCCTTGACTGAGGGCGATCTGAACAAGTATCTACAAAAGATACTTGAGGGTTTCTCATCATTTGTCGTGTATGCAAAGAATAACGACATTCGGGTTGATCATCTGACTGAGTATTAGAGGTAGAGGGTACAAAGTCAGGAGGATTGTCAGCGACTGGCACATTAGTCTGGGTAAAAATTTCATCCTCGACATCGCATACTAATTTCATATGATCTAAATGCGATTCCTTATGCTGACCAGTACTAATTTCTCTAACCTTATACTTATTGCCATTGATATGTTCAACTACTCGATAAGGGCCAACAAACTGCGGATGTTTTGTTGAAATTAGTCAGCATTACCCTCGAACCCACTTTAACTTTGGTCTGCTTAGCATGGCTATTAGTTACTCTAGTAAATTTTGCTGTTGATTTATGAAGTGTTTCAGATTCTTCTAAAAACACTTTGAGCTATGCTGGTATGAGTTGCTATGAAATCATCAGGGTTGTAATTGGGTTTCAGTGTGGAATATAACAACTCATATATAACTACACCGTACAATGCATAATGTGGAGTGTCACCTATAGAAGCATTGCAAGCAGAATTTATTGCACATTGAATATCTGGTATAACTTCATCCCAAGTTTCACTATTGGGGTTGATAGTGGCTCTCAAAACATCAAGTACTTTCTTATTTGTTCGTTCTGCCAAACCATTACTCGCAGGATGATGGGGAACAATGGTTGACTTAGAGATCTTGTACAAGGTACACAAATTTTCAAGAATCTTGTTGCAGAATTCACCTCCAGATAATGCAGTCTTTAAACGCTGTAGCTACTGTCTCGGCAGTCTTATCTGCAATAGGAACTAACTCACAATATCTGGTGAAATGGTCTACCATAACACAGATGTTTGTTACCTTGGAGGGAACCTTTAAAATTGGTTAACAAATCAAGCGCAACTCTTTCCCACGGTTCACTAGTAGTTGGATAAATCTGGATTGGATTAGGACCATTGACATTTCCTTTATGCTGCATACAGACTCTACATTTCTTAACACACTCGGAAATGTCAGTTGCCATAAGTGGCCAAAAGTATTTCATTCTGGCTTATTTCACAGAACGATCCATACCAGGGTGTGCAACACCTGGTGCATCATGAACTAGCTGTAGAGCTACATTCACTAGTGACTGTGGAATTACTAAATGGTATACCCTTCTGCTTGGGGTACCCAACTCGGCTGTGCGATACAGTAATTCTTGACTCACGACAAAGTCACTAATGGGTGCTGGTGGCTTCACAGTCAGAATAAGATCTTTCTGGAGCAGGAATCGAATCACACCAGACCACATGGGATCTGTTCTTTGGGCATTCTTTACATCTCCGGCAGTAAATGGAGGGTCTGCAGTTACTATAATAACATGTCGCGATAAAGCATCTGCGACTACATTTGACTTGCCAGGTAAGTGTTCAAAGGTAGGATTGAGCTCTTGGATAGTGAAGGTCCATCTGGCTAACCTTCCAGTAGGTTGTTTGTTCTGGAATAAAGGTATCAGTGGAGCATGGTGTGTCAAGACATGAACAGGTTACTGATAAATAATGTCTCAGAAGTGCTTTAAAGACCATACTATTGCTAAAGCTTCTTGCTCCATTACTGTATAATTATGTTCAGCCTTCGTAAGGACTCGACTAGCAAATGCAACTGTGTTGTACTTGCCATCATCCTTCTGAGCTAGTACGGCACCTATGCCAATTGAACTAGCATCAGTTGTCAGATAGAAGGGCTTAGAAAAATCTGGAAATTTCAAAATTGGAGCAGATGTTAGCTTTTCTTTTAGTGTTTGGAATGCTCTTCCTTGACGGAAGGTCCAAACGAAAGGAGCATCTTTCTTAGAGCTGCTATGGAAGAAAAATTAGCAATGAAAAATCTATAAAAACCTGCTAGACCCACAAAGGATCTTACAGCATCAGCAGTTTTGGGAGTTGGAAAATTTAGTACTGCCGTTACTTTACTTTGATCAGTTGTAACCCCTCTAGGAGTGACCACATGACCAAGGAACTTAATTTCTGATCTGAAAAATTGACATTTAGACAGTTTGATCTTTAAATTGGCTACTTCGAGCTTACCAAGTACTACATCAAGTCTTTTCAAATGTGTATCCACGTCTTCAGACATGACGATTACGTCGTCTAAGCACACCATAAGTGCCTTACCTATGAGACCTCTAAAGATATTGGTCACGAGCCTGGAGAATGGGAGAGAGGAAGATCGTAACCCAAAGGCCATACAGAGGAAATGATAATGACCTGTGGGAGTGGAGAACGAGGTTAACTCTTGGCTGTCCTCATGAAGAGGGACTTGCCAAAACCCTTGTAACAAGTCCAGGGTCAAAAAGACTTTATTATCTCCGATGTTACGTAAAAGATCACCAAGTACAGGAAGTGGGAAGTGATCTGGAATAGTTTTCACGTTTAACTTCCTAAAGTCAATCACTGGGCGCCAAGTACCGTCCTTCTTAGGTACTAGGATCAAGGGCGCATTCCAGGGTGAATTGCTAGGTGCAATAACTCCATCATCGAGCATCTGATTGATCAATTCTTCTGCGACAGCAACTTGTGAATGAGGCATTCTGTAATGCAGGTATGTAGACAGGTCTAGTACCAGGTTCAAGTGGAATACAATGGGACAATAAGCTCGTTATATCCATCTTCTCACCTAGTAAGGCAATAACTTTACGACGTTTGTTCAACAGTCAACAAATGCTTGACCTCGTCTGGGAAATCAGTGGGAGCTAAGTCTTTCTCCTCAACTGGTGGGATGGATTGATCCAGTGAAGTTATGAGGTCTCCCTTTGAAATAGCACCGACCCACTGGTCAGGTGGCAAGTCATCCTGTACTTGAACAGGGTAAGGAGAGTGAACCAGGTCAACAAGATTGGTATTTGCTCTGTGATCAGAATTATTAGCAAGGAATAAATGAATCTTACTCTCTCTTACAACATGTAAGGATGGTTCAACAAATAAACCCTTGACTTTGCAGGAATCACTCAGACACTAGTGAGATCGCTAGCAGCAGAGCGTCTTTCTGCAGACCGCAAGTGACATCAACAAGAGATGGCATTACTAGTTTCAAGTAATCATTTTCCGACAAGGCATCCCCTGTGGAGAAACTATTACTTGAACTAGCAGACATTGCAGGGATAGGCTGAGCACTCAAGGCAGTCTGAGTGTCCTCGGACACTTGAGGCACCTTGATGAGACGAGGCTTTTAGTACCTTTGATGAGGCGAGGCTGGTAGTAGCCTTGATGAGGATAGGCTGGTAGTACCTTTGATGAGGCGAGGCTGGTAGTGCCTTTGAAGAGGCGAGTCTGTTAGTACCCTTGATGACGCAAGGCTGTTAGAACCCTTGATGAGGCGAGGCTGGTAGTACCCTTGATGAGGCGAGCTGGTAGTACCCTTGAAGAGGCGAGGCTGGTAGCACCCTTGCCGAAGCGAGGCTGGTAGCACCTTGATGAGGTGAGGCTGTTAGTAACATTGATGAGGGGAGGCTGATAGTACCCTTGATGAGGCGATGCTGGTAGTATCTTGATGAGACGAGGCTGTTAGTACTCTTGATGAGGCGTTGCTGGCAGTAGCCTTGATGAGGCGAGGCTAGTAGTACCCTTGATAAGGCGATGCTGGTAGTACCTTTAATGAGACGAGGCTGGTAGTTCCCTTGATGAGGCGAGGCTGGTAGTTCCCTTCATGAGGCGAGGCTGGTAGTACCCTTGATGAGACGAGGCTGTTAGTACTCTTGATGAGGCGTTGCTGGCAGTAGCCTTGATGAGGCAAGGCTGGTAGTACCCTTGATAACGCGATGCTTGTAGTACCCTGAATGAGACGAGGCTGTTAGTACCCTTGATGAGGCGGGGCTGGAAGTACCCATGATGAGGGGAAGCTGGTAGTACCATTTATGAGACGAGGCTGTTAGTACCCTTGATGAGGCGGGACTGGTAGTACCCTTGATAAGGCGAGGCTCTTAGTACCCTTGATGAGGCGAGGCTGTTAGTGCCCTTAATGAGACGAGGCTGTTAGTACCTTTGATGAGACGGGGCTGGAAGTACATTTGATGAGACGAGGTTGGAAGTACCTTTCATGAGGCGAGGCTGGTAGTACCCTTGATGAGGAGAGGCTGGTAGTACCTTTGATGAGGCGAGGTTGTTAGTACCCTTGATGAGACGAGGCTAGTAGCACATTTGATGAGGCGAGGCTGTTAGTACCTTTGATGAGGCGAGGCTGTTAGTGCCCTTGTGAGGCGAGTCTGGTAGTACCTTTCATGAGGCGAGGCTCTTAGCACCCTTGGTGAGGCGAGGCTGTTAGTACCCTTGATTAAGCGGGGCTGGTACTACCCTTGATGAGGCGAGGCTGGTAATACGGTTGATGAGGCGAGGCTGATATAGTACCCTTGAGGAGGCGAGACTTACAGTACCCTCGATGAGGCGAGGCTGTTAGTACTCGTGATAATGCGAGGCTGGTAGTACCCTTGAAGAGGCGAGGCTGGTAGTACCCTTGATGAAGTGAGGCTGGTAGTACCCTTGATGAGGCGAGGCTGTTAGTACCCTTGATGAGTCGAGGCTGTTACCACCCCTGATGAGGCGAGGCTTGCAGCACCCTTGATGAGGCGAGGCTGGTCGTACCCTTGATGAGGCTAGGATGCTAGTACCCTTGATGAGGCTAGGCTGCTAGTAGCCTTGATGAGGCGAGGCTGTTAGTATCCTTGATGATGCGACGCTGGTAGTACCCTTGATGAGACGAGGCTATTAGTACTTTTGAAGATGCGACGCTGGTAGTACACTTGATGAGGCGGGACTGGTAGCACTCTTGATGAGGCGAGGCTGGTAGTACCTTTGATGAGACGGGGCTGGTAGTACCCTTGATGATGCGAAGCTGGTGGTACCTTTTATGAGGCGAGGCTGTTAGTACCGTTGATGAGGCGAGGCTGAGAGTACCCTCGATGAGGCGAGGCAGTTAGTACTTTTGATGATGCGACGCTGGTAGTACCTATGAAGAGGGGAGGCTGGTAGTACCCTTCATGAAGCTAGAATGGTAGTACCCTTGATGAGGCGAGGCTGGTAGTACCCTTGATGAGGCGAGGCGGTTAGTACCCTTGAGGAGGCGAGGCTGACAGTACCCTCGATGAGTCGACGCTGTTAGTACCCTTGATGATACGAAGAGGCGAGGCTGGTAGTACCCTTGCCGAAGAGAGGCTGTTACCACCTTTGATGAGGCGAGGCTGTTAGTAACCTTGAGAGCGAGCGTATACCCTCATGCGAGGCTGTTAGTAACCTTGATGAGGCGAGGCTGTTAGTACCCTCGATGAGGCGAGACAGGTAGTACCTTTGATGAGCCGCTGTTGGTAGAACCCTTCATGTGGCGAGGCTGGTAGTTCCCTTGATGAGGCGAAGCAGGTAGCACCCTAGTAGAGACGAGACTCTTAGTACCCTTGGTGAGACGAGGTTGCTAGTACACTTCATGAGGCGAGAAGGGTCGAACCCTTGATGAGGCGAGGCTGTTAGTACCCTTGAAAAGGCAAGGCTGCTAGTAGCCTCGATGAGGCGAGACTGGTAGTGCCCTTAATGAGGCGAGGCTGTTAGTACTTTGATGAGGCGAGTCTGTTAATACCCTTGATGAGGCGAGGCTATTAGTACCCTTGTTGAGGCGAGTCTGTTAGTACCCTTGATGAGTCAATGCTGGTAGTGCCCTTGATGAGGCGAGGCTGTTGGTACCCTTGAGAAGGCGAGGCTGACAGTACCCTCGATGAGGCGAGCTGTCTATAGGTGGTAGACCTTGCTGAAGCGAGGCTGGTAGTACCCTTGATGAGGCAAGGCTGTTAGACCCTTGATGAGGCGAGTCTCTTAGTACCCTTGATGAGACGAGGTTGTAGTTACCTTATGAGGATGAAGTCGAGCCCTTGATAGGGAGGTTGTTATACCCTTGATAAGCTAGGCTGTAGTACCCTTGATGAGGCGAGGTTGTAGTACCCTTGATGAGGCGAGGGTTGTAGTACCCTTGATGAGGCGAGCTTAAACCTTGATGAGCAGCTTGTACTTGTGAGGAGAGGCTGGTAGTACCCTTGATGAAGCGAGGCTGGTAATTCCCTTGATGAGGCGAGGCTGTTAGTACCCTTGATGAGGCGAGGCTGGTAGTACCTTCGATGAGGCGAGACTGGTAGTACCCTTGATGAGACGAGGCTGGTTAGTACCCTTGATGAGGCGAGGCTGTTAGTACCTTTGATGAGGCGAGGCTGTTAGTACCCTTGATGAGGCGAGGCTGGTAGTACCCTTGATGAGGCGAGGCTGGTAGTACCCTTGATGAATCAGGGCATGTTGTACCCTTGATGAGACGAGGCTGGTAGTACCCTTGATGAGGCGACGCTGGTAGAGCCCTCGATGAGCCGAGGCTGGTACTACCATTGATGAGAAGAGGCTGGTAGCACCCTTGAAGAGGCGAGGGTGGTAGTACTGATGAGCCGAGTTTGATAGTACCCTTGATGGAGCAAGGGTCGTAGTACCCTTGATGAGGCGAGTCTCGTAGTACCGTTGATGAGGCGAGGCTAGTGTAGTACCCTTGATGAATCGAGGCTGGTGGTATCCATGATGAAGAGAGGCTTGTAGTACCCTTGATGAGGAGAGGCTTGTAGTTCCCTTGATGAGGCGAGCTATTTAATACCCTTGATGAGGCGAGGCTGGTAGTACCCTTGATGAATCGGGGCTGGTGGTATCCTTGATGAAGAGAGGCTGGTAGTACCCTTGATGAGGCGAGGCTAGTGTAGTACCCTTGATGAATCGAGGCTGGTGGTATCCTTGATGAAGAGAGACTTGTAGTACCCTTGATGAGGAGAGGCTTGTAGTTCCCTTGATGAGGCGAGCTATTTAGTACCCTTGATGAGGCGAGGCTGGTAGTACCCTTGATGAGTCGGGGCTGGTGGTATCCTTGATGAAGAGAGGCTGGTAGTACCCTTGACGAGGAGAGGCTTGTAGTTCCCTTGATGAGGCGAGGCTGGTATTACCCTTGATGAGTCGGGGCTGGTGGTATCCTTGATGAAGAGAGACTGGTAGTACCCTTGACGAGGAGAGGCTTGTAGTTCCCTTGATGAGGCGAGGCTGGTAGTACCCTCGATGAGGCGAGGCTGGTACTATCTTTCATGAGAAGAGCCTGGTAGCACCCTTTATGAGGCGAGGCTGGTAGTACCCTTGATGAGGCGAGGCTGGTAGTACCCTTGATGAATCGGGGCTGGTGGTATCCTTGATGAAGAGAGGCTGGTAGTACCCTTGATGAGGAGAGGCTTGTAGTTCTTTTGATGAGGCGAGGCTGGTACTATCTTGCATGAGAAGAGCCTGGTAGCACCCTTTATGAGGCGAGGCTGGTAGTACCCTTGCTGATTTGAGGCTGGTAGTACCCTTGATGAGGCTAGGCTGGTAGTACCCTCGATGATGCGAGGCTTATAGTTTCCTTGATGAGTCGAGGCTGGTAGTACCTTTGATGAGTCTACGCTGGTAGTACCCTTGATGAGGCGAGGCTCGCAGTACCCTTGATGAGGCGAGGCTGGTAGTACACTTGATTTGGCGAGGGTGTTAGTACCCTTGATGAGGCGAAGCTGGTAGTACCCTTGATGAGGCGAGGGTGGTTGTACCTTTGATGAGGCGAGGTTCGTCGTACCCTTGATGAGGCGAGGCTGGTAGTACCCTTGATGAGACGAGGTTGGTAGTACCCTTGATGAAGCGAGGCTGGTGGTACTCTTGATTAGAGGAGGCTGGTAGTACCCTTTGATGAGGTGTGGCTGGTAGTACCCTTGCTGAAGCGAGGCTCTCAGTACCCTTGATGAGACGAGGATGGTAGTTCCTTTGATGAAGCGAGGCTTGTAGTACCCTTGATGAGGCGAGGCTGGTAGTACCCTTGATGAGGCGACAGTCTTAGCACCCTTGATTAGGCGAGGTTGATAGTACCCTTGATGAGGCGAGGCTGGCCGTACCCTTGATGAAGCGAGTCTGTTAGTACCTATGATGTGGAGAGGCTGTTAGTACCCTTGATGAGGCGATGGTGGTAGTCCCCTTGATGAGGCGAGGCTGTTAGTACCCTGATGAGGCGAGGCTGTTAGTACCCTTGATGAGGCGAGGCTGTTAGTACCCTTGATGAGGCGAGGCTGTTAGTACCCTTGATGAGGCTAGGCTGTTAGTACCCTTGATGAGGCGAGGCTAGTAGTACCCTTGATGAGGCGAGGCTGGTAATACCCTTGATGAGGAGAGTCTGGTAGTACCCTTTACGTGGCGAAGCTGGTAGTACCCTTGATGAGGCGAGGGTGGTAGTACCCTTGATGAGGCAAGGGTCGTAGTACCCTTGATGAGACGAATGTGGTAGTACCCTTGATGAGGCGAGGCTAGTAGTACCCTTGATGAAACGGGGCTGGTGGTATCCTTGATGAAGAGAGGCTGGTAGTACCCTTGAAGAGGCGAGCTTTTTAGTACACTTGATGAGGCGACGCTGGTAGTACCCTTGATGAGGAGAGGCTTGTAGTACCCTGGCTGAGGTGAGGCTGGTAGCACCCTTTATGAGACGAGGCTGGTAGTACCCTTGCTGAGGTGACGCTGGTAGTACGCTTGATGAGGCTAGGCTGGTAGTACCCTCGATGATGCGAGGCTTGTAGTTTCCTTGATGAGTCGAGGCTGGTAGTACCTTTGATGAGTCTAGGCTGGTAGTACCCTTGATGAGGCGAGGCTCGCAGTACCCTTGATGAGGCGAGGCTAGTAGTTCACTTGATTAGGAGAGGGTGTTAGTACCCTTGATGAGACGAGGCTGGTAGTACCCTTAATGAGGCGAGGCTGGCAGTACCCTTGATGAATCAGGGCTGGTTGTACCCTTGATGAAGAGAGGCTGGTAGTACTCTTGATAAAGCGAGGATTTTATTACACTTGATGATGCGACGCTGGTAGCACCCTTGATGAGGAGAGGGTGGTAGTACACTTGATGAGCCGAGTTTGGTAGCACCCTTGATGAGGCAAGGGTCGTAGTACCCTTGATGAGGCGAGGCTGGTAGTACCCTTGCTGAGGTGAGGCTGGTAGTACCCTTGATGAGGCTAGGCTGGTAGTACCTTTGATGAGTCTAGGCTGGTAGTACCCTCGATGATGCGAGGCTCGCAGTACCCTTGATGAGGCGAGGCTGGTAGTACCTTTGATGAGTCTGGGCTGGTAGTACCCTTGATGAGGCGAGGCTCGCAGTACCCTTGATGAGGCGAGGCTGGTAGTACACTTGATTAGGCGAGGGTGTTAGTACCATTGATGAGGCGAGGCTGGTTGTACCTTTGATGAGGCGAGGTTCGTCGTACCCTTGATGAGGCAAGGCTGGTAGTACCCTTGATGAGACGAGGCTGGTAGTATCCTTGATGAGTCGAGGCTAGTAGTACCTTTGATGAATCTAGGCTGGTAGTACCCTTGATGAGGCGAGGCTCGTAGTATCCTTGATGATGCGAGGCTAGTAGTACCTTTGATGAATCTAGGCTGGTAGTACCCTTGATGAGAAGAGTCTGGTAGTACCCTTTATGAGGCGAAGCTGGTAGTACCCTTTATGGGGCGAGGTTGGTAGTACCCTTGATGTGACGAGGCTGGTAGTACCATTGCTGAAGCGAGGCTGGTAGTACCCTTCATTATCCTAAATTGGTACTACCCTTGATAAGGCGAGGTTTGTAGTACCCTTGATGAAACGAGGTTTGCAGTACCCTTGATGAGGCGACACTCTTAGCCCCCTTGATTAGGCGAGGTTGTAAGTACCCTCGATGAGGCGAGGCTGGCCGTACCCTTGATGAAGCGAGGCTGTTAGTACCTTTGATTTGGCGAGGCTGTTAGTACCCTTGATGAGGCGAGGCTGTTAGTACACTTGATGAGGAGAGGCTGTTAGTACCCTTGATGAGGGGAGGCCTGTTTATACCCCTTTGGGGAGGCAAGGCTGGTTTTTAACCTTTATAGGGAGGGTGGTAGTATCTTTGATGAGGGGGGCTGTTAGTACCCTTTTTTGAGGCGAGGTTTTTAGTACCATTGATGAGGGGAGGCGTTTGTACCCTGGTGAGGCGACGCTGTTAGTACCCCTTTATAAGGCGAGGGTGGGTATCTTTGAGAGAAAGACCTCGTGTACCCTTTATGAGGGGAGGCTCTTATACCTTGTGAGGGAGGCTGCTAGAACCCTTGAGAGGCGGGCTGGTGTATCTTTGATGAGGCGAGGCTGGTAGCGCCCTGCTGAGTAGGCTTTTAGTCCCCCTTTAGAGGGAGGCTTAGTACCCCCAATGAGGGAGGCTGTAGACCCCGATGAGTCGGGGCTGGTAGTACCCTTATGAGGCGTGGCTGGGAATACCCTTGATGAGGCGAGGTTGTTAGAACCTTGATGGGGCAGGCTGGTAGACCCCTTAAGGGCGAAGCTAGTAGTACCCTTGATGAGGCAAGGGTAGACCCCTTTAGAGGGGATGCGGTAGCCCTTGTGAGGGGGAAACTGGTAGTACCCTTGATGAGGGGAAGCTGGTAGTACCCTTGATGGGGGAACGGTGGTACCCTTGATGAGGGGTTCGGGGATACCCTTATGAGGCGAAGTGGTAGTACCCCTTTAGAGGGGGAAACTGGGGGTACCCTTGAGAGGGGAAGGGGTAGTACCCCTTTATGAGGGGGAAGCTGGTAGTACCCTGATGAGGGGAAATGGGGTACCCCTTTAAGGGAAAACTGGTAGTACCCCTTTTGAGGCAACTGGAGTACCCTTAGAGGGAAAGCTGGGGGACGATTGATGAGGGAACTGGTAGTAACCCTTTATGAGGGGGAAACTTGTATACCCTTCATGAGGGGAAGCTTTTAGTGCTTTTGAAGAGGGAAGCGGTACACCCTTGATGAAGAAAAGGGGAGTGCCCTTTTAGGGGGCGCTGGTAGGACCTTGATGAGGGAAGCTGGTATGCCCTTGAAGGGGAATCTGGAAGTGCCCCGATAGGGGAAGCTTGAGTACCCCTTTATTAGGGGAAGTGGTAGTACCCTTGATTAGGGGAAGGGGGTAGTACCCTTGATGAGGGAAGGGGTAGTTCCTTTTATGATGGAAGCTGGTAGTACCCCGATAAGGGGAAACTGGGAGCACCCTTGATGAGGGGAAGCTGGAGACCCCGTGAGGGGAAGCTGGCAAAAATACCCCTTTTTGAGGGGGAAACTTGTAGTACCTTTGATGGGGGAAGCTGGTAAACCCTGATGAGGGGGGAAGGGGGTAGTACCCCCCTTGATGAGGGGGAGTTTGGTATGCTTTGATGAGGGGAAGCTAGTGTGCCCTTTTTTGATGGGGAAGGGGGTAGTAACCCTTTATGAGGGGAAGCGGTATGCCCTTGATGAAAAAAAAAGTGGTAGTACCCTTTTAGAAGGAAGGTGGTAGTACCCTTGATAGAGGAAGCTGATAGTAAACCTTTATGAGAGGAAGGTGGTAGTACCCTGATGAGGGGAAGGTGGGAGTACCCTTGATGAGGGGAAGTGGGAGTAACCTATGAGGAAAAGCAGGTAGTACTTTTTTTGAGTAGAAACTGTAGTAACCTCGAGAGGGGAAGATGAAGTACCCTTGAGGGGGAAGGTGGTATACCCTTGATGAGGGGGAAACTGGTTACCCTTGATGAGGGGAAGTGGTAGACCCTGAGGAGGGGAAACCTTTTCAGTACCCTTCGTGAGGGAAGGTGGTAGTACCCTTGATGGGGAAGGTGGGGATACCCTTGATGAGGGGGACTGGTAGTGCCCTTGATAGGGGAAAGGGGGTACTCCTTTTATGAGGGGAAGTTTTGGGATGCCCCTTGTGAGGGGGGCCGTAGTACCCCTTTTTGAGGGAAGTGGGATACACTTGATGAGGGGAAGTGGGGGGTACCCTTCATAGGGGAAGCTTTTAGACCCCTTTATGAAGGGGAAAGGGGGCATAACCTGATAGGGAATTAGTAGTACCCTTGGAGGGGAAAATGGTAGTACCCTTCATGAGGGGGAAAATGGTAGAAACCCTTTATAGAGGGAAAGGGGGTAGTACCCTTGATGAGGGGGAAACTCGTGTCCCCTTTAGAGGGCAACCCGGAGTACCCCCGATGAGGGGAACCTGATAGTACACTTCATGAGGGGAAGGTGGTAGACCCTTGATGACGGAAGTGCTAGTACACTGATAGGGAAGGGGGGTAGTACCCTTGATGTGGGGAAGCTGGTTTGTACCCTTGATAGGGAAGGGGGTATTCCCTTAATGAGGGGAAGCGGGAGTACCATAGTAGGGAAGCTGGTGTACCCTTGGGGAGGGGGAAACTGGGAAACCCTTGATGAGGGGGGAACTGGTAGTACCCTTGAGATGGAACCTGGGAGTACCCCTGATGATGGGAAGGGGGTAATACCTTGATGAGGGGGAAACTGGAGTGCCCCTTTATGAGGGGGAAAGGGTTTTGGGGCCCTTTATGAGGGAAAAGGGGGTTGTACATTGATGGGGGAAGCTGGGAGCGCCCCTGTTGACGGGAACTGGTAGTACCCCCTTCATGGGTGAACTGTAAGTACCCTTGATAAGGAGAAGCTGGTAATACCCTTGATGAGGGGAAGGGGTTAGCACCCTTTATGAGGGGAAGGGGTAGACCCTTTTATGGGGAAGGGGAAAACCCTTTATGAGGGGGAAACTGGTAGTACCCTTGATGGGGAAGGGGTAGATCTCTTAATTAGGAGAACTGGTATACCATAGATAGGGGGGAAGCGGTATACCTTGATGAGGGGAACCGGTATACCCCTGAGTGGGGAAGTTGTAAAAACTCTTTAGAGGGGAAGCTGGTAGGGGCCCCGAGAGGGGGAAACGTTATGGCCCCCTTTATGAGGGGAAAGGGGGTTGTACTTTGATGAGGGAAGCGGTAGCCCCCTGATGACGGGGAAACTGGTAGTACCCTTCAAGGGGGAATCTGTAAGTACCCTTGATAAAGGGGAAAATGGTAAACCCTTGTTTTGGGGGGGGTGTTAGCACCCTTGAGGAGGGGAAGGTGATACCCCTTGATGAGGGGGAAGGTGGTAGTACCCTTTAAAGAGGGGAAGCTGGGATGCCCCTTTATGAGGGAAGGTGGGTCCTTTGATGAGGGGAAGGGGTAGTACCCTTGTGAGGGGGGAAAGGGGGTAGTACCCTTGATGAAAGGAAGGTGGTATACCCTTTATGAGGGGAAGGTGGTATCCCTTGAGAGGGGGAAGGGGGTAGTACCCTTGAGAGGGGAAGGGGGTATACCCTTGATGAGGGGAAGTTGGGAGTGCCCTTGATGAGGGGAAGGGGTATACCTTAGAGGGGTGTGGTAGTGCCCCTTTAAAGAGGGAAGGGGGTAGTACCCTTGATTGGGGGAAGGGGGGTAGACCCTGATGAGGGGGGTGGGTAGTGCCCCCAATGGGGGAAGGTGGAGACCCCTTTATGAGGAAAGGGGTAGTACCTTGATAGGGGGGGGTGGAACCCTTAGAAGGGAAGGGGTAGTACCCTTATGAGGTGAAGGGGGTAGTACCCTTGATGAGGGGAAGGGGGTAGTACCCCATGAGGGAAGGGGTAGACCCTTGAGAAGGGAATGTGTAGTCCCTTATGATGGGAAATTGGGATGCCCTTTAAGAGGGGAAGGTGGTGTACCCTTGAGAGGGGGGAAAGGGGGTAGTCCCCCCTTTAGAGGGGAAGGGGGTAGTACCCCGATGAGGGGGAAGGGGGTAGTACCCTTTATGAGGGGGAAAAGGGGAGTACCATTTATGAGGGGAAAAGGGGGTAGTACCCTTGATGAGGGAAGGTGGAGTACCCTTATAGGGGGAAAGGGGGGTACCATTGATGGGGGGAAGCGGTAGTGCCCTTGATGAGGGGAAGGGGTAGTACCCTTATGAGGGGGGGTGGTAGTGCCCCTTTAGAGGGAAGGGGTAGACCCCTTTAGAGGGGGAAACTGGGAGTGCCCTTGTGAGGGGAGGTGTAGTGCCCTTATGGGGGGAAGGGGGTGTGCCCTTGATGAGGGGAAGGTGGTGTGCCCTTGATGAAGGGGGAAGTGGTAGTACCTTGATGAGGGGGAACGGAAGTGCCCTTGATGAGGGGAGCTGGGGGTGCCCTTGATGAGGGGGAAGTGGTGTGCCCTTGACGAGGGGAAGGTGGTTAGGGCCCTTTATGGGGGAAGGTGGGATGCCCTTGATGAGGGGGGAAAGGGGGAGTGCACTTGATGAGGGAAGGGGGTAGTACCCTTTTATGAGGGGAAGGTGGGAGTACCCTTATGAGGGAAGGTGGTAGGGCCCCTTTAGAGGGGGAAAGGGGTAGTCCCTTGAAAAGGGGAAGGGTGGGAGTGCCCTTTATGAGGGAAGGGGGTTGCCCTTGATAGGGGGAAAGGTTGTGTGCCCTGATGAGGGGAAGGTGGTAGTCCCTTTATGAGGGGGGGGTGGTAGTACCCCCTTTATGAGGGGAAGGGGTAGTCCCTTGATGAGGGGGAAAGGTGGTAGTACCCTTGATGAGGGGAAATGGTATACCCTTGATGAGGGGGAAAGGGGGTGTACCCTTTAGAGGGGAAGGTGGTAGTACCCTTGATGAGGGGAAATGGTAGTACCCTTATAGGGAAGGTGCGTACCCCTTTATGAGGGAAAAGGTGGAGACCCTTGATGATGGGAGGGGTAGTACCCTTAGAGGGGAAGGGGGGTAGTGCCCCTTTATGAGGGGGGGTGGTAGTGCCCCTTTTGGGGGAAGGGGTAGTACCCTTGATGAGGGGGAAAGGGGGTAGGCCCTTGAGAGGGGGAATGGTAGTCCCTTGTGAGGGGGAAGGTGGTAGTATCACTGCCGCCCACAAAAAAAAAACCAAGTTCAAGAAAATCAATATAAAACAAAAAAAACAAAACGTTTTAAGTTTCTTTAGTCTCTTACAGGAAATAAAAAAAAACACAATATTATTACAGTTATTTTCTATGATTTTTTATAAATTTAAACATTATTAAATGGGAAAATTTAAAATTTATAATTCAAAAAATTTATAATTTCTCATGCGTGAGACACTTTTGTAAAATTGTGAACACTTGGTAACATTTTTGAGACCTTGTGTAACTTTGTGAGACACTTGTAAATCTTTAGACCTTGGGAACTTTGTGAGACACTTGTGTAAAACTTAGACACTTGTGTAACATCTTTTTAATACTTTTGTGACAGTGAACACTTGTGTAACTCGTGAGATACTTGTGAAAAACTGTGAGACATTGTGTAACATCTGTGAGACACTTGTGAACATCTGTGAACCTTGTGTAACATCTTGAGACACTTGTTACATTGGAGACACTTGTGTAACATCTGTGAGACACTTGTTAACATCGTGAATCTTTTGTACATCTGTGAGACACTTGTTAAAAATCTTGAGATATTTGTGTAAAAATTGTGAGACACTTGTGTAACATCTGTGAACACTTGTGTAACATCATGAGACACTTTTGTAACATTGTGAACACTTTTGTAAATTTTAGACACTTGTGTAAATCTTGAGACACTTTGTAACATTTGTGGACCTTTTGTAACATCTTGAATCTTGTGTAACTCTTGGACATTGTGTAACATCTTGAGACCTTTTTGGGAAAAAACTGTGAGATTTGTGTAATCGTGAGACTCTTGTTAACATTTTCCCCCCATCCCCCTGAGTCTGTGTGTTGGGGCCCAAAACTGAGGATGAACCTGACTCCTGACTCACGAAAAGATTACCTCAAATTACTCCTTATATTTCCCCTGTTTTTCTATATTTGGGCTGAAAAAGCTACCGGTGGGGAGGTTATTGGTATATATATATGTATATATAATATATATATATAATAATATAATATATTTTAAAAATATATTTTTAATATTATAATATTATATTAATATATACATATAATGATATTTAAAATAAACATGACCCCCGGGTAACGATCACCCAAATGCGACCAATTATGAAGTGTATTTATGTAAGTGCGTTTTTACTGTATGTTTGGGGGTCTGAAAATTGACTAATCTCTTCACAAAATTTCCCATGGAAAAAATTCGGTCAACTGGCACCTGAACATTACTGGAATGAAAAAGTTCGTTTTTCCGGTGTCCACTGTAAAAAAATATGTATGTTTAATATATTTTATATTAAAAAATATATATATAATATATAATATATATTATATATAATATTATATTATATATATATATATATATATATATATAATATATATATATATATATTTATATATATTTATAATAATATATAATTATATAATATAATATATATATCTTATAAAAATATATATAATATATATATATATATTATATATATATATTATATAATATATTAAAATAATAATATTAAAAATATTTATTATATAGCGGCCCAATATGAAAAATGGTAATTTCAAGAACTCATTAAAATTAAATCCTTTCAAAAAATTTTTTTTTAAAAGTTTTAAAACATATTTTTTTTTGCTGAAAAGAATCTTAGGAAACTTACCTAACTTATTATAACAACAATAATTTATTTTAGCCCCAACCCAACTAAATAATTTTAATCTTTTACAATAATTCATTACTAAAACAAAAAACATTGAAATATATTTTTTTCGTTGTTCAAATGATTTTGGGGAAAAATTGCATACACAAATTTTACTTGTCCAATGGGAAGTAGCGTTGTATTTAAACCAAAATCGCAAGTTTTGCTATTCGGCACAATATATAATTATATATTATATATATATATATATTAATTAAAAATATATATATATATATATATAAATATATATAAGTAATATATATATATATATTATATAATATATATATATATAATATAATATATAAATATTTTATATATTATATATTTATATATATTAAAAATTAAAATATAATTTTAGGAATGGGGGAGGTTTTTTTTAAAATGTGTGTTAGATGTTCAGCAGAAGTTTGTGGGTTCAGGGGAAAATGGGGCGGGAGGGAAGAGGAGGATTGGGGGAATGATATGTAAAGAGAGTAGTAAGGGGGAAAAAATTAGCAATTTTAGAAATTTTTACAAAATAGAAGTGATGCAGGGGGGAAAGATAGGGGAAAAAGAGAAAGGGTTAAAGAGTGGTGAAGCAATTTAAAAAAACAAAAGAGAGAGTGGGGAGATGTTATTTAACAAATTTTGTTGAAAATAAAAAAAGTTTTGGGGTGAATTAAAAAATTAAAGGAAGCTAGAGAAAAATGGGTTTGTCAGTTTTAAAAAAAGGAAGGAGATTATTAAAAGGGGATTAGAGGTAGGGAAATGGAGGAATATTTTGAGGATTTTTAAAAGTTGATGAAGATAGGGAACTTGATTTGGTATAGGGCAAAAGGGGAAAAACATCTTGTAGGAGTGAGGAAGAGCCCGTTGTAGTGTGGAGGGGAAGTTCGTGAGCAGTAGTAAAATGAAAGGGGGTAAAGGGAGCCGGGATTGATGGGAAAAGATAGAAAAGTTAAAAGCAGGGGGGGAATAGTTTTGGAGTGGTTTTTGCAATTATTTTAAAAAATTTTGGGAAAAGGGTAGGGACCTAGGGAATTGGGAGGAGCATCCCTAGTTCCTTTTTTTAAAGGCAATATATATATATATAATTTAAAATATTAAAAATATTTTATATATATATAATATATATATATATTTTTTAAATATAAAATATAATATTTTTAAATATTTTAAAATTATTTAAATTTTTAAAATTTTTTAAAAATTTAAAAAAATTTTATATATTAAATATAAAAAAATAATATAAAATTATTAAAATATAATTTTCAAAAAAAAATTAAAAAAAAATTTTAAAATTAAAAAAAAAAAAAATTTTAAATTAAATTTTTAAAAAAATTTTAAAAAATAAAAAAATTTTAAATTAATAAATTAAAAAGAAAACAAAAAATTTGTATTTTAAAAAAATTTTTTAAAATAAAAAAATTTTAAATAAAAATTTAAAAAATTAAAAAAATTTTTTTAAAAAAAAATTTTAAATAAAAATTAAATTTAAATTTTGGGAAAAAATTTGGGGGGAAGGGAACCCGGTTGTTGAAGGGGAAAAAAACGGGGAAAAAAGGGGTGTAAAAATTTAAATGGTTAAAAGGGGGTAAGGACCGTTGGGGGACCATGTTTTTTTTAAAAAGGGTAATATTTTTAGTTTTAAATTTTTTTAAAAAAATTAAAAATTTTTGTTAAAAAAAAATTTTAAAATTATAAAAAAAAAAAATAAAAATAATTATTTTATTTATATTAAATTAAAAAAAAAAATTTTTAAAAAATATTAATTTTTGAAAAAATTTTTTAAAAATATTAATATAATTAAAAAAATTTTTTTTAAATTTATATTTAATTAAATTTATATATTATAAATATAAAAATTTTTAAAATAAATTTTTTTATTTTTAATAAAAAATTTAAATTTAATAAATTATATTTTATGTTTTTTTTATTTTTTTAAATTTTTAAAAATTTTTAAAAATATTTAAAAATTTTTATTAAAACCCAATTTTTAATTAAAATAAAAATTTTCCTGGGGGTGGGGAAATTGCCCCCCAGTTTTTTTTTTCCCCCCCACCTTTTCCTTTTAAAACAAAAATTCCCCCTTTAAAACCAAAAAATGTAAAAAAAAGGGGGAAAACCTTTCCCCCCCCCTAATTTTGAAATTTTATTTTTTAACATTCAAAAAAACCTTTATAACAATTTAACCTTCCAAGAAACTTCCCCCTTTTTTCCCAACATTATAAATTCAACCCTTTTATCTTTGTAACCTTAAAACCCTCCCCAAAATTTTAAATTAACCCCCCATTTCATTTAAAACCCACTTCCCCCTTTTCTTAAACACTTAACCCTCTTTGTTTTTTTTCTTTTCAACCAAATTTTCCTCCAAAAATTTTTTTCCCCTTTTCCAAATTTAACACTTTTTTCATATTATAATTCCTCCCCTTTTTCCCCAAGGGGTTCCCCCCCAATTTATAACAAAAACTAACTTTTTTCATTTTTTTTTAAAAACATTATTTTTGTTTTTTTCCTTTTTCCCTTCCCCTCCCCAAAACCCCTTTATTTATAATAACACCCCCCTTTTTTAAATTAAAATTATTTTTAACATTATTTAATTTTATAAATTCACCCCCTATCTTAAAACCTCCCCTCCTTCTTTAACAATTCCCCTCCTTTTTTTTATAAACTTCACTTTATTATAACACCCCCCCCCATCATTTTTCATCAAATAACATTTTCCCCCCCTCCATAAAAAACTTATTTCATATTAAACATTTATTCCCCCATCTTTAAAACTACCCCTTTTAAAAAATTATAACATACCCCCCCAATTTAAATTCCCCCCTCCCTATATAAAAAACCCATTTTATAAATATCCCCATATTTTACATCCACCCTTCTTTTTAAACACTATTTTTATAAATTAATTTATTTTATAACAAACCCTCCTTTTTAAAAATTTAAAAAACCCCTTTTTATATCCCCAAATTTTTAAAACCTCCCCCCTTATTTTTAAATTCACCCTCCTTTTTATAAACTTATTTATATATAAAATTTTCCTAATTTTTAAAAACCCCCCTTTTTTATAAAATTTATTTTATAATAAAATTTTTTTATAACAAACCCTTTATTATAAAACCCTTTTTATAACACCAAATTTTTTAAAATTTTTTCCCCCTAATAAAAAACCCCCTCCTTTTTTTAAACCAATCCTTTTAAAATAAATAAAAATTTTTAAAAACAAAACCCTCCTTTCTTAAAACTTTTTTATTAAAAACTTTACCCTTTTTTATAACATTTTTCCCCTAAATTAAAAAAAACTTACCCTCCCAATTTTAATAAACAACCTCTTTTATAAACCACCTTATTTAAAACATTCCCCCTTTTTAAATTAAACACTTTTTTCCTCCCCATTTTTCAATCCCCCCCCTTTATTTCCTACCCCCCTCTTAAAACATTCCCCTTCCTTTTCCTTCCCCTTCCCATTTAAACACCCCCTTCCCCCTTTATAACACTTCACCCCCCTCATTTTTAAAACCCTTTTACCCTCCTCCATCTTTAAACTTCACCCTCCTCTTTATTATAAACACTTACCCTCCTCCTCTTTTAAAAACTTCACCCTCCTATATTATTAATTAATCTTTTACCCTCCTCCATCTTTTAAAACCCTTACCCTCCTCCACATTTTAAAACATTTTTAACCCTCCCCTTTATTATAACACTTCACCCTCCTCCATAAATTAAACACTTCACCCCCCTTTAAATTTAAACACTTACCCTCCTTCTTTTAAAACACTTCACCCTCCCCCAAACATTAAACTTTAACCCTCCCTTTTTAAATCATTTTTAACAAAAATTTAAACCCTCCTCCCTTTAAACTCCCCCTCTCCCATTATAACACTTCACCCTCCTCCATCATTTAACATTTTACCCCTCCCCATCTTTTTAAAACATTCACCCTCCTCCTCATTATAACACTTCACCCTCCTCCATCAAAAAACCCCTTTTCCCCCCTCCTCCATCTTTAAAACCCTTAAAACCTTTTCCTCCAACATTTAACATTTTCCCCCCTCCCCCTTTAAACATTTTCCCCTCCTCCATCTTTATAAAAAAATTCCCCCATTTTTTCACCCCCTCCTCCATCTTTAACCTTCCCCCCCCTTATCTTATAACACCCACCCTCCTCAACATTAAACCCTTTTTACCCCTCCATTTTTTAAAACACTTCCCCCTCCCCACATTATAACCCCCTCCCTTCCTCCTTTCATTATAACACTTCACCCTCCCCCTCTTTTAAACACTTCCCCTTCCCCCTTTTTTTAAAAACACTTCACCCTCCCCCTTTATAACATTTTTACCCACCGTATTATAACACTTCACCTCCTCATCATTTACCAACCCCATTTTTTTTCCCCCTCCCCCTTTTCATTAAACCTTCCCCCCTCCACTTAAAAAATTTACCCTCCCCCAAAAATTTAAAACACTTTAAAACCCTCCCTCCTCATTTAAAACATTTCACCCCTCCATCAAAACCCCTTTCACCTCCTCCATTTTTTAAACACTTCACCCTTTCTCCCACATTAAAATTTTCCCCCTTCCCCTTCATATAAACCTTCACCCCCTCCCCCTTTAAAACTTTTAGGCCTTCGCATTTAAACATCACCCTCCTCATCATTAAAACCTTACCCCCCCATATTTTTACTTCCCCTCCTCCTCTTTTAAACACTCCCCTCCCTCATTTCACTTCACCCTCCTCCTCTTAAAACAATTTCCCCTTCCCCCTCCCCCTCCTTTTCCTTCACCCCCCTCCCCTTAACTTCACCCCCCCATCTTTTTAAAAACCTTTCCCCCCCCACAATAATTTTTTAAAAAAATTTCACCCCCCCTCATTTAAAATATTCACGTCCTTCCTTTTCACCCCCTCCTCTTTATAAACCTCCCCCCCCCACTTTAAACTTCACCCCTTCTTTTAACACCACCCCCCCTTTCTTTAAAACCTTCACCCTCCTCCTAAAATTTTAACCTTTTACCCTCCTCCATCTTTAAAACTTCCCCTCCTCCTTTTTTTAAAAAAATTTTTCCCCCTCCTTTCATCTTTTATAACCTCACCCCCCAAATTTAACACTTCACCCCCTCCTCATTTAAATTCACCTCCTTTCTTTTAACACTCCCCTCCTAAATTTTTTTAATTAAACCCCCCCCAAAACAACCCTCTCCATTTTAAAACACTTCACTCCTCCATATTTTTCCCTTTTCAAAAAACTTTTCCCCCTCCTCCATTTTTTATAAACTTACCCTTCTCCACATTTTAATTTTTTCCCCTCCTCCATCTTTTAAACTTCACCCCCCTTTTATAACCTTCCCCCCTCCACATTTAAAAAATTCCCCTCCCTTTCTCCCTTATTAACACAAATTTTCCCCCCTCCTCCTTTTATTAAAAACACTTCTTTTCAAACCCACCCCCCCCATCTTAAACACTTCCCCCCCTCCCTTTAAAAACTTAAACCCCCCTCCACATTATAAAAACTTCACCCCCCCATCATTAAACCTTCACCCTCCTCCATCTTATAACACTTTCCCCCTCCTCCACATTAAAACATTTCACCCTCTCCATTTTTAAAACTTCACCCCCCCCATCTAAAAACTTCACCCTCCTCCATCTTTAAAACACTTCACCCTCCCATCTTTTAAAACACTTACCCACCCCCATCTTTTTAAACACTTCACCCCCCTCATTTAACACTTCACCTCCCCCATCTTTAAAACCCTTTTCCCCCTCCTCCATCATTATAACACTTAAACCCTCCCTCATTATCACTTCCCCTCCTCCTCAATAACATTTCCCCCCCTCCACTTAAAAAACACTTCCCCATCCACATTTTCACTTCACCCATCTCCATCTTTAAAACACTTCCCCCCCCCCTCCACTTCCCTTTTTCACCACCCCCCCCAAACTTTTAAAAACACTTCACCCTTCACTTTTAACCCACCCCCTCCTCATTTAAAAAACCTTTCACCCTCCTCCATCTTATAACATTCCCCCATCTCCACATTATAACATTTCCCCCACCCCCTCTTTCCTCACCCCCCCAACATTAAACCATCCCCAATTTTATAAAATTTAAAACCCCCCCAAAATAAACTCCCCCCTCTCCTCATTATAACATTTCACCCTCCTTAAAAACCCCCCCTCCTCCATCATTAAACATTCACCCTCCCCCATCATTATAAATTCACCCTCTCCATCATTAAAACACTTCCCCTCCCATCATTATAACCTTCCCATTCCCATTTAAACCCACCCACCCATCATTAAACATTTTCACCCTCCTCCATCATTTAAACTTCACCCTCCTCCATCTTTATAACACTTCCCCTCCCCATCATTAAAACACTTACCCTCTCCACATTATAACACTTCCCCTCCCCATCATTAAAAAAACGCTTAAAACCCTCCTCCATCTTTTAAACCTTCCCCTCCTCCATCATTATAACACTTCCCCCATCCCATTTTTTAAAACACTTCACCCATCTCCATCATTATAACACTTCACCCTCCTCCACATTATAACACTTCACCCATCTCCATCTTTAAATAACATTCACCCATCTCCATCATTAAAAACACTTCCCCCACTCCTTTTTTTAAAAACATTTCACCCACTCCATCTTATAACACTTCACCCACCTCCACATTATAACACTTAAAACCCCCCCCATCTTTAAAAACACTTCCCCTCCTCCATCATTATAACCTTCACCCTCCCCATCTTTATAAATTACCCCTCCTCAAAACCTTACCCTCCCCCAATTTTAAACGTTTCCCCCCTCCTCCACTTTATAACACTTCACCCTCCCCATTTTAAAACCTTCACCCTCCCCACATTATAACACTTCACCCTCCCCAAATTTAAACACTTCACCCTCCCCCAATCATTAAAAACCTTCACCCTCCTCCGCACAAAAACCCTTCCTCTTGCTCCTCCAGTCTTCTTCACCCTCCCTTCTTTTTCCTTCTCCTTCGCTTCCTCTCTTTTCCCCTCCTGCACCTCCTCTCTTCCTTTTTTCCCTGCCCTCCTTTTTTTGCTGGGCTCTTCCTTCTCTTCTTCCTCCTTATACTCCTCTTAATCTTTTGTTTTTTTTCCCTCCCTTTTTTTCTTCCCCGCTCCCCCACCTCTTCTTTCTTTTTTCACCCTTTATCCCCGACCCTTCTTCCTTTTCCCCCTCCTCTTCCAAATTTTTCCTCCCCTTCTTCCTTTCCTTTTCCCCCTCCTTTTCCTGACCTCTTCCTCTTCCTTTTTCCACTTGTCCTTTTCATTTTCTTTTGTCTCAACCCTTCTTCCCCTCTCCTTATTTCTCCCCCTTATCTCTTCCTACCAACCACCTTCTCTTCCTTCTATTTTTCCTACTCGCCCTACTCATACCTCTTTACTCCCCTTCCTTCCATCTTCATCCTCCCTTCTTCCCCCCCCTTTCCTCTTCTTTTTTTCTCTTCCTCTTCTCTTTTTCCTCCCCTCCTCGTCCATACTCCTCTTCCTCCCCCCCCCTGCACTTTCCCGGAGTTGAGAATGTTAGGGGAAGGTTTGAAAATTTATTAACAAACAAGAGCTGTTACTTACACACTCATTTGATAACCATTTTATTTGATTATTCAAGTGGGGTCAGGATAAGTTGGAACCTCTGTGGGCCAGATCTTCTTTGATCGCAACTTTTTCTCGTTGATATCATTATAATGTACGAAATGTTCCCGACTCGAGTATCCGGAAATAAATGATCTCAGATGAAGTGATGTTCGTAAAGGGGACAAAGTGAAGTTGCTGCTTGCTCACTTTTCGCTGTCCCGGAGTGGAGCCCAAATTGGTCTTTATCAGTGTTGGCCTTTTGCATGACGTGAGCCTTTCCCCAGCCTCCTGTGTTGAAGGCTTTGCTGAAATGATAGCTTCCAGGAAGTAGCAGATGAATGCGGGGCAGGCATACAAGAAAGTGGGCATACTCCCAAAAGGGATGCTTCACTTTTGGCCCCGTCAGAATCTTGCAGCCCCTACTGTGAGCCGATGCAATACGTCGAAGTGCGTAACTTCTTGGCCACCCTTTTTTGCAAGAATTTTTAAAGTTGTTTTTCATGGCCGTTTGGGGTAAAATTTCACCACAAAGGATTCGAATTCGTTCCCCCATACCAAACACTCTCCCATTCATATTACCACTGTTCCCGGGATTACCATCATTGTGCCAAAGGGGTCATCACCATTAGTGGGTTCTCAGGTGCATATGTTTCCTGCCCCAAAGGTTTTTTCCCTGCGATATAGTCTTAGCTGGGGTTGATGTAGCTTAGAGCACTAAAATTTCGCACTTGGGTAAAATAAATGTCAGAGTACATCCCCCTGCATATGCATGGGATTTGGGAAGAGTTAAAAAGGGCTTCGAAGCAAAATTCAAAAAAATTGTCAATCACCGTTTTTTTGTGGCCCTTGCCCCAATAGGATTCTTTCTGATCTGTTCCCTTGAGAATACCTTAGAGATCTACCGAAAGTCATAGTGCAGAGCCCGCAGTTCCCAGGGTTGCAGTTTTGCCCAAAAGTCCCTGGAAATACTCGGTCCCAAAGAACCAACAAGTCCTTCGCTACACACAGGATTTTGGATTATCCGGACAGGGCCAGTTTTGGGGGAGGTTGAACAACAAATCAGCACTAGAGTAACCTTTCCAGAACCACATGGATGGGAATCAGAAAATCATTTATTTGTCAAGGATCTGCCAGGATTGCAGGATGACACTGGCGTAGTTGATGATTTCGCCTTTCTCTTCTTTTGGGAAAAGGGGGCTAATTTTCCTCTTTTTCCCCAGGAAGGGCCCTTTTCACTGTCTAGGCCCGTGCGAAAAAAGCGGTTAGAGGTTCTGCAGTGGGCTGCATATCTACTCGGGAATCTTGGGGTTAATTTTTTGGGGCAACAGCCTTTTTTTGGGCAACATTTAAGAAATGACCTCCAACTGCTTTTTTGTCACCACTGACAGCTTTTGACAAGTTCTTTTCGCTACTAGGGGGTCCCTTTCTGGGTCAGGGAAACCCGCACTTTGGCAGCAAAGTTGAGAAAAAAGGTCCCCTTTTTTTTATATAGTAGAGGTTAATTCATCAGGAAGATAAAACCTTCCTGTTCTTGACCCAAAGGGCCACAAGGATTTGGGGCCCTGTAACAGAGCTAACTTTCTTTTTTGTTCGCCTCCCACTTTTGTACTTTACCCCTATGCCCCACGGGTTTGCTGTGCAAATTTTGTTTTAGGTATTTGGGTTTTTTCTTATACCTGTCAAAACCTTTTACTTACAGTAGCGCCTGTCTAAACCCAAACCGAACCAAAAGTTGATCTGTAGGCTGCGTCACATACTGCCGGGGGAGGATCTGTTTTTGTTGAATTAAAGATGTGTCAGTGAAGCTTTCATTGGGTTTTCAACATCCCTTAAGAAGAACATTCCAAACAAGGTGGCGAGTTTAAAGCACAGGACTGGCCAGTTACCTCTTTCCCACAGCCAGGGTACATGATTATCCCCCCAAATTTCGGGGGGATTTCCTTAGTAAAAAACACCCTATGGTCAGACGATCCCAAAAAAACTGATGGTTGAGAGGTGATATACCTTTTTGCCGCTCCTCCTTTGGGTCTAGGGGGGAGCCAGAGATGTAGTAGGGAAACAAACAAAGTTTTTTCATGTCAAACACTGCAAAAAGGGCTCAGAGACCCTCTGCATAAGAGTTGGTTTGGGGCCCAACGATTATAAAATGTTGGCAGCTGTGATGGAAAAAAAAAAGGGGGCCAATTTTACATTAGAAAAGGGGTGTTTTTGCATGTTGCCCCTGGGGGTTGCACATCGCCTGCTAGTACAGGGGTCTATGTTTTTGTTGCCACTGGGTGGTCTGCAATGCTAGTACAAGGTACATGTTAAATTTTCCACTGAGGCTGTAATCGCACATGCTAGTACAGAGGGAAAAGTGTTTATGTGCCACTGAGGGCTGTAACGTAAGTGTCAGAGGTACAGTGTTTATGTTGCCCGAGGGGTTTTCATCTTACTGTAATCGGGTTAAATGTGTTTTTGTTGCCATTGATGTGTGTCACGTACATACTAGACGAGGTACATTATTTTGTTGTCACTGATGTCGACTGACATCTGTACAGGGTACTATATGTAAGTTCCACTTAGGGGTGTACTGCACCTTAGTAAGAGGTACTAGAATTTTGTTGCCACTGAGGGTGTAATCGAACATGCTAATACAAGGTACTAGTTGTAGTTGGCCCCTGAGGTGTGTACATCGCACTGCATTCAGAGGTACTAGGTTTATGTTGCCCCTGGTATGTACAACGTACATGTTTTTCATGTACATTTTCATACTAAAAGCCCTTTTGAAAAATTTTTCCCATATCCTTACGCCCCCTGCAAGGGTTTGGGGGCCTAAAATCACACCCAAAATTAATTTCCGTCCCCCGAGAAACGAGCCAAACAGATTCTGTTTCGATTTTTTTATTCTTTTATATTCTAGACAACAATTTAAAATTTTTTTGACATACACGCTACACCACCACCCTTCCCGTTGACCCATCACGTGGAATATTTATAACCCTTAAGTTGCATTCAGAAGGGATTTCTCATTTTCAGTTGAACCAGGGCTCTGTTTTTACCAATAAAACTATATTACCTACACTTGCAAGTAAACTTGTCAATCATCTTTTTCTTGACCCTACATTTGTTTAGTAAACCTTAAGGAGCTGTCACTCATTCCCCTCTACTATCTCTCTTTGTTTGTTTATAAATTGATTTGCCATTACTGCAACTTTATTTTGAAAATTGTCTTTTAAACATTCCCGAGGTATCCTGGTTAACTGCTGTTTCTAACCCTAATGCGCGCCTGATTTTTTTTCCACAAACACCCATACCTCTGTAAATTTTTCTTTAAATTCCTAGACAAGTCATCAATTACAACTCTCAATTGAATTGGGTAATGCAGCCACTCCTGCCCAGAGAAAAACCCCCACCCTTGCATACTATCCGTTTCCCAAAGAATGGCCCCATTTATAAATGAATGGGATTGTAAGTTCCTTGAGTCCTTCTACCAGCAATTTATAACAATTGCCCAAAATTTCCCCATTCATTCCCCACTCTCTTTCTAGGAAAGATGCTACATATGACTGGACCCTCCCTTAGACCTGACTACTTCTATGGGACCTGTACTTATCCACAGTCCTCTCCCCTTCCCCTTTTCCCAGTGTCATTCCCCAGCACAAACAGATAATGGGCTTGTTCCATTCCCTGCCATAATATTACCCAAACCTCTGACTTGTCGCCAACCCCAGCTCCAGGAAACACATCTCTGTCGCCTTTCTGTCCTTTACAAAATGCACGGTCCATATATCTTACCTGGAAATCCCTACTATTAAAAAAATTCTTCCCTTTGATTGGGCGGGGGAACAGTGGTCCCTTTTCAACCTCACTAACCACAAAGACACTCCTTGGAAACAAAAATCGTTTTTCTTCCCTTTTCACTCTTCTCTATGAACTCTTTTTCATCTTCCTTCTTCCGAACTGTGAACCACTTCCCCTTTTAAAGCGGGCTGCCACCATCATGTGGTGACCTTTTCCCCTTTTCCCAGCTAAACCTTCTCCACCAACCCCAAAATTTCATCTTTGCAAAGTTCAGCCTCAATTTTCCTCCTTAAGAAGAAAAATCCCCTTCATAACACTTGAACCTGAGATTCTAGAACACTAAACAAGCCATGTGCTTGTACCCAGCCCGCGCAACTCCCAAGAGCTTAGGCAGGTATGCCCACACGGGGCCACTGACCTCCGTGTACAGAGGAACTTTATGTATGTTGACACTGAGGTGTGTACTCAAATGCAGTACAAAGGTACTTGTTTATTTGTCACTGAGGTGTGTACATTGTACATGCTAGTACAGAGGACTAGGTTTATTCATCCTCTCATTATCAAAATAATATTCATTATTATTTTTTTTTTCTGCTGCCCTTTTCCCTTTTTCTTCATCTCTAATACTCCCCCGCCCTTCCTTTTCCCCCCCTTTTCCCTCATCTAATATTTTCCCTCTTTTTTCCTTTCCCTTCTTTTCCCCCATCATAATACTCTCCCGCTTTTCCTTTCCTTCTCTTCCTCCATCATAATACTCCCCCGCTCTTCCTTTCACTTGTCTTCCCCATTAATACTCTTCCTTTCCACCATTCACTTCTTTCCTCTACCCAAATACCTCCCTCCCTTTTCCCTTTCACTTCTCTTCCTCCATCCTAATACTCCCCGCTTTTTTCCTTACACTTCTCCTCAATCATATTACTCTCCCTTTTCTTTTTTCATTTTCACTTCCCCATATAATATCTCCCTTCTCTTCCTCCTCATAAACTCCCCCCTTCTCTTCCCCCATCATAATACTCCCCTTCTCTTCCTATCACTTCTCTTCCTTCATCATAAACTCTCCCTTTCTTCCTTTTCACTTCTCTTCCTCCATTATAACCTTCCCTGCTCTTCCTTTTTCACTCTTCTCCTCCATCAAAAAACTTCCCTGCTCTCCTTTAATTTCTCTTCCTCCTCATAAACTATCCTTCTCTTCCTCCTCAAATCTCTCCCTGCTCTTCTTTTCACTTCTCTCCCCCCAAAATAAACTCCCCCTGCCTTCTTTCACTTCCCTTTCCTAATCATAAACTCTCCCTGCTTTTCCCTTTTCCTTCTCTTCCTACTCATAATACATCCCTTCTCTTCCTCCATCATAATACTCTCCCGCCTTCCTTTTTTTCACTTCTCTTCCTCCATCATAATACTCTCCCTGCTTTTCCCCTTTCATTCTCTTCCCCCTCATAATACCCCCCTGCTTTCCCTTTCATTTTCCTTCCTCCATCATAAAAATCCCTTTCTTTTCCCTCCACAAAATATCCCCTCCCTTTTCCCTTTCACTTCTTTCCTCCATCATAATACTCCCCCGCTCTTCTTTCACTTCTCTTCCTCCATCATAATACCCCCTGCTCTTCCTTTCATTCTCTTCCTCCTCATAATCTCTCCCTCCCCTTTTCCCTTTCACTTCTCTTCCAATCATAAACCTCCCTCTTTTTCCTTTTCATTTCTCTTCCTACTCATAATACTATCGACTGTTAAAGTTGGAAGGGGGAAAGACAGTTTTAGCAAAAAGAAAAGTCACTAGGATGGCTATGATCTCTGACGTACAGAAAAGACATTTTTGTTTCGGCAAGCCTAAACTTTTTTTGTGCTCCTAACAATACCTTTTCTGTCACGTCAGAGATCATACCCATCCTATGACGGGTCTTCTGCTAAAACTGTTTTCCCAAATTCCAACTCTAACAGTCCCCGCTTTTGAATCCTCTCTAATACACAACTTTTCCCTTTTTGAACCCTTTCCCCGGGTTGTCTCTGTAATGCCTTCCTCCCCACACATTGTAAAATGCTCCAAATCAGAAACCCGTGACTTAACCCAACTCCTTATTTTTTCTTTTTCTTTTTTTTTTTTCTTTTTCTTCTTCTCCCCCCTCCCCCTTTAATTTTTTCCTTTTTTCCTCTGGGTTTCTTCCTCTTCTGTCTCGTGTTTTTGTTCCTTCTTTATTTTTTTCACGACTTCCCCCCTTTACGCACCTCTGTGGGGAGTGACTTAGCTCTGTGAAGACCCGTTTGTGTGCTTCTTGAATCGAACCGGTCCTTCTCTTGGAGCAGCTTTACCAGCACGAGAGAAAAACTCAGAGTTGCTAAACTGGAGATAAAGGCGATTAAAAGGAAACGAGGGGTTGTAGTAATCCTCCGTTTTAGTCCCCAGGTTAAAAGGGGGGCTTTTTCTTGGGCCGGGGGAAAAATGGAACCAACTGAAGATTAAAAAAACTTGGGGAGGCAGAAACAACGAGAAACCCGAAACTGCCCTGGAAAATTCCAACCATTCTCGGGCTCCTGACGAAAGGAGTGTTTTTTACTGGGGAAAGCCACAACGAGCACCCCGGAAGCATTGGCGACGTGATGAGCAAACCCTAGAAACCCCCCGAAGACCATCGAGAACGTCATGACGAATTCTACAAGTGGTGTAATGCTACCTGCGAATGTGAGTGACTACTCGGGCATCCTACGGGCGACGCCAAGGAAGGTAAAAACATGTTGTTGTTTGGGGATGCCCGATTAGGGACTGATAGGGCATTCTGTTTGAAGGGAAGGGTAGGGGGCAGAGAGTGTGTTTTCCTGGGGTGGGATGAAGGAATTTTTTAGCCGTTGATGACATCATGAAGGTAAGGGAGGCAATCCATTTTCTGTCTCATGCTGGGGGCACGATGTTGGCAGACGAGGAGGAGGCCTATTGCAGGGATAGGTCACTAGAGATAATTAGGAAAAAGGGTGGGAAACCTTCATATGTGGCATTTTGCCAAGGGAGGAGTTTGGGAAAAGAATGGTTGTCCAGGCAATTGGTGTCAATGCTGGGTGGACAAATACGTAAGGAAAAATGCGGTAACATTCTTTTAAAATGGGACCTCTTCTATGGAGAAAAAGACATGTTGCCAGGGTGGGGGCACTTGTCTGGTGTGGGGGGGGAGACTGGCAACGCAGTTGAGGGGGCATTGGGCTTTTTAAAATAGGGAAAGTTAGGGTATGGGTTTGGCGGGGAAAAATGGAAGTCGCAGGGTATAACATGAGTACTAGAAACAGTAATAAACAAAATGAGGTGGGTATTTGGGAAAACCAGTGGGACAATTGACAAGGGGCAGAAAGTTTTAGTGGAATAACAAAAGGAGCAGGAAGGGGGAAAAAGATAGGAGGGGCCTTGATATATATTACACAAATATCGCAGTGCTAGGAAAAAAGGGAAAAGTTTAGACTAGTTGCTAGTGCAGGGAACAAGATGTATTTCCATTACTGAACGTGGTTTAATTCAAAAAGTCGGGACTGCCTCAGAATGTCACATACAGGGTTTTAAATTTTTCCAAATAGATAAATAAGGGGAAGGGGGGGGGGGTGGCATTGTATGCCGAGATCGCTTGAACTTTGCATAAAAACGGGTATTAATTGAAGTAACACATAAAGTCTGTTTTTGGTAGAATTTTCAGAGGGATGAAAAAATTTAATTTTTGGTGTGATAACCGTCCCCCAAATTTTGATAGGGGCCAGGGGGGGCTACTAGGGGGAAAATTTTTTAGGGGCCCCAAGGACGATAAGTATAATTCTAGGAGACTTTAACTTTAGTCATATGATTGGAAAAAAGAGGGAGGGTCACTTATGAATCAGTATATTGACATTAAGAGGGACATTAAAAAAGGGGATAAGAAAAGCTAAAAGGGACTATGAAATTAAAGTTGCTAGGGATTCTAAAACTAACCCAAAAAGTTTTCTCCAGGTCTATAGAACAAAAGCCAGAGACAAGATAGGTCCCCTTAAAAATAACTATGGGCATCTTACTGACAAAGAGAATGAAATGTGCTCGATTTTAAATAATTATTTTCTCTCGGTTTTTACACAGGAAGACACTAATAATATTCCGGTAATTAATTTTTATAGTGGATCAAAAGAAGATAAATTATGTAACATCACAGTCACTAGTGAAATGGTTGTGAAGCAGATAGACAGACTGAAGCAAAATAAGTCACCGGGTCCTGATGAGGTTTTTTTCAAGGGTTCTAAAGGAATGCAAAATGGAAGTCTGTGAACCATTAACTAATATTTTTAATTTATCTCTTCAAACAGGGGGCAGTGTATGATATGTGGAAGATGTCTAATGTAATTCCTATTTTTTAAAACAGGGGACAAATCGTTACCGTCAAATTACCGCCCAATAAGCCTGACCTCAATTGTAGGCAAATTACTAGAGTCAATTATAGCTGAGATTATAAGAAGCCATCTCGATAAGCATAGCTTGATTAATGATACTCAGCATGGATTCACAAGAGGCCGGTCTTGTCTAACTAATTTATTAACTTTCTTCAGTAAAGCTTTTGAGGCTGTTGACCACGATAAAAGAATTTGATATTATTTACTTAGATTTTAGTAAGGCATTTGATAGAGTTCCGCACCAAAGACTGTTGAAGAAAGTAGCAGCTCATGGCATTGGGGGAAGGGTGCTCTCGTGGATCGAATCATGGCTCACAGACAGGAAGCAAAGAGTGTCCATAAATGGGGTTAAATCCGAGTGGGGATCAGTAACAAGTAGCGTTCCACAGGATCAGTCTTGGGCCCGTTGTTGTTTAAATATATATCAATGATCTTGATGAAGGAATTACTAGTGATATGAGCAAATTCGCCGATGACACGAAGATAGGTAGGATAATTGATTCAAACGTAGATGTTAGGGAACTTCAGGAGGATTTAGAAAAACTCTACTCTTGGTCAGAAAAGTGGCAGATGCAGTTCAATGTAGATAAATGCAAGGTTCTGAAGCTCGGGAGTGTCCATAACCCTAGCACTTATAAGTTAAATAATGTAGAACTTAACCATACAGATTGCGAAAAGGACTTGGGGGTTATGGTAAGCAGCAACCTTAAACCAAGACAGCAATGCCTAAGCGTACGTAATAGGGGAAATAGATTACTGGGATTTATATCAGAGTGTAAGCAACAGAAGTCCAAGGTCATACTGCAGCTTTTAAAATCATTAAATAAGGCCTCACCTAGATTATGCAGCTCAATTCTGGTCTCCATATTACAGAATGGACATAAATTCGTTAGAAAACATTCAGCGTAGGATGACTAAATTTAAAACATAGCATTATAAATCTTCCTTATGAAGAAAGATTGAAGACTCTTAAGTTACATTCACTTGTTAGACCCAAGAATGAGGGAGACCTGATCGAAGTGTATAAGTGGAAGATAGGTATTAATAAAGGGATATTAACAAGGTCTTGAGGATATCTCTCCAAGAGAGAACCCGCAGTAATGGATTTAAATTAGATAAGTTTAGATTTAGAAAGGACATAGGAAAGTATTGGTTTGGAAATAGGGTAGTTGATGAGTGGAACAGTCTACCTAGTTGGGTTATTGAGGCTAGGACTTTGGGTAGTTTCAAATTTAGGTTGGATAAGTACATGAGTGGGAGGGGTTGGATTTGAGTGGGACTTGCACATCAGAGCTTATTTCTTGGGTAGCATTGGAAAATTGGGTTGGTCAAATGTCTGTTAGTGGGATGAATTTTAAAGGACCTGCCTAGTATGGGCCAACAGGCCTGCTGCAGTGTTCCTCCTTTCTTATGTTCTTATGTTCTCTGTGCGCTTGCTCTCCCTCAGTGGGCACCTAGCTCTCTTGCAGTGCTCCCCTTCCTTTGTATTTGACTGGCTCGTCCTCCTTATTTCCCACTTCTACCACTACTACTATCTCTACTACTACTACTTCAACTACTGATGAAATTGAGACACATGTGCGGCGTCTAGTTGTCTTTGTTGTGGACGTTTCGCCATCCAGTGCCTGTCTGGAGGGCGAAACGTCACGATGGGGACCCCGGGTGTTGTGCATGTGTTTTAAATTTTCATCTTGTGGGTATTATATATCATTTTTGTATATACACTAATCACTACCACCCCTTTTCCTGCCTAATAAACCGTCCTATCCACCTCTTTAGTGGACTTTGTCAATGGTCCAAGCGGACCGAAACGTCGTCGTAGTCTCCTTTTATGTGGGGGTTATTTGTTTTTCTTTCCCAGTCACGGATTGTGCCTTTTTTTATTATTTATAAAGGGGAGCAACTAAAAGGTGAGAGCGTACTTGGCTTCGTACAAAAATTTGAACCCATACTGTCAAGCAGATGCAGTACGGCGAAGTGCTGTAAGCTCCCGGGCGCCTTGTTTGCCTTCATTCCTTTTTCCTCCATCAAAATATTCCCCTGCTTTTCTTTTACTCCTCTTCCTCCATCATAATACTCTCCCTCTCTTCTTTTCACTCCTTTTCCTCCATCATAATACCTCCCTGCTCTTCCTTTACTACCTTCCTCCTCATAATACTCCCCCCCCTTTTCCTCCACATAAATCTCCCTGCTTTTTCCTTTCACTACTCTTCCTCATCATAATCTCTCCCTGCTCTTCCTACATATAATACTCCCCCTGCTCTTCCTCCATCATAATACTCTCCCTACCTTCCTCCATCATAATACTCTCCCTGCTCTTCCTCCATCATAATACTCTCCCTGCCTTCCTCCATCATAATACTCCCCCCTTTTTTTCCTTTTTCACTACTTTTCCCCTCCATCATAATACTCTCCCTGCTCTTCCCCCATCTAATACTCCCCCCTGCTTTCCTCCATCAAAATACCTCCCTGCTCTTCCCCCATCATAATACTCTCCCTGCTCTCCTTTCACTCCCTCTTCCTAATCATAATACCCCTCCCGCTCTTCCCCCATCATAATACCTCCTGCCTTCCTTTCACACCTTCCTCCATCATAATACTCTCCTGTTTTTCCTTTCACACTTTCCTAACATTAAACTCCCCCGCTTTTCCCTCCTTCAAATACTCTCCCTGCTTTTCCCTTTTCATTTCTCTTCCTCCATCATAAACTCTCCCTGCTCTTCCTCCATCATAATACTCCCCCTGCTTTCCTTTCACTACTCTTCCTCCATCTAATCCCTCTCCTCTTTTCCTTTCACTACTCTTCTTCCATCATAATACTCTCCTGCTCTTCCTCCTCATAATACTCCCTGCTCTTCCTTTCATCCCTTTCCTACTCATAATACTCTCCCTTCCCCTCCATATAATACCCCCCTGTCTCCCCTCAAATACTCTCCCTGCTTTTTCCTCCAATAATATTTCCCCCTGCTTTCCTCCATCAAATATTTCCCCCGCTCTTCCTTTCCTACCTTCCTCCATATAATACTCTCCTCTCTTCCCCCATCTAATACTCCCCCTCTCTTCCCCCATCATAATACTCCCCTGCTCTTCCCCATCATAAACTCCCCCCTGCTCTTCCTTTCACTACTCTTCCCCCATCAAAATACTCTCCCTGCTCTTCCTCCATCACAAACTCCCCTGCTCTTCCTTTCACTACCTCCCCATCAAAACTCTCCCGGTTTCCCCCATCAAATACTCCCCCTGCCTTCCTCCATCATAAACTCTCCCTCTTTTCCCTACATCATAATACCCCCTCCCTTTCTTCCCCCATCATAATACTCTCCCTGCATTTTCCTCCATCATAATACTCTCCCTGCCTTCCTTTCTCTCCCTTTCCTACATCATAATACTCTCCTGCTTTTCCTCCATCAAATACCTCCCTGCTCTTCCTCCATCAAAATACTCCCCTGCTCTTCCTTTCACTACTCTTCCCCATCTAATACTCTCCCTGCCTTCTTTCACTACTCTTCCTCTCATAATACCCCCCCCTGCCTTCCCCCATCATAATACTCTCCCTGCTTTTCCCCTTTCATCTTTTCCCTCCATCTAAACCTCCCGCTCTTCCTCCATCTAACTCTCCCTGCTCTTCTTTCACACTCTTCCTCCATCAAATATCCCCCCTGCTTTTCCTTTCACACTTTTTCCTCCACATAATACTCCCCCTGCTCTTCCTCCACAAAATACTCTCCCGCTCTTCCTTTCACTACTCTTCCTCTCAAAATACTCTCCCTGCTCTTTCCTCCATCATAAACTCCCCCTGCTTTTCCTCCATCATAAACTCCCCCTGTTTTTCCCCATCATAATACTCTCCCTGCTCTTCCTTTCACTACTTTTTCCTCCTCAAATACCTCCCTGCTCTTCCCCATCAAAATACTCCCCCTCTCTCCCCCATCAAAACTCTTCCCCTGCTCTTCCTTTCACTATCCCCTCCATCATAATATCTCCCTGTTTTTCCCCCATCCAATACTTCCTGCCTTCCTTTTCATACTCTTCCTCCATCATAATACTCCCCCGGGTTTTCCCCTCCATCATAATACTCCCCCGCTCTTCCCCACCCTAAACCCCCCTGCTTTCCTACATCATAATACCCCCCCGTTCTTCCCCATCATAAACTCTCCCTGCCTTCCCCCATCATAATACCCCCTGCTCTTCCTTTCCTCCCTTTCCTACATCAAATACCTCCCTGCTTTTCCCCATCATATACCTCCCTGCTCTTCCTCCATCAAATACTCTCCCTGCTCTTCCTTTCACACTTTCCTCCATCATAAACCCCTCCCTGCTCTTCCTTTCACTACTCTTCCCCCAGCAAATACTCCCCCGTCTTCCTTTCACTACTCTTCCAAAATCATAATACTCTCCCTGCTCTTCCCCCATATAATATTCCCCTTTTTTCCCTCCTCAAAAACCCCCCTGTTTTCCTCCTCTAATACTTCCCTGCTCTTCCTCCATCATAATACTCTCCCCTCTTCCTTTCATACTCTTCCTCCAAAAATACTCTCCCTGCTTTCCCAATAAACTCTCCCTGCTCTTCCTCCATATAAAACTCTCCCGCTTTTCCTCCATCATAAAACCTCCCTGCTTTTCCCCTCCATCATAACTCTCCCTGTTCCTTCCCTTTCACACTCTTCCTCCATCAAATATCTCCTACTTTCCCCCCATCATAATCCCTTCCCTGCTTTTCCCTCCATATAAACTCTCCCTGCTTTTTCCCCCTCATAATCTCCCCCAACTCTTCCCCACATAAATCTCTCCCTACTCTTCCTCCATCATAATACTCCCCCTGCTCTTCTCCATCATAATACTCTCCCTGCTCTTCCCTCAAAAATACTCTCCTACTTTTCCCTCCACATAATACTCCCCCCTACTCTTCCCCCATCAAAATACTCTCCGTCTTCCCCATAATAATACTCTCCCTGCTTTCCCCCTCATAATACTCCCCCTACTCTCCCTCCCCCATAAATACCCCCTACTTTTCCCTCCATCATGAAACTCTCCCTCTTTCCTCCATAAATACCTCCCTGCCTTCCTCCATAAAAACTCTCCCTGCCTTCCTTTACTACTCTTCCCCACCATAAACCCCCCTGCTCTTCCTCCACTAATACTCCCCTGCTCTTCCCCCATCATAATATTTCCCTGCTCTTCCCCCTCATAAACTCTCCTGCTCTTCCTCCATCATAATACTCTCCCTACTCTTCCCCCATCATAATCTCCCCCCTACTTTCCCCCTCATAATACTCCCCCTGCTCTCCTCATCATAATACCCCCTGCCTTCCTCCATCACAATACTCTCCCTGCTTTTCCCCCATCATAATACTCTCCCTGCCTTCCCCCATCATAATACTCTCCCCTCTTCCTTTTTCACTACTTTTCCCTCCATCAAAATCTCTCCCGTCTTCCTCCTCATAATACTCTCCCTGCTTTTCCCCCATCATAATACTCCCCCTCTCTTTCCTCATAAACTCCCCCCTGCTTTCCTCCATCAAAACTCTCCCTGTTCTTCCTTTCACTACTCTTCCCCCATCAAATCTCCTCTACTTTTCCTCCATCATAATACCCCCTGCTTTTCCTCCATCATAATACCTCCCGCTCTTCCTCCATCAAATACTCCCCCTGCTCTTCCTCCATCAAAATACCTCCCGCTCTTCCTCCAATAATACTCTCCCTACTCTTCCTCCATCATAATACCTCCCACCTTCCTCCTCATAAACTCCCTGCTCTTCCCCTCTAATACCTCCCTATCTTCCCCCATCATAATACTCTCCCTAACTTCCTCCATCTGATACCTCCCTGCTCTTCCTCCATCAAATACTCCCCCTGCTTTTCCCTCCACATAATACTCTCCCTCCCTTTTCCCTTTTTCACTACCTTCCTCCATCAAAATCTCCCTGCTCTTCCTCCTATAATACCTCCCTCTTTCCTCCATCATAATACTCCCCTCCTTCCCCTCAAAATACTCCCCTGCTCTTCCTCCATCATAATACTCTCCCATTCTTCCTCCACTAATACTCCCCCCTTATCTTCCTCCATCATAATACCCCTACTTTTTCCTCCAAAATAATACCCCCCTGCTTTCCCCCCATCATAATACCTCCCTACCTTCCTCCATCATAATACTCCCCACTTTTCCTCCATCATGATACTCCCCCCTGCTCTTCCTCCTCATAATACCCCCCCTGCTCTTCCTCCATTATAATACTTCCCTGCTCTTCCTTTCACTACTCTTCCTCCATCATAATACCTCCCCTCTTCCTCCATATAATACTCTCCCTGCTTTCCTCCATCATAATATTTCCCCCGCTCTTCCCCATCTAATACCTCCCCTCTCTTCCTCCATCATAATCTCCCCCTGCTCTTCCCCTCAAAATACTCTCCCTATCTTTCCTCCACATAATACTTCCCTGCTTTCCTCCATTTATACTCCCCCTCCCCCTCTTCCTTTTCACTACTCTTCCTCCATCAAAATACTCCCCCTGCTCTTCCTCCATCATAATACTCTCCCTGCTCTTCCCCATCAAAAATACTCCCCTGCTTTTCCTCCATCATAAATTCCCTGCTCTTCCTCCATATAATACTCTCCCTGCTTTTCCCTCCATCAAAATACTCTCCCACTTTTCCCCCACATAATATCCCCCTCCTTCCCCCATCTAATACTCTCCCTGCTTTTCCTCCATCATAATACTCTCCCTGCTCTTCCTCCATCATAATACTCTCCCTACTCTTCCCCTCATAATACTCTCCTCCTTCCTCCATCATAATACTCTCCCTGCTTTTCCTCCATCATAATACTCTCCCTGCTCTTCCTCCATCATAATACTCTCCGTGCTCTTCCTCCATCATAAACTCTCCTCCTTCCTCCATCATAATACTCTCCCTGCTCTTCCTCCATCAAATACTCCCCCTCTCTTCCTCCATCATAATACTCTCCCTGCTCTTCCTTTCACTACTCTTCCTCCATCATAATACTCTCCCTGCTCTTCCTCCATCATAAACTCTCCTGCTCTTCCTCCATCTTTAATACTCTCCTGCTCTTCCTTTCACTACTCTTCCTCCTCATAAACTCTCCCTGCCTTCCCACACAATACTCTCCCTGCTCTTCCTTTCACTCTCTTCCTCCACATAATACCTCCTGGTCTCCTCCATCATAATACTCTCCCTGCTCTTCCTCATCATATACTCTCCTGCTCTTCCTACATCATAATACTCTCCCTGTCTTCCTCCTTCATAAACTCCCTGCTCTTATCCATCATAATACTCTCCCTGCTCTTCCTTTCACTACTCTTCCTACATCATAATACTCTCCCTGCTCTTCTCCATCATAGTACTCTCCTGCTCTTCCTCCATCATAATACTCTCCCTGCTCTTCCTTTCACTACTCTTCCTCCATCATAATACTCTCCCTGCTCTTCCTTTCACTACTCTTCCTCCATCATAATACTCTCCTCCCTGTCCTTCCTCCATCATAATACTCTCCTGCTCTTCCTTTCACTACTCTTCCTCCATCATAATACTCATCCCGCTGTTTCCTCCATCAAATACTTCCCTGCTCTTCCATTCACTACTCTTCCTCCATCTATACTCTCCCTGCACATCCTTCACTACTCTTTCCTCCATCATAATACTCTCCCTGCTCTTCCTCCATCATAATACTCTCCCGCTCTCCTTTCACTATCTTCCTGCTCATAATACTTCTCCCTGCTCTTCCACCATCAAATACCTCTCTGCTTTCCTCCATCTAATACTCTCCCTGCTCTTCCTCCATCATAACTCTCCCTGCTCTTCCTTTCACTACTCTTCCCACTCATAATAAACTCCCTGCTCCCTCCATCATAGATACTCTCCTGCTCTTCCCCATCATAATACTCCCTGTCTTCTTTCACTATCTTCCTCATCATAATACTCCCCTGCTCTTCCTCCATCACATACTCTCCCTGCTCTTCCTTTCACTACTCTTCCCTCATCATAATACTCTCCCTGGTCTTCCTCCATCATAATACTCCTCCTTTGCTCTTCCTCCTCATAAACTTCCCTGTCTTCCTACATCATAATACTCTCCTGTTCTTCCTCCATCATATACTCTCCCTGCTCTTCCTCCATCATAATCTCTCCCTGCTTTCCTTTCACTACTCTCCTACATCATAATACTCTCTCCTGCACTTCCTCCATCATAATACTCTCCCTCTTTCTCCCACATAATACCCCTGCTCTTCTTTACTACTCTTCCTCCTCATAATACTCTCCCGCTACTTCCTTCACTACTCTTCCCATAATACTCTCCCTGGCTCTCCTTTCACTACTCTTCTACAATCATAATACTCTCCCTGCTCTCCTCCATCAAATACTCTCCCTGCTCTTCTCCATCACAATACCCCCTGCTCTTCCTCCATCATAATATCTCCTCTCTTCCTCCATCATAATACTCTCCTTGCTCTTACCTTCACTACTCTCTCCATCAAATACTCTCCTGCTCTTCCTCCATCATAACTCTACTCCCTGCTCTTCTCATCTAAAACTTCCTGCTCTTCCATCATAAACTCTCCTGCTCTTCTCTCCATCATAATACTCTCCCTGTTCTTCCTTTCACTACTCTTCCGTCCATCATAATTCTCCTTGCTCTTCCTCCATCATAATACTCTCCCTGCCTTCTCATCATAATACCTCCCTACTCTTCCTCCATACATATACTCTGCCCTACTCTTCTCCATCATAATACTCCCTGCTCTTCTTCCATCATAATACCTCCCTGCTCTTCCTCCATTCATAAACTCTCCTACTCTTCCTCCATCATAATACTCTCCCTACTCTTCCTCCATCATAATACTCCCCTGCTCTTCCTCCATAATAATACTCTCCCTGCTCTTCTCCATATATACTCTCCCTACTCATCCTCCATCATAATACTCTCCCTATCTCTTCCCCATCATGATACTCTCCCTCTCTTCCTCATCATAATACTCTCCCTGCTCTTCCTCCATCATTAATACTCTCCTGCTCTTCTTTCACTACCTCTTCCTCCATCATAATACTCTCCCTCTCTTCCTCCATCATAATACTCTCCCTGCCTTCCTCCATCATAATACTCTCCGTGCTCTTCCTCCATCATAATACTCCCCTGCTCTTCCTCCATCATAATACTCTCCCTACTCTTCCTCCATCATAATACTCTCCTACTCTTCCTCCATCATAATACTCTCCCTGCTCTTCCTCCATCATAATACTCTCCCTGCTCTTCCTCCATCACAATACTCTCCCTGCTTCTTCCTCCATCATAATACTCTCCCTGCTCTTCCTCCATCATAATACTCTCCCTGCCTCCTTTCACTACCTTCCTCCATCATAATACTCTCCCTGCTCTCCTCCATCATAATACTCTCCCTGCTCTTCCTCCATCATAATACTCTCCCTGCCTTCCTCCATCATAATACTCTCCCTGCTCTTCCTCCATCATAATACTCTCCTGTCTTCTTTCACTTACTCTTCCTCCATCATAATACTCTCCCTACTCTTCCTCCATCATAATACTCTCCCTGCTCTCCTCCATCATAATACTCTCCTGCTCTTCCTCCATCATAATACTCTCCCTGCTCTTCCTCCATCATAATACTCTCCCTGCTCTTCCTCCATCATAATACTCTCCCTGCTCTTCCTTTCACTACTCTTCCTACATCATAATACTCTCCCTGCTCTTCCTCCATCATAATACTCTCCCTGCTCTTCCTCCATCATAATACTCTCCCTGCTCTTCCTCCATCATAATACTCCCCTGCTCTCCTTTCACTCTCTTCCTCCATCATAATACTCTCCTGCTCTTCCTCCATCATAATACTCTCCCTGCTCTTCCTCCATCATAATACTCTCCCTGCTCTTCCTCCATCATAATACTCTCCCTGCTCTTCCTTTCACTACTCTTCCTCCATCATAATACTCTCCCTGCTCTTCCTTACAATACTCTCCCTGCATTTCCTTTCACTACTCTTCCTCCACTAATACTCTCCCTCTCCTCCATCATAATACTCTCCCTGCTCTTCCTCCATTCAAATACTCTCCTGCTCTTCTCATCATAATACTCTCCCTGTTCTTCCTCCTCAAATACTCTCCTGCTCTTCCCCATCATAATATTCTCCCTGCTCTTCCTTTCACTACTCTTCCTACATCATAATACTCTCCCTGCTCTTCCTCCATCATAATACTCTCCCTGCTCTTCCTCCATCATAATACTCTCCCTGCTCTTCCTTTCATACTCTTCCTCCATCAATCTTCCTGCTCTTCTTTCACTCTCTTCTTCCTCCATCATATACTCTCCTGCTCTTCTTTCACTACTCTTCCTACAATCATAATACTCTCCCTGCTCTTCCTCCATCATAATACCGTCCCTGCTCTTCCTCCATCACAATACTCTCCTGCTCTTCCTCCATCATAATGCTCTCCCTGCTCTTCCTCATCATAATACTCTCCTGCTCTTCCTTTCACTACTCTTCCTCCATCATAATACTCTCCCTGCTCTTCCTCCATCATAATACTCTCCCTGCTCTTCCTCATCAAAACTCTCTGCTCTCCTCCATCATAATACTCTCCCTGCTCTTTCCTCCATCATAATACTCTCCTGTTCTTCCTTTCACTACTCTTCCTCCATCATAATACTCTCCCTGCTCTTCCTCCATCATAATACTCTCCCTGCTCTTCCTCCATCATAATATCTCCCTACTCTTCCTCCATCATAATACTTCTCCCTACTCTCCTCCATCATAATCCTCCTCTCTTCCTCCTATCATAATACTCTCCCTGCTCTTCTTCCTCCATCATAATCTCTCCCTACTTTCTCTCCATCATAATACTCTCCTACTCTTCCTCCATCATAATACTCTCCCTGCTCTTCCTCCATAATAATACTCTCCCTGCTCTTCTCCATCATAATACTCTCCCTACTCTTCCTCCATCATATACTCTCCTACTCCCTCATCATGATACTCTCCCTGCTCTTCCTCATCTAATACTCTCCTTGCTCTCCTCCATCATAATACTCTCCTGCTCTTCCTTTCACTACTCTTCCTCCATCATAATACTCTCCCTGCTCTTCCTCCATCATAATACTCTCCATGCTCTTCCTCCATCATAATACTCTCCCTGCTCTTCCTCATAATACTCTCCTGCTTTCCTCCATCATAATACTCTCCCTACTCTTCCTCCATCATAATACTCTCCCTACTCTTCCTCCATCATAATACTCTCCCTGCTCTTCCTCCATCATCAATCTCTCCCTGCTTCCTCCATCATCAATACTCTCCCTGCTCTTCCTCCATCATAATACTCTCCCTGCTCTTCCTCCATCATAATACTCTCCCTGCTCTTCTTTCACTCTCTCCCCATCATAATACTCTCCCTGCTCTTCCTCCATCATAATACTCTCCCTGCTCTTCCTCCATCATAATACTCTCCCTGCTCTTCCTCCATCATAATACTCTCCCTGCTCTTCCTCCATCATAATACTCTCCCTGTTCTTCCTTTCACTACTCTTCCTCCATCATAATACTCTCCCTACTCTTCCTCCATCATAATACTCTCCCTGCTCTTCCTCCATCATAATACTCTCCCTGCTCTTCCTCCATCATAATACTCTCCCTGCTCTTCCTCCATCATAATACTCTCCCTGCTCTTCCTCCATCATAATACTCTCCCTACTCTTCTCCATCATAATACTCTCCCTCTCTTCCTCCATCATATACTCTCCCTGCTCTTCCTCCATCATAATACTCTCCCTACTCTTCCTCCATCATGATACTCTCCCTGCTCTTCCTCCATCATAATACTCTCCCTGCTCTTCCTCCATCATAATACTCTCCCTGCTCTTCCTTTCACTACTCTTCCTCCATCATAATACTCTCCCTGCTCTTCCTCCATCATAATACTCTCCCTGCTCTTCCTCCATCATAATACTCTCCCTGCTCTTCCTCCATCATAATACTCTCCCTGCTCTTCCTCTCTCATCATAATACCTCCCTACTCTTCCTCCATCATAATACTCTCCCTACTCTTCCTCCATCATAATACTCTCCCTGCTCTTCCTCCATCATAATACTCTCCCTACTCTTCCTCCATCATAATACTCTCCCTACTCTTCCTCCATCATGATACATCTCTCCTTCCTCCATCATAATACTCTCCCTGCTCTTCCTCCATTATAATACTCTCCCTGCTCTTCCTTTCACTACTCTTCCTCCATCATAATACTCTCCCTGCTCTTCCTCCATCATAATACTCTCCCTGCTCTTCCTCCATCATAATACTCTCCCTGCTCTTCCTCCATCATAATACTCTCCCTGCTCTTCCTCCATCATAATACTCTCCCTGCTCTTCCTCCATCATAATACTCTCCCTTCTCTTCCTCCATCATAATACTCTCCTGCTCTTCCTCCATTTAATACTCTCCCTGCTCTCCTCCTCTTACTTCCACTACTCTTCCTCCATCATAATAACTCCTCCCTGCTCTTCCTCCATCATAATACTCTCCCTGCTCTTCCTCCATCATAATACTCTCCCTGCTCTTCCCCTCATATACTCTCCTGCTCTTCCTCCATCATAATACTCTCCCTGCTCTTCCTCCATCATAATACTCTCCCTACTCTTCCTCCATCATAATACTCTCCCTACTCTTCCTCCATCATAATACTCTCCCTGCTCTTCCTCCATCATAATACTCTCCCTGCTCTTCCTCCATCATAATACTCTCCCTACTCTTCCTCCATCATAATACTCTCCCTACTCTTCCTCCATCATAATACTCTCCCTGCTCTTCCTCATCATAATACTCTCGCCTGCTCTTCCTCCTTCATAATACTCTCCGTGCTCTTCCTCCATCATAATACTCTCCCTGCTCTTCCTCCATCATAATACTCTCCCTGCTCTTCCTCCATCATAATACTCTCCCTGCTCTTCCTCCATCATAATACTCTCCCTGCTCTTCCTCCATCATAATACTCTCCCTCTCTCTTCCTCCATCATAATACTCTCCCTGCTCTTCCTCCATCATAATACTCTCCCTGCTCTTCCTCCATCATAATACTCTCCCTGCTCTTCCTCCATCATAATACTCTTCTGCTCTTCCTCCATCATAATACTCTCCCTGCTCTTCCTCCATCATAATACTCTCCCTGCTCTTCCTCCATCATAATACTCTCATGCTCTTCCTCCATCATAATACTCTCCCTGCTCTTCCATCATAATATCACTTTGCTCTTCCTCCATCATAATACTCTCCCTGCTCTTCCTCCATCATAATACTCTCCCTGCTCTTCCTCCATCATAATACTCTCCCTGCTCTTCCTCCATCATAATACTCTCCCTGCTCTTCCTCCATCATAATACTCTCCCTCTCTTCCTCCATCATAATACTCTCCCTGCTCTTCCTCCATCATAATACTCTCCCTGCTCTTCCTTTCACTACTCTTCCTCCATCATAATACTCTCCCTGCTCTTCCTCCATCATAATACTCTCCCTGCTCTTCCTCCATCATAATACTCTCCCTGCTCTTCCTCCATCATAATACTCTCCCTGCTCTCACTTCCTTCCATCATAATACTCTCCCTGCTCTTCCTCCATCATAATACTCTCCTGCTCTTCCTCCATCATAATACTCTCCCTGCTCTTCCTCCATCATAATACTCTCCCTGCTCTTCCTCCATCATAATAATCTCCCTGCTCTTTCTCCATCATAATACTCTCCCTGCTCTTCCTCCATCATAATACTCTCCCTGCTCTTCCTCCATCATAATACTCTCCCTGCTCTTCCTCCATCATAATACTCTCCCTGCTCTTCCTCCATCATAATACTCTCCCTGCTCTTCCTCCATCATAATACTCTCCCTGCTCTTCCTCCATCATAATACTCTCCCTGCTCTTCCTCCATCATAATACTCTCCCTGCTCTTCCTCCATCATAATACTCTCCCTGCTCTTCCTCCATCACAATACTCTCCCTGCTCTTCCTCCATCACAATACTCTCCCTGCTCTTCCTCCATCATAATACTCTCCCTGCTCTTCCTCCATCATAATACTCTCCCTGCTCTTCCTCCATCATAATACTCTCCCTGCTCTTCCTCCATCATAATACTCTCCCTGCTCTTCCTCCATCATAATACTCTTCTGCTCTTTCTTTCCCTCCTCTTCCTCCTCTTCCTCTGCCTCTTACTTATCATCATCTCTCTTCTTCTCACTATCATTATCATCTGTATCGTTATATTCTTTATCATTATCCTACTTTTTCTCTTTTTCCTGCTCCTCCTTCACCTATTCCTCCTTGTAATCCTTCTCCCACTTCACCTCCTCCTTCACCTATTCCTCCTTGTAATCCTTCTCCCACTTCACCTCCTCCTTCACCTATTCCTCCTTGTAATCCTCCTCTTACTTCACCTCTTCTTCTTCTTCGTCCTACTTCTCGTTCTCCACCTCTTTCTTCTCTTCCTTCATGACCTCCTCTTCCACCTCTTTCCCCTTCTCCTCTTTTTCCTCCTCTTACTCATTTTCCTCCTAATGTTCCTCTCTTCCTCTTTATTCTCCTCCTTTTCTGCACTTCTGCCTCCTCCTTCTCCTCCTCCTCTTCTTTTTCTTCCTTCTCGTCTTTCCTTCTCTCCTCCTCTCGTCTTTTCCCTCCTCTCTTCTTCCTCCTCCTCTTTCTCCTCCTCCTCGTCTTCCTCCTCCTCCACTCGCTCCTTCCTCCTCCTCCTCTCGTTTCTCCTCCTCCTCCACCTCGTCTTCCTCCATCTCGTCTTTCTCCTCCTCGTCCTCCTCGTCCTCCTCGTCCTCCTCGCCTTTCTCCTCCTCTTCTTCTTCTTTCTCCTCTCACTTCTTCTTACTTCTCCTCCCCCTTCCTCTCCTCCTCCTCCACTTCTTCCTCCTCCTCCTCCTCGTCTTCCTCCTCCTGCCTCTCTGTCTCACTCCTGGTATTGATTGTAAGTCACTCTGGCTTTAGTAAACTTTATCTTTTTCTCTCTCCCTGCCTCTCTCTATCTCACACTCTCCCTGCCTCTCTCTATCTCACACTCTCCCTGCCTCTCTCTATCTCACACTCTCCCTGCCTCTCTCTATCTCACACTCTCCCTGCCTCTCTCTATCTCACACTCTCCATGCCTCTCTCTATCTCACACTCTCCCTGCCTCACTCTATCTCACACTCTCCCTGCCTCTCTCTACAATCTCACATCTCTCTCCTGCCTCTCTCTATCTCACACTCTCCCTGCCTCTCTCTATCTCACACTCTCCCTGCCTCTCTCTATCTCACACTCTCCCTGCCTCTCTCTATCTCACACTCTCCCTGCCTCTCTCTATCTCACACCTCCCTGCCTCTCTCTATCTCAACACTCTCCCTGCCTCTCTCTATCTCACACTCTCCCTGCCTCTCTCTATCTCACACTCTCCTGCCTCTCTCTAATCTCACACTCTCCCTGCCTCACCTGTTTCACACTCTCCCTGCCTCTCTCTATCTCACACTCTCCTGCCTCACCCTGTTTCACACTCTCCCTGCCTCTCTCTATCTCACACTCTCCCTGCCTCTCTCTATCTCACACTCTCCCTGCCTCACCCTGTTTCACACTCTCCCTGCCTCTCTCTATCTCACACTCTCCCTGCCTCTCTCTATCTCACACTCTCCCTGCCTCACCGTTTCCACTCTCCCTGCCTCTATCTCACGCTCTCCCTGCCTCTCCCTTCTCACACTCTCTCTGCCTCTCCTTTCTCACTCCCTGCCTCTCTCCTATCTCACATTCTCCCTGCTCTCTCCCCTTCTCACACTCTCCCTGCCTCTCCCTTTCTCACACTGTCCCTGCCTCTCCCTATTACACACTCTCCCTGCATCTCCCTTTCTCACACTCTCCCTGCCTCTTTCTTTCTCACACTCTCCCCTCACTCCTTTTACTCTCACACTCCTCCTTCTTCTCCCTGCATGCTCCCCAATACCTCTCCCTCTGCCTGTCGCTATCTACACGCTCTCACTGTCCTCCCTTGTCATACTCTCCTCTCGCTCTTCTCTGACTTTCTCTCCTAATCACTCATTACCAAGTACTCCCTCCTCTCTCTTTCCACTCTCTGCTCACTCTCTCTGTCTAACACTCTGCTGCTATGTATTAGAACCACGAGGCAGTGAGACCAAATATCACTCCTTGGGTAGTTGGAAGGCAGTGTGTACCACTACTATAAATCTATCCAACAATCTCTGACACAAGGCAACAACTGCCTAATTGGAAACATTGAAATGTATTCACAGTTTTAAAATGAGACAGCCCGACAGCATAAAGTACAGACCATGTCAGTGATATTACCAGTATGTAAGCAGGACAAATGATCGGCAGCATGAAAGAGTTCATACATGACAGGAACAAGGCTTCACGGTGTAATCCTGTGTCACTAATCTACTGATTCTAAGACAAGGTGACGAAATAACAGAAAATGTGTGCTTGTGATTATCCATTGTTCATTTATCGTCTTAACTACAGTCTTTTATCTATGTGCTCATCCATGATGCCTCATCCATGTTCTTCATCCATGTTGCTCATCTATATGCTCATTCCATGTTCTCATCCACGTCCGCTCATCCATGATACCATCCCATGGTGTTTATGCAGTTATCTCCATATGTTTATGCATGGTGATCATCCATGAGTGTTTATGCATGTGATCATCCATAGCATTCCATGGTGTTTATTCGTGGTGTTATCCATGGTGTTATTCCATGGTGTTATCCATAGTTCATCCATGGTGATCATCCAAGGTGTTCGTCCATGTGTTAAACATGGTGTTATTCCATGTTCATTATATTCGTTCATAATATTTATCCATGGTGTTCATCCATGGTGATTATCTATAATGTTTATCCATGGTGTTACCCACAATGTTCGTCAATGTTGCTATCCATGTTTATCTTAACTTTCTCAAACAGGGAAATAAACATTTGCAAAACATGTATATAATTTTCTCTTTAATTTTAAAACACATTTAATATCTCAGTAAAGCTAAAGGCTTTTTTCTATAACTTCCACGGAGTCGCTTTCACTGATTGCTTTCTAATTATCTTTAATAATGTGTAGTGCAATTTGTCTTAATTTTGCGTGTCTGGCGGTACCTTAGACCTCACGCTAAGGTTCTCGGCGTCTCTTTGACTTAATAATGTTGGATCAAGATAACAGTATCAAGTATAGGGACTTATATTATGTGAGTCAGGGGGATCAGAACCTCAGTACCAGGGTAGTAATACTGATTAACATTTCTGGTGTGCTGTTACAGGGAGAGAAAGAGAAAGAAAAAGAGAGAGAGAGAGAGAGAGAGAGAGGGGAGAGAGAGAGAGAGAGAGAGAGAAGAAGAGAGAGAGAGAGAGAGAGAGGGGAGAGGAGAGAGAGAGAGACCACAAAAAACCTGGTGGCCCTGGTCAAGGACAGACAAGGTTATCTGCCTGATTGAGCTCATTCCACCTCTAAATCGACGGGATGGGACCACCTTATAGTAGTCAAAAAGAAGGCGGACCTCTTTGCTGAGCACTTGCTCCCAAAATGCAAGTTCCTGATCCAGCAAGAGACCCTCCTTGGCTAGCTGCAAGAACTGTGTCAAAACTGTCAGTGGTGACAATAAGGCAGGAGGAGGTGCATTTCCTTTTTAAATCGCTTGACCAAGAAAGGCTGTGGGCCCAGACATGTTGAGCCCAAGATTTTTTAGATGTGCAGACCAGCTAGCAGCACCTCTAACTGCATCTTTCAGCACTGCCTAGTTACAGTGTAAATGGCCCTCTCTATGGAAAGAGGCAAATGTAGTCCCCGTTCACAAAAAGAAGAGCAGAGCAGAAATCAGCAACTACTGACCAGTGTCACTCCTGTCTATCACTGGTAAGATCCTTGAGACAATAATCTCAAGACAAATGACAGAGTTTTTTGACTACCACTCACTACTTGTGATCGTCAATATGGCTTCAGGAAAAAGGGTTTCCCTGCTGCTGATCAGTTTTTAAACCTCTCCACTAAGTGGGCACCAGTCACTGGATGAATCCAAAGTCAGCTGTGTGGTAGCACTGGACATTGCTGGCCCTTTCGAACCCGGTGTGGCACCAGGGCCTCTTAGCAAAACTTCAAGCACTGGGAATTGCAGGCTCACGCTATGTCTCATCAGTGATTACCTTCATGGTAGATCTCTAATTAGTTCTCAATGGAACGGAATCAGCAAGACATCCTATTGGGGCAAGTGTTCCACAAGGAAGCGTGCTGGGTCCATTGTTATGGAATGTCTACTTCAACGACCTTCTTCATCTCATCCCAGAATCACATGCATATGCAGACGACTGTACACTGACATTCACTTATCCAAGAGAAGAAATGCCAGTGCTTAAGTACATCAAACACCAGCTGAGAGTATTCAGCTTGGGGAAATGATGGCAAGTAAATTACACCTGGGGGGGAAACGAAATGAGGGTGTCTCGGCACCGAGGCAATGCGGTGCAGTAGTAGGGTGAATGGGGGGTGGGGTTTGGGACCTGGGAAAAGTATATCCTTGGGGGGAAAATAAAAAATAAGAACCCTTTTTAAACTTTAAAAACGCCCAAATTTTGATCCCCTTCTGCAACTTGGCATGGGGTTTCAAGATTGGGGGGGGCCCCCCCCCCCCCCCCCCCTCTCACTGCGACTCCCTTGCCCCAGGTATAGAACAGAGCAAGCGCCCCATCTCTCCCCCGGGCCCCACCCCGGGATAGTCTTTTCATTTCAGCAGACCCTTAAAAATTTTGGGGGTTTGTGGGTGAAATACTGTTATGTAAAAGGGCCCAAATATTGTAAAAAGTACCCCCATTGGATCCACTTCGAGGACAGCGTGAAAAAAAGCTTTTATCCCAAAAAGAGGGCGGGAAAGCGAAAATTTCACTCTGGCTGTACCCTTCTCCGGAACATCCCCTCCTCTGAGATCATATTATCCCCAGGATGACTCAAATAGGAACCCATTCGTAGAGCAAAAAAAAGTTGTCAACGATTTAAAGTCAGTTGATAAAATAAAGATGGGGCCCCACAGATGGTTCCAACTTCATCCTGTTCCTACTTGTATGTCTCAAAACAATAATAATGCTTTCAAATGAGGTGAATAGGTAACAGTAACATCTCTTCCCTTGCCAATAAATTTTGGAATCCTTCCCCTGAAAATAGTTGTAAAATAAAGTGGGGATCCAAACCCTTGTCAAACCTTTTGTGAAAAAAAAAAAAAAAAAAAAGTCAAAATTAAAAATTTTTTCGGGCATGGAAAGGGATGGCACGTGGTTTTTTGGTTTGATAAAACGCATATTGAAATGGTTTTAAACACCCAGGATGTTAATGTAGGGAATGACGTCGTTATCCTAGGTAGAAATTTGGTTTCAAAATTCCTATGAATAATCCCCGGAAATTTTGAAAGTAAAGCAATCCAAAAAATTAACATCACTAAGGTGCATCTCACATCTGCTTGACGTAGGGGTGGAAACACGAGGCCCCATGCGTATTTCACTTTTAAAAAAGCACCCCTTTTCCTGAATTTTCCGTCCCCCTTCCTCAGCTCGTCTGTGATTTTTGGGGCAGTTTAGAGAAAACCCAAAGGGAAGTAAACTCTCCCTCTGAGCCTATTTTAGCTGAATCTTTTTTTCAGCAGAAATTTCAACATCGGAGAGATGAGGGCGGCCCCCCACCCTTTGTACCCCCTGGCTCCCCCCTTTTAGTCAGCAAAAAGAAGCCCCTTGTTATCACAGGACGGGGAAAAAGGGACCAAACTCTTTGTTTCCATCTTTTTAATAACATCACTTAAATGCAATCACCCCCTTTCCCAAAAAACATCGTGTTTGGAACATGTTAGTTTTCTCCAAGTGAATCAAACTGATCAAACAAAATCTTTAACCCTAGTTGGTTATTCTTCTTGTTACAGTATTTCATATTTATAAGGGATCATAAATATACAGATTTTTTTTTATTTATATTTCCCAACACTTATTTAAAAGATCATTCTGCCCTTTTGAGGGAAAAATTTCAATTGCTAAATTTTGGCATTTAAAATTTAATTTAAAAAAGACCTATTTGCCCTTTAAAAAATACTTCCTAGATTTGAGGTCAACGTCCCTTCAGAGAAGAAAGTTTTTAAAAAAATACGAGAGAAAAATTCTTATTTTTTCCCATTTTACTGGGAACTGTTTCATGGCTATATTTATTCAAAGCCGCTTGATTGATAATTTAGAGAAGGTTTTTTAAAAGAGGTGAAGTAGGTGACAGATCTTAGCTAGATAGAAGTGAATGGAGACGAATGGTATTTGGTACCTGACGATCTGTTGGAGTGTGAGCAGGGTAATATTTAGTGAAGGGATTCAGGGAAACCGGTTATTTTCATATAGTCGGACTTGAGTCCTGGAAATGGGAAGTACAATGCCTGCACTTTAAAGGAGGGGTTTGGGATATTGGCAGTTTGGAGGGATATGTTGTGTATCTTTATACGTATATGCTTCTAAACTGTTGTATTCTGAGCACCTCTGCAAAAACAGTGATTTTGAGTGAGTGTGGTAGTGTTGAATGATGATGAAAGTATTTTCTTTTTAGGGATTGTCTTTCTTTTGGGTTACCCTCCCTCGGTGGGAGAGGGCCCAATTTGGGGTTTAAATATATATAATATTATATATATATATATATATATTATATATATAATTATATATATATTAATATTTTTATATATAAAATATTATATATATTTTGTCGTGCCGAATATGTAAAACATGTCAATTACCCAAGAACTCATTTAAAATTAAGTCCTTTCTGAAATTTTTTTTATACTGTAAAGATATATTTTTTTCATTGATGTTAATGTAAAAATTTTTAATTTTGCACCAAAGAATTTTAGAAAACTTACCTAACCTTTTTATAACAAGAACAATTTATTTTAGCCTAACCCAACAAAATATATTTTAGATTTGTTTTACAATAATTTAATACTAAAAAAACACAGTGAAATATATTTTTTTTCGTTAGGTTCGATGATTTTGGCGAAATTATTGCATATACAAATTTTCACTTGTCCTATATGGCAAGATGAGCGTTGCTATTTAAGCCAAGATAGCAAATTCTGCCTATTCGGCACGACTTTAATATTAATTTTATATATATATAATATATATATATATATATAAATATTATATATATATATATAATATATATATATTATATATATATATATATAGTATATATATATATTTAAAGTTGGCCGTCCCCCAAACCGAGGCAGGTTGACCCCAAAAAGAAAGACAATCCCTAAAAAGAAAAAACTTTCATCATTCAACACTCACCTCACTCACACAAATCACTGTTTTTGCAGAGGTATCCCAGAATACAACATCTAGAAGCATACACATTAAAGATACACAACATATCCCTCCAAACTGCCAATATCCCAACCACTCCTTTAAAGTGCAGGCATTGTAACTTCCCATTTCCAGGACTCAAGTCCGACTATATGAAAAAACCGGTTTCCTTGAAATCCCTTCACTAAATATTACCCTGCTCACACTCCAACAGCTCGTCAGGTACCAAATACCATTCGTCCTCCATTCACTCCTATATAACACGCTCATGAACGCTTGCTGGAAGTCCAAGCCCCTCGCCACAAAACCTCCTTTTTTTAACCCCCTCCCTCTAACCCTTCGAGGACGACCCCTACCCCCCCCTTCTTTCCCCTACAGATTTATATGCCCCTCCATGTCATTCTACTTTGATCCGTTCCCCTCAAATGAAACCCAAAACCCCCTCAACAACCCCTCTTCAGCCCTCTGACTAATACTTTTATTAACTCCACACCTTCTAATTTCCACTCTCCGAATTTTCCCGCATAATATTTACACCACACATTGCCCTTAGACAGGACACTCCACTGCATTTAAAACCCCCTCCTCGCGCAGCATTTACAACCCAAGCTTCACCCAACCCATATGAGATGTTGGTACCCCCTATACTTTCCCTACATTCCCTTCTTTGCCTCCATAGATAATGTTCTTTGTCTCCACATATACCTCAATGTACCACTCACCTTTTTTCCCTCATCAATTCTATGATTCACCTCATCCTTCATAAATCCATCCACTGATATGTCAACTCCCAAATATCTGAAAACATTCACTTTTTCTATACTCCTCCCCAATTTGATATGCAATTTTTCTTTATCTAAATCATTTGATACCCTCATCATCTTACTCTTTTCTATGTTCACTATCAACTTTCTACCTTTACACACACTCCCAAATTTGTCCATTAACCTCTGCAATTTTTCTTTAGAATCACCCATAAGCAAAAGTATCATCAGCAAAATTTAACTGTGTCATTCCCCCTTTTATTTGTTTTCCCCCTAAAATTTAAACCCCCCCCTCCCGAACACCCTACATTTACTTCTTTTACAACCCCCTCTAAAACAATTTAAAAAACCATGGTGACATTTCACTCCCGTCTAAACCCACTTTTTCTGGGAAGTAGCCCCTCTCTTTTACACACCTAACCTGAGCCCATGTCCTCATAAAAAACCCTTTTCACATTTTTGTAATTTTCACCCATTCCCTAACTTGCAACATCTGCCACATTTCTCCTCTATCCACTTATCAAATGCCCTTTTTACATCCCCTAAATGCAAGAAAAATTTCCTACCTTTACTAATCGTTTCAATATATGTTCAAAGTAAAATACCTTCTAACACTCCCCTACCCACTCTAAAACCCCTTTCCCCATCCGCAATCCTACATTCGTCTTACCTCTAATCCTTTCATAAAAACCCTACCGTACACTTTTCCTGGTATACTAAGTAAACTAATTCCTCTATAATTTTTACAATCTCTTTTGTCCCCCTTCCCTTTATATAAAGGGACTATACACGCTCTCCTCCAATCCATAGGTACCTTCCCCTCTTTCATGCATTTATTAAACAAAAATACCAACCACTCCAACACTATAACCCCCACTCCCCTGCTTTTAACATTTCTGTCATGATCCCGTCAGTTCCAGCTGCTTTTCCCCCTTTCATTCTATGTAATGCCTCACGCACCTCCCCCACACTCACATCCTGCTCTTCTTCACTCCTAAAAGATGGTATACCTCTGTGCATGAAATTACTGCCTCTCTTTCTTCGTCGACATTTAAAAGTTCCTCAAAATATTCTCGCCATCTACCCAATACCTCCATCTCCCCATCTACTAACTCCCCTACTCTGTTTTTAACTGACAAATTCATTTGTTACCTAGGCTTTCTTAACTTGTTGAACTCCATTTTTTTTTCTTATTTTCTTTAAAAATTTCTTGACAGTGTCTCTCTCACTCATCATCTGCTCTCCTTTTGCACTCTCTCCCCACTCTCTTCACCTTTCTTTTACTCTCCATAACTCTACTCTTCTTATAACATTTAGGCTTTGTAAAAACCTTTCATAAGCTACCTTTTTCTCTTTTATAACACTCTTTTGATCATCATTCCACCAATCACTCCTCTTTCCTCCTGCCCCCACCCTCCTATAACCACAAACTTCTGCCCCACATTCTAATACTGCATTTTAAAAACTATTCCAACTCTCTTCAACCCCCCACTACTCATACTTGTGCCAGCCCACCTTTCTCCCAATAGTCGCTTATATCTCACCCGAACTTCCTCTTCCCACAGTTTATACACTTTCACCTCCCTCTTACTTGTTGTTGCCATTTTCCTCTTGTCCCATCTACCTCTTACTCTAACTGTAGCTACAACTAGATAATGATCTGATATATCAGTTGCCCCTCTATAAACATGTACATCCTGGAGCCTACCCATCAACCTTTTATCCACCAATACATAATCTAACAAACTACTTTCATTACGTGCTACATCATACCTTGTATATTTATTTATCCTCTTTTTCATAAAATATGTATTACTTATTATCAAATTTCTTTCTACACATAGCTCAATTAAAGGCTCCCCATTTACATTTACCCCTGGCACCCCAAATTTACCTACTACTTCCTCCACAACATTTTTACCCACTTTAGCATTGAAATCCCCAACCACCATTACTCTCAACCTTGATTCAAAACTCCCCACACTTTCACTCAACATTTCCCAAAATCTCTCTCTCTCCTCTACACTTCTCTCTTCTCCAGGTGCATATATGCTTATTATAACCCACTTTTCATATCCAATCTTTATTTTATTTGACATATTCCTTGAATTAACACATTTATACTCACTCTTTTCCTGCAATAGCTTATGCTTCAACATTATTGCTACTCCTTCTTTAGCTCTAACTCTGTTTGAAACCCCTGAGCTAACCCCATTTATTCCTCTCCACTGAAACTCTCCCACCCTCTTCAGCTTTATTTCACTTAATCATTCATAACATCCTCAATCATCTCTTTCTTATCATTTGCACAACATCCACGCACGTTCAGACATCCCACTTTGAAAATTTTCTTCTTATTATTCTTTATAGTAATTTTTACAGGAAAAGGGGTTACTAGCCCATTGCTCCCGGCATTTTAGTTGACTTTTACAACACTCATGGCTTATGGAGGAAAGATTCTTATTCCACTTCCCCATGGATATAAAAGGAAAAGTAATAAGTAACATGAACTATTAAGATAAAATCAAAGAAAACTCAGATGAGTGTGTATAGAAAAACGTGTACATGTATGTTTAGTGTGACTTAAGTGTAAGTAGAAGTAGCAAGACGTACCTGTAATCTTGCATATTTATGAGACAGATAAAAGACACCAGCAATCCTACCATCATGTAAAACAATTACAGGCTTTCGTTTTACACTCACTTGGCAGAACGGTAGTACCTCTCTGGGTGGTTGCTGTCTACCAAAACAACAAATGTGAAAGAAGAGTGAAATTCCAAGCGCTTTCGTGACTTTTCACATTATTAAGGAACGTGAGAAGTCACGAAAGCGCTTGGAAATTCACTATTCTTTGATAGTGGTTGTTTTGCATATTCTGACTTCACCTGTTTAATGTGATCTTATTGCAATATATATATATATATATATATATATATATATATATATATATATATATATATATATATATATATATATATATAATATATATATATATATATAAATATATATATATATATTATGATGGATGTCTTTATTGGGCTTAGCAAGAAAGATCATCCTAGCAGTCTTAAAAACAAATGGAAAATGCCCTGAGACCAAGATGGCAATAAACATATTAACCTTAGACTGTTTACAATTTCTGGGTAGGAACTTTATTTGTTTCATTGTTATTCCAGAGAGACCAGGGGCTCTATTTCGCATTTTTCCAATAACCTGACTCATCTCGAGTAATGTAATAGGTCTAGTAAGCGGGTGGGCGTCTTCAAGAGTTGATGTATCGATGGAAGGTAGTGGTTGTAGATCATCCAAGTTCTCATCTCTCCATTCATTTACCAACTTATAGTGATTATTGTTAAATCGACGACTGTTATTGTGGGAGAGAATTTTCAACCATACATCACCCATCAAATTAGCCTGGTCCTGTGATCTAAAGTTTAACTCAACATCTTCATTACCCGTGGGAAAGGTATGAATTAGGTATTAGAAACCTTTGCTTTGCCCCAAAAAATTTTCGGACTACCCAAAATTTGCGGGCTCCGTTTTATACTGATTACTTGGAACTAGCAATTTCCAAAAGTCAGTTTGTGATGACTAATCCGTTAATTTTAATTCTTGCCTTAATCTGGCAATGTAGCTACGTTGGTTTCGCTTTGAAAATCCTTCGACATTCGTTTGATAATTTCTCAAATTTTCTCTAATTTCCCCTTAGGTTTTTAAATTTTTGGGGGATCTTTGTGGAAGCTAATTGGGAAGTTGCATTAGTAGCATCAATTATTCGATTGTGAAGGAGCATGATCGCGTCATTAATTGCAGTGGAAGGTAGATTTTCCAACGACACAATTTCATCGTCACCCTGAAATGCCCTGAAGGGGTCAAATCCTAGGGTGTTGAGATTAGGTTTAGGAGGTACAGGTATTCTATATGGAGAAGTTTGTAGTTGTATTAAAACAGTGATATGGTCAGATCCTACGTTTCCACCAGGAGAGATACGACAATGAAAGAGGTCACAGTACCTGTCTGTCAGGACTATATCTGGTGTCCCTGGATGAGGACCAATATACGATTTAAAGAATGGGCCTTGAAATGACAAGTTTCTGGCTGTCATGATATTAAATAGTAGTTTTCCTTTCAAGTCTCCCAGAGGATTACCAACTCCACAGTTAAAGAGGGCAGGGTGATGAGCATTAAAATCTCCCGCTAGAATTGTTGAAATATCCCTGCTTAATATCCTATGTAGAGGAATTGACTCTATATATTGTTGTCTCGGGGGAAAATATCCAGTTCCTATCACTAGTTGGCCATGAGACGTCGTCATTTCTATTGCAAGAATGTTATCTTCATCAACATGAATATTTCTAAATACATAGCCTAATTTAACTAAGATGGCTACGCCACTATAGGGTCCTCTCGATTTCTCCACAGTAGAGTAACCACGTAATTTAATATGTTGATAAACTCTCGCAGCTGTCTCATTCAAGAGTATAACATCGGGATTGTAATTATGTAGTTCAACTTCAAGAAGGTAAAGGTTATTAAAGAAATGTTGAATATTAAGTTGGAAAATTGTAATCCCCATTATTTCTTGCACTTCGCTCGTGTACTGCGGTCTGAACGTCTGCAAGAAATGTCATGTTTGGTATCCACACTCTCCCTGCTGGACTCGTCAAGGGGAGGAGGGAAGTTCTGCGTAGTTGCTTGGGTATTAAAAATGTCACCATCCTCACTAGAATTGGTAATATTAACAGAATCATTAGAGTCATTAGAGTCATTTTCAGAAAACTGAGGTGTGATATTCCCAGTTTCAGGAAGCAGAGGCTCGTGAGAGTTAATGGGAGACTGTGGAGGCTCCAAGGGAAAATTTGGTAGGCAAGGTGAATTACTCTGGGAAAGTTCCTGTTCAACAGGATCAGCTGCAATAGCGGAAGAGTAAGTACCAATCTCTGGGGCATCGTTAGGGTCAGTTATTGACTCATCGGGTTGAGGGGAGTTGACAACCTGGGTATGCGAGTTGGGTGATCCCTGGACAAGGGATGAATTAGGCTTATTTGTAGAAGTAGAGTAGAGCACATACTTCTTGTTATGAGAAGGCTGGGTCATACACCAAGGCTATCTGCTGAGAACTTTCTCCTTCAATGTACATTAAGAATTATCGTTATGTATAGAAAAAATGAGTCAAGAATAAAAAATTTTTAAAGCTTTTTTGAACCCTCCTACCTCGGAAATGAGGGCATAAAAAACAGGGAGAAATGTAGTTACCTTAGGGAAAATAACAAAATCTTTACGGGTGCGATAAAAGGGATGGTTGTGTACAACATTTATTAAATTTATTTGTCTTTCTCTCTAATTATCCTGTTCATATTGTCCTGTAGAACTGTGTGTACCGTAGTGTTCTTCTGGTTACTACCCCTACTACTGCTATACATTAAAAAAGACTTTTCTCATTGTCCGAAGTGATTTCATTGCAAATATCAAATGGTCAAGTGTGAGTTGTGAACAAATATCAAGCCCGTACTTCGAGTGCCCATCGTAGAACAAGTTAATCCCCAAACATGCAAATTGCTTGTCGGTTAAATTCCCTAATCAATGAACCCCCGTCACAAAAAACGTTAGGAAATTTGTTTCCCTTTTGTTTTAAATTTTCAGATATTTTTTTCTGATTGTTTCTGTTGCCTAAAGTTTCTTCCATGTTGGGGTTTATAGTTATTCAGCCCCTTCCTGCCCTGTGTTTTTCGAGCATTAAAAATATTTTTTTTAAAGGTTTTTTTAAAAGTTTTTTGTATTTTCCCAAATTTTAAGAGGGAAAAAAATAAATATTTTGAGTCTTATTTCAAATGATTGTTTGAGAGAAGAGTCAGCATGATAATCACTTGATATTAATACAAAATTTGAAACACTCAAACGTCTGTCCTTTTTCTCTATTGTAATGAAGACTACGAGAGGAAAGAGAAAAGGGGAGAAGAAGAAGAAGAAGAAGAAAAAAAGAAGAAGAAGGGAAAAAGAAGAGAGAGAGAGAGAGAGAGAGAGAGGAGAGGAGGAAAAAAGGAGAGAGAAGAGGGAGGAAGAGGGAGAGAGGGAGAGAAGAGAAAAGAGGAGAGAGAGAGAGAGAGGAGAAAGAGAGATGGAAAGAAAAAAAAAAAAGAAGGGGAAAAAAAAGAGAGGGAAGAGGAGGAAAGTTTTAGGGGGAAAGGAGGACAAGTTTTTAAAAAGGGAAAACAGGGAGGAAAGGGGAGGGAAAGGAGGGGAAAAAAAAAAAATGGCCCCAGGTGACCAATGTAAAAAAGGGAAAAAAAAATTGAGTTCCCCGTGTTCCACACTGAGGTTTAAAATTTTTTTCCCAGCCCCCCCCTGTTCCAACGTGACGGTCACAAAATTGTCCCCCGTCCCCTGTGTTCCCCACTGTGCGGTCACAATTTGTTTTCCCCGCCCCTGTGTTACACATGTGCGGGCACAATATTGTCCCCCGCCCTGTGTTACCCCATGGCGGGCACAATTTTCCCCATCCCCGTGTTTCCACACTGTGCGGTCACAAATTTTTCCCGCCCCTGTTTACCACACTGTGACGGTCACAATTTGTCCCGCCCCCGTTTACCCACCTTTTGACGGTCACAATTTGTCCCCGCCCCTGTGTTACCCCACTGTGACGGGCACAATATTGTCCCCGCCCCCTGTGTACCACACTGTGAGGTTACAATATTGTCCCCGTCCCCCGTGTTACACACTTGACGGTCACATTTTTGTCCCCTTCCCCCGGTTCCACCTGTGACGGTCAAATTTGTCCCCAGTCCCCTGTGTTCCACACGTGACGGTCACAAAATTGTCCCAGCCCCTGTGTTTCCACCTGTGACGGTACAATTTGTCCCCCGCCCCTGTGTTTTTCCCCACGTGGGCGGTCCAAAAGTTTCCCAGTCCCCGTGTTCCACACTGTGACGGTCACAATATTGTCCCAGTTGTGTTACAACTGTGACGGTCACAATATTGTCCCCCGCCCCCCGTGTTCCAAATGTGACGGTCACAAATTGTCCCAGCCCCTTGTTACCAACTGTGCGGTACAATTTGTCCCCCGCCTGTGTTACCACATGTGACGGTCACAAATTTTCCCCCGCCCCCTGTGTACCCACTGTGGGTTTACAAATTGTCCCCCGCCCCCGTGTTTAAACTGTGCGGGCACAATATTGTTCCCAGCCTTGTGTTACCACCTGGACGGTCACAATATTTTTCCCCCGCCCCCTGTGTTACCACCGTGCGGTACAATATTGTCCCCCGTCCCCGTGTTTCCACATGTGAGGTCACAAAATTGTCCCCCGCCCCTGTGTACCACACTGTGACGGTTACAAAATTGTCCCCCCCTCTGTGTTTCACTGTGCGGTTACAAATTTTCCCCAGCCCCTGTGTTACCACCTGTGACGGTCACAAATTTGTCCCAGCCTCTGTGTTACCACCTGTGCGGTCACAATTTTTTTCCCCCGCCCCCTGTGTACCCCACTGTGACGGTTACAATTGTCCCCCCCCTCTTTTTTACCACATGTGGGTCACAAAATTTTCCCGTCCCCCGTTTACCACACTGTGACGGGCACAATATTGTCCCAGCCCCTGTGTTAAAAACTGTGACGGGGTTTCAAATTGTTCCGCCCCTGTGTTACCACGGACGGTCAAATATTGTCCCCCGCCCCTTGTTACAAATGTGGGGGTTACAATTTGTCCAAGCCCCCCCGTGTTTCCCCCTGTGACGGTCCAAAAATTGTCCCAGCCCCCCGTGTTCCACCTGACGGTCAAATATTTTCCCCCGCCCCCTGTGTTACCACACTGTGACGGGCACAATATTGTCCACACCCCCCCGTGTTCCCCACTGTGGGGCGGGCACAAAATTTTTCCCCGCCCCTGTGTTCCAACTGTAAAGGTCAAATATTGCCCCCCCTGTGTTCCCACGGGACGGTCACAATATTGTCCCCAGCCCCGTGTTACCACACTGTGACGGTCACAATATTGTCCCCAGCCCCCTGTGTTACCACACTGTGACGGTCACAATATTGTCCCCAGCCCCCTGTGTTACCACACTGTGACGGTCACAATATTGTCCCCAGCCCCCTGTGTTCCACATGTGGGCGGTACATATTGTTCCCCCGCCCCCTGTTTCCCACTGTGCGGCACAAAATTTCCCCAGCCCCCTTTTTCCCCCCTGTGACGGGACAATTTGTCCCAGCCTGTGTTACCACTGTGAGGACAATATTGTCCCAGCCCTGTGCCCCCACTGTGACGGTTACATATTGTCCCCCGCCCCGTGTTAACCCGTGACGGTCCAAAATTTGTCCCCAGTCTCTGTGTTTTTCCCCACTGTGACGGTCCATTTTGTCCAGCCCTTGTGTTTCCACACTGTGACGGTCACAATTTGTCCCGTCCCCTGTGTTACCAACTTGCGGTCACAATATTGTCCCGCCCCTTGTCACCACCTGTGCGGTTACAATATTGTCCCCCGCCCTGTGTTACACATGTGACGGTTTTAAATTGTCCCAGCCCCCTGTGTTACCACATGTGACGGTCACAAAAATTGTCCCCAGCCCTGTTTACCACCTGTGACGGTAAATATTGTTCCCCGCCCTGTGTACCCCACTGTGACGGTTACAATATTGTCCCCAGCCCCCTGTGTTAACACTGTGCGGAAAATATTTCCCAGTCCCTGGTTCCACCCCTGTGACGGTCACAAAATTGTCCCCCGTCCCCGTGTTACAAACTGTGCGGTTAAATATTGTCCAGCCCCCGTGTTTCCACCTGACGGGACAATTTGTCCCAAGCCCCTGGTTACCCACTGTGCGGCGCCCAAAATTGTCCCCAGCCCCTGTGTTACCCCACTGACGGTACAATATTGTCCCTCCCCTGTGTTACCCCACTGTGCGGTCAAATATTGTCCACAGCCCCCCGTGTTACCACACTTGCGGTCCAAAATTGTCCCAGCCCCTGTGTTCCACACTGTAAAGGTACAAAATTTTTCCCCAGCCCCTGTGTACCCAAAAGTGAGGTCACAATATTTTCCCCGCCCCCCGTGTTACCCCACTGTGCGGTCACCAATTTGGTTTCCCCGTCCCCTGTGTTTCCACACTGTACGGTAAAAATATTTGCTCAGTTCCCCCGTGTTTCCACACTGTGACGGTCACAAATTTTTTCCCCGTCCCTGTGTTACCCCACTGTGACGGTAAAAAATATTGTTCCCCCATCCCCCGTGTTTTTTCCCCACTGGGGACGGGCACAATTTTTTCCCCGCCCTGTGTTACCACACTGTGAAAGGTAAAAATATTGTTTTTCCAGTCCCCGTTTACCAACTGTGACTGTCACAATATTGTCCCCCCCTCCCCTGGTTACCCCACGTGACGGGCACAATATTGTTCCTCATTTCCCCTGTGTTTAAACCCCACGTACGGTGACAAAATTTTTTCCCCAGTCCCCTGTGTTACCTCACTGTGACGGTCCAATATTGTTCCTCTCCTCTTTTTTACCACACTGTGCGGCACAAATTGTTCCTCAGTCCCCTGTGTTCCACACTGTGTACTAGAACTGCAACTTTTATTAACACTGTACAGAAAAAATAAAAGCAGTGTTAACACGTTTTTGAACTGTCAACATCAGTTTAAACTGTCTGGTGGCAAATCATGTTAAAACTTTGGGACAAGAACTGTCAACGCAGTGTTTAAAACTGTGTCTGGAACTGTCAACGTCAGTGTTAACACTGTACTAAACTATCAACGTCAGTGTTAACTCTGCGTACAAGAAAATGTCAACATCAGTGTTAACCTGGTACAAAACTGTCAAAGTCAGGTAAACTGTGTACTAGAAAATGTCAAAATCATTTTAACACTGTTTACTAAAACTGTCAACACAGTTTTTAAAACTGTGACTAAACTGTCAACCATTGTTAACACGGTACAAAAACTTCAACATCAGGTTAACACTGTGACTAGAACTGTCAACACATTGTTAAAACTGTGTACTAGAACTGTCAACATCAATTTAACATTGTTACTGGGAAATGTCAACATCAGTGTTTAACACGTGTAAAAACTGCAACACATGTTAACACGTGTACAGAAAGTCAACGCAGTGTTAACACTGTGTTTTTAGAACGTCAACTCAGTGTTAACCTGTATAGAACTACAACTCAGTGTTAACACTGTGGACAAGAACTGTAACATCATGTTAACACTGTGTACAGAACGCAAAGTCATGTTAACCTGGTACAAAACTTCAACATCAATGAACACTGTGTACAAGAAATTTTAAATTTAGTGTTAACACGTTACTAAACTGTCAACATCTGTTAAAACTGTGACAAAACTGTCAAAAACAGTGTTTAACCCCTGTTACTAAACTGTCAACATCAGTGTTAAAACGTTCTAGAAATGTCAACGTCAAATTTAACACTGGACTTGAAATGTCAACACATGTTAACACTGTGACTAGAACTGTCAACATCAGTGTTAACACTGGTACTAGAATGTCAACACAGGTTTAAAACTGTTACTAAACTGTCAAAATCATGTTACACTGTGTACTAGAACTGCCAACAGGTTAACACTGTTACTAAACTTTCAACCAAAATGTTTAAAACTGTGTACTAGAACTTTCAACATCAGTGTTAAAACCCGTGTACGGGGGCTGTCAAAAATCATATTTAACACGTGTACTAGAACTGTCAACAACATGTTAACACTGTGGGACAAGAAATGCAACGTCATGTTAACACTGTGTACTAGAACTGTCAACGTCAATGTTAACACTGTGTACTAGAACTGTCAACATCAGTGTTAACACTGTGTACTAGAACTGTCAACGTCAGTGTTAACACTGTGAACTAGAACTGTCAACGTCATTGTTAACACTGTGTAGTAAACTTCAAAATCAATGTTTTAAAAACTGTGTACAGAACTGCAACATCAATGTTAACACTCGTACAAACTGTCAACATCATGTTAACACTGTGTACTGAACTTTCAACATCAGTGTTTAAAACGTGTACAGAACGCCAAAATCAGTGTTAACACTGTGACTTGAACTGTCAACATCATGTTAAACTGTGTATAGAACTGTCAACATCATGTTAACACTCGTACTAGAACTGTCAACTCAGTGTTAACACTTGTACAAGAACTTCAACATCGGTTAACACTGTGTATGAACGCAACATCATGTTTAAAACTGTGTACTAAACTGTCAACCCTCATTTAACACTGTGTACTGGAACTGTCAACATCAATGTTAACACTGTGACTAGAACTGTCCAACATCAAAGTTAACACTGTGTACTGAACTGTCAAAATCATGTTCACTTTTCTAACTGTCAACATCAGTGTTAAAACGTGTACTTGAACTGCAACATCAGTGTTTAACAATGTGTACTAGAACTGCAACATCAATGTTTTAAAAGTTATGGAACTGTCAACATCAGGTTAAAACTGGACAGAACTTTCAACATCAGTGTTAAAAAAATGTTACTGAAATGTCAACGTCAGTGTTAACACTGTGTAAAGAATTGTCAACGTCATGTTAACACGTGTACAAGAATGCAACATCATTTTTAAAACGTGTACTGAACTGTCAACGTCAGTGTTAACACTGTGTACAAGAACTGTCCCAAAGCTTGGGGTTTCACTGTGTACAAGAACTGCAACACAGTTTTAACACTCTGTACAAGAATGTCAACATCAGTGTTAACCTGTGTACAAAAACGTCAAAACAAAATTAACACTTTGACTAGAACTGTCAACACATTTAACACGTGTATTAGAACTTCAACATCATGTTAACACTGTGTACTAGAACTATCAAAGTAAGTGTTAACACTGTGCACAAGAACTGTCTACGTCAGTTTTAACACTGTGTACTAGAACTGTCAACATCAGTGTTAACACTGTGTACTAGAACTGTCAACATCAGTGTTAACACTGTGTACTAGAACTGTCAACATCAGTGTTAACACTGTGTACTAGAACTGTCAACATCAATGTTAACACTGTGTACTAGAAAACTTTTCAACAACAAGTTAACACTGGTACTGGGAAAGTCAACACAATTTTTAAAACTGTGTACTAGAAATTCAACACAGGTTAACACTGTGTAAATAGAACTGTCAACGTCAGTGTTAAAACTGTGTACAAAACTGTTAACGTCATTGTTAAAACTGTAAAAGAACTGTCAAATCAGTGTTAACACTGTGTACAAAACTGTCAAGTCAGTGTTAACATTTTGACAAGAACTGTCAAAGTCAGGTTAACACGTTAAAGAACGCAACATCTGTTAACACAGTGTAAAAGAACTGTCAACATCATGTTAACCACTGGTACAAGAACGTCAACTCAATGTAAACGTGTCTAGAACGTCAACATCAGTTTTAAAAACGTGTACTAAACTTCAACATCAGTGTTAACATGGTACTAGAACTGTCAACGTCATAACACTGGACAAGAAAAGCCCCACGTCTGTTAACACTGCGTACAAGAACTGTCAACATCAGTTAACACTCTTTACAAGACCCGTCAACATCAAATTTTAAAACTGGGGACAGAATGTCAACATCAAAGTTAACACTTGACTAACTGTCAACTCAATGTTAACACGTGTACTAGAACTGTCAACATCAATGTTAACACTGTGTACTAGAACTGTCAACATCAATGTTAACACTGTGTACTGGAACTGTCAACATCAGTGTTAACACTGTGTACTAGAACTGTCAACATCAATGTTAACACTGTGTACTAGAACTGTCAACATCAATGTTAACACTGTGTATTAGAACTTTCAACATCAGTGTTAACACTGTGTACTGGAACTGTCAACATCAGTGTTAACACTGTGTACTAGAACTGTCCAACATCATGTTAACACTGTATACTAGAACTGTAACACAAAGTTAAACTGTGTACTAGAACTGTCAACATCAATGTTAACACTGTGTACTGGAACTGTCAACATCAGTGTTAACACTGTGTACTAGAACTGTCAACATCAATGTTAACACTGTGTACTAGAACTGTCAACATCAATGTTTTAAAACCTGTGTACAAAAATGCCAACTCAATGTTAACACTGTGAAAATGGAAAGTCAAAAATTTTTAACACTTTTTACTAGAACTTCAACATCAAAGTTAACACTGTGTACTAGAACTGTCAACACAAGTTAACACTGTGTACTAAACTGTCAACATAATGTTAACACGTGTATGGAACTGTCAACATCATGTTAACACTGTTACAAAAACGTCAAAATCAATGTTAACACTGTTTACAGAATGTCAACATCAATTTAACACTGTTACTAAACTGTCAACACAGTGTTAACACTGTCTAGAACTGTCAACTCAAAAATTTAAAACTGGTACTAGACTGTCCCCCCATCATGTTAACACTGTGTACTAGAACTGTCAACATCAGTGTTAACACTGTGTACTAGAACTGTCAACATCAGTGTTAACACTGTGTACTAGAACTGTCAACATCAATGTTAACACTGTGTACTAGAACTGTCAACATCAATGTTAACACTGTGTACTAGAACTGTCAACATCAATGTTAACACTGTGTACTGGAACTGTCAACATCAATGTTTAAAAAACTGTGTACAAACTGTCAAAATCAATGTTAACACTGTTTCTAGAATGTCAAAATCAATGTTAACACTGTGTACTAGAACTGTCAACATCAATGTTAACACTGTGTACTGGAACTGTCAACATCAATGTTAACACTGTGTACTGGAACTGTCAACATCAATGTTAACACTGTGTACTAGAACTGTCAACATCAATGTTAACACTGTGTACTGGAACTGTCAACATCAGTGTTAACATGGTCTAAACTGCAACATCAATGTTAACACGGTACTAAACTGTCAACATCAAAGTTAACACTGTTACTGAAAAGTCAACATCAATTTTAAAATGTGTACTAGAAATTCAACACAATGTTAATATTGGGATGGAACTGTCAACATCAATGTTAACACTGTGTATAACTGTCAACATCAATGTTAACACGTGTACTAGAAGTCAAAATCAATTTAACCTGTTACGGGAAAGTCAACATCAATGTTTTCACTGGTACTGGAACTGTCAAAATCAATGTTAACACTGTGTACTAAAACTGCAACATCAGTGTAACACTGTTACTGAACGTCAACATCAAATTTAAAACTGTGTACAAAACTGTCAAAATCAAAAGTTAACACTGTGTACTAGAACTTCAAAATCTAGTTTAAAACTGGTACTGGGAAAGTCAACATCAAGTTAACACGTAAATAGAACTGTCAACATCAATGTTAACACGTGACTAAACTGTCAACGTCATTTAACACTGTTAAAAAACTGTCAACGCAATGTTGACACGTGACTACAAAAGTCAACAAACATGTTAACACTGTGTACTAGAACGTCAACTCAAAGTTTTAACATGGTACTAGAACGCAACGTCATTTTTTAACACTGTGTACTAGAATTTTAACCCTCAATTTAAAACTGTGTCTAGAACTGTCAACATCAGTGTTAACACTGTGTACTAGAACTGTCAACATCAGTGTTAACACTGTGTACTAGAACTGTCAACATCAGTGTTAACACTGTGTACTAGAACTGTCAACATCAGTGTTAACACGTGTACTAAACTGTCAAAATCGGTTAACATGTTACTGGAACTGTCAAAATCAGTGTTTAAAACGTGACTTGAACTGTCAACATGAAAGTTTAAAAATGTGTACTAGAACTTCCCCCATCAATGTTAAAACTGTTTACTGGAACGTCTAATCATGTTAACACTGTGTACTAGAACTGTCAAAATCATGTTAACACTGTGTACTAGAACTGTAAAAAATCAGTTTAAAACTGTGTTTAAACTGTCAACATCAGGGTTTAAAACCCGTGTAATAGAACTGTCAACGTCAGTGTTAACACTGGTACAAGAATTTCAACGTCATGTTTAAAACTGTCTACAAAACTGTCAACATCAGTGTTTAAAACTGTGTACTAGAACTGCAACGTCAGTGTTAAAAACTGTGTACAAGAACTGTCAACGCAGTGTTAACACTGGTACAAAAACTGTCAACACAGTTAATACGTGTACAAAAACGTAACATCAGTGTTTAAAACTGTTACAAGAACTTCAAAATCAATGTTAACACTGTGACAGAACTGTCAACCTCAGGGTTTAAAACGTTACTAGAACGTCAACATAGTTTAAACGTGTACTAGAACTATCAACGTCAGTGTTAACAGGGGGTACAAGAAATGTCTCTCAGTTTAACACTGTGTACTGAACTTTTTTCCCAAAATCAGTGTTTAAAACTGTGACTAGAACTGTCAACATCAGTGTTAACACGTGTCTAAACTGTCAACATCAGTGTTAACACTGTACTGGAACTGTCAACATCAATGTTAACACTGTGTACTAGAACTGTCAACATCAATGTTAACACTGTGTACTGGAACTGTCAACGTCAGTGTTAGCACTGTGTACTAGAACTGTCAACTTCAGTGTTAACACTGTGTACTAGAACTGTCAACGTCAGTGTTAACACTGTGTACAAGAACTGTCAACGTCAGTGTTAACACTGTGTACAAGAACTGTCAACATCAGTGTTAACACTGTGTAATAGAACTGTCAACGTCAGTGTTAACACTGTGTACAAGAACTGTCAACGTCAGTGTTAACACTGTGTACAAGAACTGTCAACATCAGTGCTAACACAGTGTACAAGAACTGTCAACATCAGTGTTAACACTGTGTACAAGAACTGTCAACATCACTGTTAACACTGTGTACTAGAACTGTCATCATCAGTGTTAACACTGTGTACTAGAATTGTCAACATCAGTGTTAACACTGTGTACTAGAACTATCAACGTAAGTGTTAACACTGTGTACAAGAACTGTCAACGTCAGTGTTAACACTGTGTACAAGAACTGTCAACATCAGTGTTAACACTCTGTACGATAACTGCAAAAACAAGTTAACCTGTGTAAGAACTGTCAACATCAATGTTAACACTGTGTTTTTGAACTTCAACATCAAGTTAACACTGTGTACAGAACTTAAACATCAAGTTAAAACTGTGTACTAGAACTGTCAAAATCAATGTTAACACGTGTAAGAACTGTCAACATCAATGTTAACACTGTGTTTTAGAACGTCAAAAATCAGTGTTAACACGTGTACTAGATCTGTCAAAATCAAGTTAAACACGTGTACTAAACTGTCAACTCAATGTTAACACTGGGATAAACATTCAACATCATTTAACACTGTGTACTGGAACGTCAACATTATGTTAACACTGTGAACTAAACTTTAACATCAATGTTAACACGTGTACAAACTGTCAACTCAATGTTAACAGTGTACTAGAACTGTCAACATCAATGTAACAAAATGTACTGGAACGTCAACATCAGTGTTAACACTGGTTTTTGAACTGTCAACATCAGTGTTAACACTGTGTACTAGAACTGTCACATCAGTTTAACACGTGTACAGAAATGTCAAACATCAATGTTTAAAACGTGTACGGAACTGTCAACATCAGTGTTAACACTGTGTACTAGAAATGTCCCAAAATCAAGTTAACAATGTGTACTAGAACTGTCAACATAATGTTTTAACACTGTTACTGGAACGTCAACTCAGTGTTTTCACTGGTCCAGAACTGCAACAAAGGTTAACACTGTGTACAAAACGCAACGCAGTTTAAACGTCTACAAACTGCAACATCAGTGTTAACACTGTGTACTAGAACTGTCAACGTCAGTGTTAACACTGTGTACAAGAACTGTCAACGTCAGTGTTAACACTGTGTACAAGAACTGTCAACATCAGTGTTAACACTGTGTACTAGAACTGTCAACATCAGTGTTAACACTGTGTACTAGAACTGTCAACGTCAGTGTTAACACTGTGTACAAGAACTTCAACGTCATGTTAACACTGTATACAAAAAACTGTCAACATAGTGTAACACTGTGTACTAAACTTCAACGTCTGTTAACAATTTACAAGAAATGTCAAAGCAGTGTAACACTGTGTACAAAACTGTCAACACATGTTAACACGTGTAAAAAACTGTCAACATCAGTGTTAACACTGTGTACAAGAACTGTCAACATCAATGTTAACACTGTGTACTAGAACTGTCAACATCAGTGTTAACACTGTGTACTAGAACTGTCAACATCAGTTTAACCTTGACTAGAATGTCCCAAAGTCATATTAACACTGGTAAAAAACTGTCTACGTCTGGTTAACCGCGTAACAAGAAGTCACGCAGTGTAACACTGGACAAAAACTGTCAAAATCAGTGAACACTCGTACAAACTGTCAACATCAATGTTAAAACCCCGTATACTAGAACTTCAACACAAGTTAACACTGGTATAGAACATCAACATCAATGTTAACACTGTGTACTAAACTGTCAACATCAATGTTAACACGTGTACTAGAACTGTCAACACAATTTTTAAAACGTTCTGGAACTGTCAACATCATGTTTTTAACACTGTGTACAAAAATGTCAAAATCAATGTTAACACTGTTACTAGAACTGTCAACATCAAAGTTTAAAACTGTGTAATAGAACTTTCAAAAACAGGTTTTAAAACTGTGTACTGGAACTGTCAACATCAGTGTTAACACGTGTAACTAAACTGTCAAAATCAATGTTAAAACTGTGTACGGAAATGTGAACATCATGTTAACACTGTGACTAGAACTGTTAACATCAATGTTAACCCTGGTACTAGAACTGTCAACATCAAGTTTAAACTGTGAAAAAAGCCAACATCAAGTAAAAATGTGTACTGGAAAGCAACATCAGTGTTAACACGTGTATAGAATGTCAACACAATGTTAACACTGTGTACTAGAACGTCAACATCAATGTTAACCTGTGTACTAAAATGCAACATCAATGTTAACAAAGTGTACAGAACTGCAACATATGTTTAAAACGTGAAAGAACTGTCAACATCAAAGTTAACACTGTGTACTAGAACTTCAACACAATGTTAACACGTTACTAGAACGTCAACATCAAAGTTAACACGGTACGAACCAACACATGTTAAAAAAAATGTGTACAGAACCCGTCAAATCAAGTTAACACTGTTTTACTAAACTGTCAACATCAAAGTTTAAAACTGTACTAGAACTGTCAACACAGTTTAACACTGTGTACTAGAACGCAACATCAATGTTAACACTGTGTACTAGATCTGTCAAATCAATTTAACACGTGTACAAACTGTAAACATCAAAGTTAACCGGACTAGAACTGTCAACATCAGTGTTAACACTGTGTAAGAACTGTCAACACAATGTTAACACTGTGTACTAGAACTGTCAACATCAATTTTAAAACCCATGTACTGGAACTGTCAAAATCAAAGTTTAAAACTGGTACTAGAACTGTCAAATCAATTTAACACTGTGTACAAAAACTGTCAACATCAGTTTTTAACACTTTACTAGAACTGTAACATCAGTGTTTAAACGTTCAAAACTGTCAACTCAGTGTTAACACTGTGTAAGAACTGTCCCCAACATCATGTTAACACTTACGAAACTTCCAACATCAATTTTAAAACTGTGTACTAGAACTGTCAACACAATGTTAACACGGTACTGGAACTGTCAACTCATGTTAGCACTGTGTACTAGAAAAAAAAATTCAACTCAGTGTTAACACTGTGTACTAGAACTGTCAACGTCATGTTAACACGTTACAAGAACTGTCAACGTCAGTGTTTAAAACGTGTACAAAACGTCAACACATGTTAACACTGTGTACTAGAACTTCAACCAGTGTTAAAACGTGTACTAGAACTATCAACTCAGGTTAACACTTGACAAGAACTGTCTACGCATGTTTTAAAACTGTTACAGAACTGTCAACCATGTTTTAAAACCGTTACAGAACTGTCAACACGTGTTTAAAACGTGTACTAAACTGTCAACATCATGTTAACACTGTTACTGGAACTGTCAAAATCAATGTTTAAAACGGTATAGAAATGTCAACATCAATTTAACATTGTACTGGGAAATGTCAACATCAGTGTTCACTGTGTACAAACTGTGAACTTCATGTTTAAACTGTGACTAAAACTGCAAAGTCAGTGTTAACACTGTGTACAAGAACTGCAACGTCAGTGTTAACACGGGGTACAAAAATGCCCCCTCAGTTTAACACTGTGTACTAGAACTGTCAACGCAGTGTTTCACGTGTACAAGAACTGTCAACGCATGTTAAACTGTGTACAAAACTGCAACATCAGTGTTTAAAACAGGGACAAGAACTGTCAACATCAGTGTTAACACTGTTCAAGAAAGTCAACATCACTGTTAACACTGTTTTCTAAACTTCAAAATCATGTTTAACACTGTGTACAGAATGTCAACACATGTTAACACTGTGTACTAAACTATCAACGTCAGTGTTTTAAAACTGTGTACAAGAACTTTTACGTCAAGTTTTAAAACTGTGTACAAGAACTGTCAACCAGTGTTAACACGTGTCAAGAACTGTCAACATCAGTTTAACACTCGTACAAAAACTGTTTAACATCAAAGTTTAAAACTGTACTAAACTGTCAACATCAATGTTTTAAAACTGTGTTTTAGAACGTCAACATCAAAGTTAACACGTGTACTAGAACGTCAACACAATGTTAACACTGTGTACTAGAACTGCAACATCAAGTTAACCTGTGTACTAGAACTTTAAAATCAATTTTAAAACTGTGTTTTTGAACTGTCAACATCAGTGTTAACACGTGTACTAGATCTGTCAACATCAAGTTAACACTGTGTACTAGAACTGTCCAACATCAATGTTTAAAACGGGATTAAACATTCAACATCATGTTTAAAACTGTGTACTGGGGAAATGCAACACAGTGTTAACACTGTGAAAAGAACTTCAACACAATGTTAACACTGTGTACAGAAGTCAACACAATGTTAACACAGTGTACTAAACTTTAACATCAATTTAACAAATTTTACGGAACTGTCAACTCAGGGTTAAAAACGTGACTTGAACTGCCAACACATTTTTTCCGTGTACTAGAACTGTCAACACTGTTCAACTGTGTATAGAAAGTCAACATCAAGTTAACACGGTACTGGAACTGTCAACATCAGTGTTAAAACTTGTACAGAAATGTCAAAATAATGTTAACAATGTGTACAGAACTGTCAACATAATGTTAACCTGTGTACTGGGAACTGTCAACATCATGTTAACACTGTGACCAGAACTGTCAACATCGTGTTAACACTGTGTCCAGAAGTCAACGTCATGTTAACACTGTGTACAAAACTTCAACGTCATGTTTAAAACTGTCTCAAAACTGTCAACATCAGTGTTAACACGTGTACTAAACGTCAACGCAGTGTTAACATTGTACAATAACTTCAACTCAGTGTTAACACTGTGTACAAGAACTGTCAACATCAGTGTTAACACTGTGTACAAGAACTGTCAACATCAGTGTTATCACTGTGTTCAAGAACTGCAACATCAATTTTTCACTGTGTACTAGAACGCAACTCAGTGTTAACACTTGTACTAGAACTGTCAACATCAGTGTTAAAACTGTGACAAGAACTGTCAAAAATCAAAAAACACTGTGTACTAGAACTATCAACGCATGTTTAAAACGTGTACAAAACTGTCTACGTCAGTGTTAACACTGTTACAGAACTGTCAACATCAGTGTTTAACACTGTGTACAGAACGTCAACACAGGTTAACACTGTTACTAGAACGTCAACATCAGTGTTAACACTGTGTACTGGGAAATGTCAACATAATGTTAACCTGAGTACTAGAATTTCAACATCAATGTTAACACTGTTACTGGAACTGTAACATCAGTGTTTGCCCTGTGTACAGAACTTCAATTTATGTTTAAAACTGTGACTAGAAAATGCAACGCTGTTAACACTGGTACAAGAACGTCAACGTCAGTGTTAAAACTGTGAAAAAAACTGTCAACTCAGTTAACACTGTGTACTAAACATCAACGTCAGTGTTACACTGTGTAGAAAAAACTGTCAACGTCAGTGTTTTAAAACGTGTACAAGAACTGTCAACATCATGTTTTAAAACAGTGTACAAGAACCGCAAAATCATGTTAACACTGTGTACAAGAAATGTCAAAATCAATTTAACACTGAGTACTAAACTGTCAACCTCAGGTTAACACTGTGACTAACGCAACATCATGTTAACACTGTTACTAGAACATCAACGCGTGTTTTAAAACGTGACAAGAACTGTCTACGTCATGTTAACACTGGTCAAAAAAACTGTCAACGCAGTGTTAACACTGTTACAAGAACTGTCAACATCAGTGTTTAACACTCTGTACAAGACTGCAACATCAATTTTAAAACTGTTCTAAACTGTCAACATCAATGTTAACACTGGTCTAGAACTGTCAACATCAATTTAACACTGTGTACTAAACTTCAACATCAATGTTAACACTGGTTTCTAAACTTCAACTCAATTTAACACGTTTATTAGAACATTCAACATAAGTGTTAACACTGTTACGGAATGCAACACAGTGTTAACCGTTACTAGAACTGTCAAAATCAAAGTTAACCAGTGTTCTAGAACGTCAACACAATGTTTTAAAACGGTACTAAACTTCAACATCAATGTTAACACTGTGTACTGGAACTGTCAACATCAGTGTTAACACTGTGTACTTGAACTGTCAACATCAATGTTAACACTGTGTACTAGAACTGTCAACATCAATGTTAACACTGTTATAGAAATGTCAACATCAATGTTAAAACTGTGTACTGGGAACTGTCAACACATGTTGCACTGTGTACTAGAACTGTCAAAATCAATGTTAACACTGTGTATAGAACTGTCAACAAATTTTTAAAACTGTGTACTAGAACTGTCAACATCAAGTTAACACGTGTACGGAACTGTCCAAAATCAGTGTTAACACTGTGACAGAACTGTCAACATCAATTTTAACACTGTGTACTAGAACTGTCAACATCATGTTTAAAAAAGTGAACTAAACGTCAACATCAGTTTAAAACTGTGTACTGGGAACCCGTCAACACATGTTAACACTGTGACTAAATGTCAACACAAGTTAACACTGTTACTAGAACGTCAAATCAATGTTAACACTTTTTCTAGAACTGTCAACACAATGTTAACACTGTGTTACTGGAACTGTCAACACAATGTTAACACGTGTACTAGAACTGTCCAAAATCAAGTTAACACTTTACTAGAATGCAACATCAAAGTTAACCTGTGTACTAACTGTCAACATCAATTTAACACTTTACTGGAACTGTCAACTCAATGTTAACACGTTACTAAACTGCAACACAAGTTAACACTGTTACTGGAATGCAACTCAATGTTAACACTGGTACTGGAACTGTCAACATCAAATGGTTTTTAAAAAACACTGTACTGAACTGTCAACATCAAAGTTAACACAGTTACGGGGGCGTCAACAAACAATGTTAACACGTGTACTGGAACTGTCAACACAATGTTAACACTGTGTACTGAACTGTCAACATCATGTTAACACTGTGTACTAAAAGTCAACATCAATGTTTAAAACTGTGTACTGAACTGTCAACATCATGTTAACACGTGTACGGAAAAAATCAACAACAAAGTTAACACTGGTACAGAACGTCAACATCAATGTTAAAACTGTGTACGAACTGTCAACATCAATGTTAACACTGTTACGGAAAAATGTCAACATCAATGTAACACGTGTACTGGAATGCAACATCAATGTTTTAACACGTGTACTGAACTGTCAAAATCAAAGTTAACACTGTTACTGGGAAATGTCAACATCATGTTAAAACTGGTACTGGAACTGTCAACATCATGAACACTGTGTACTGGAACTGTCAACAACAATGTAACACTTTTACTGAACGTCCAAAATCAAAGTTTAAAACTGTGTACTGGAACTGTCAAAAATCATGTTAACACTGGTACTGGGAAATGTCAACATCATGTTAACACTGTGTACTGGGAAATGTCAAAAATCTGTTAACACTGTGTACTAACTGTCAACTCATGTTAACAGTGACGGAACTGTCAACTCAGGGTTAACACTGTGTACTGAACTGTCAACACATGTTAAAACTGTGAGGGAAATGCAACATCAAAGGTTAACACGTTACTGGGAAATGTCAACTCAATGTTAACACTGGACTGAACTGTCCCAAAAATGTATAAAATCTTTTAAAACTTTAAACACTTGTTAAATACAATATAATTGTTTTAAAAAATTTTATCATTAAATCAAAAACTTCACTGAAACAAAAGAAAATTACATATCAAGACTGTTTTACTAGCATAAGACACTTTATAGCATCAAGACACTTTACAGCATCAAAGCACTTCACTGCATCAAGAGCACTTCACTACATCAAAGCCTTTACTAGCATCAAGAGCACTTCACTAGCATCAAGAGCACTTCACTAGCATCAAGAGCACTTCACTAGCATCAAGAGCACTTCACTAGCATCAAGAGCACTTCACTAGCATCAAGAGCACTTCACTACATCAAAGCACTTTACCACATCAAAAGCACTTCACTACACAAGAGCACTTCAAACCCCCAAAAAACCTTCCGTAAACATTATCACAAAATTCCTCCGGCCCCCACCGGGTCAAACCCCCTCCCTTTTCAGTAGCCAAAAATTTAAAAGCCCCTTTTCCCCCAAAGACCTTTACAAAAAAGGCCTTCCCCCGTAACCACTTTGCACAAAATTCCCGCTCGGCCTTCACCCACAAAGCCCAGTCCGGTTTCCCCTTTTTAAAATTTTCCTCAAAATTTTTACCCCTTACACAAATTTTCCACCCTTTTTCCCCTTCCCGTTTAAAAAATTTCCCCCCTCCTTTTTCCACCGGGACAAAACCCCTCCTTTTTTCCCCCCCGTTTAAAAGTCCCCTTGTGTTCCCCCCAAAAAAGGGTTTTACAATTTTTCCCCCCCCCTTGGTTACAATTTGGGTCCTTTTCCCCCTTTGGGTCACAAAATTTTCCCAAAAATTTTTTTTCCCCTCCCCCTGACAATTTTTTCCCCCCCCCAAAACCCTTTTTTCCAAATTTTTTTCCCCCTTGGGAACCCCCTTGGGGCGGTCCAAATTTTTTCCCTTTTTTCCCCGGGGAAAACCCCCCTTTTTACATTACAAAAATTTTTCCCCCCCCTTTTTTTACACTTTGGTAAAAATTTTTTTTTTAAAGGGCCCTGTTTTTCCCCCGGACCCTTTACAAATTTTTTTTCCTGTTCCAAATTTACGGGAAAAAATTTTTCCCCGTCCCCCCTTTACCTGGACGTCCAAAATTTTTCCCCCGGTCCCCTTCGGGAAAAACCCCCCTTACTCAAAAAATTTTTAAAAAACCCCCTTTTTTAAACTTTTTTAAAAGAAAAAATTTTTTCCCCCAAAAGGGTAAAAACCCCCCCTTTTGGTTAAAACCCCGGGCGTCCTTTTAAATTTTTGTTTCCTTTTCTTTTTAACACAAAACCCTTTACGGAATTTTCCAAGTTTCCCTTTTTAAAAAACCCATGTTAAACCTTTTAAACTTCAACGATTTTAAAAACGAACTGCCCTTTTTAAAATGTTTGGGGAAATGCAACATCATTTAAAAGGGTTAAAAAGAAAATTTTTTAACATTTAAAATTTTTTCATTAAAAACTGCAAGAAACAACGAGGTTTTTTTAAAACTGTCAACCTTTCCCTTTTTAAAACCCAAAAAGGGAAAACTTTTTAAAACGTCAAAACCTTTCCGGGACAAGAAAAGTCAACCAAATGAACCTGTGTACGAATTCAAGGGGGGGGGTTATAACCTGTAAAAACTTTAAAAAGGCACTGTGTACTAGAATTCAAACCCGTTTTAAATGGTTGAAAAACTTTCAAAAGAAACCCGTTCAGAACTGTCAACATGGGTTTAACACGTGTCTAGAATTCCCCCAAAAAAATTTTTTCCCGGTTTGTTTGGGGAAATGCCCAAATTTAAAACTTTTAAAAAATTTAACTGGTTTTTTCAAATTTCAAATTTTAAACTGTGCGAACGTCAAAAATTTAAAACGTGTACTAAACTGTCCAAAAAGGGGTTAACACTGTGTCAAAAAATTTTTTTAAAAGTAAATTTAAACCCGTTAAATTAACCTGTTAAAGTGACAAACCCCCCTCAATGTTAACACTGTGAAAAACTTTTTTAACCTTGTTTTTAACTGGTCATTTTTAAACTCAAATGTTAAACCCGTAAAAAAAAAACATTTAAAATTTACTCCAAATCGGTTTGTTTAAAACCCAAAACCGTGTTAAAAAGGGTAAAAAACTTGGGTTTAAAAAAACCCCCCCTTTCCCCTTTTTTTAACTAAAAGTTTTTTAACATTTTTGTTAAACTGTGTTAAAAAATTTAAACCTTTTTAAAAAAAAAACCCCCATAGAACTGGAAAAGAACTGGAAAACATTTGCAGATTCTAAACCCTGTCAACAATTTTTAACCTTGTTTTGAACTGTAAAAATTTTTTTTTAAGGTTAACTAAAAACTGGAAAAAAGTAACACTGTTTTTTACAAAACTTTCCCAAAAAAACATGGTTTTTACAAGTCCAAAACAGTGTTAACACTGTTTAAAGAAAATGCAAATGTTTAAAACTGTGTAAAGAATGTCAACATTTTTAAAAAAGGTGCAAAAAACTTTTTAAAAAATTTTTGTTAATTTTAAACTGTAAATCTTTAAACTGTTTTAAAAATTTAAACTTCAACAAGTGTTTAACAAAAGGGTGTCCCAATAAAGTTTTTTAAACTTAAAGGTTAAAAGTAAAAACTGTAAAGTTTAAACTGTCAAACCCTTTCATTGGGACGTTTCCCAAACCTGGAAAAATGTAACCTGTTAAAACTTTTAAAAACGGAACACTGGTTTTCAAAGAAACTTTTAACTAGGTTAACCGTGTACTGGTCAACTAATTTTTTAAATTGGAATTAACCTGTAAACTGTTTAAACCGGGGAACCTTCAAAACCATTGTTAAAAGCGCAAACCCGGGTTAACAAATTTAAAAAAAATTTAAAATTTTTAAAAAACTGAAAAAACCGTTTAAAAAATTGTTAACAGTGTACAAAAACTGTAACCCATGGTTAAACTGGATAAAAGGGGAAATCAGTGTTAA
>NC_069450.1:32873636-32875533 GCF_026875155.1 Cherax quadricarinatus
CACAGACACACACACACACACACACACACACACACACACACAACCACACACACACTCACACACACAACACACACACACACACACACCACACACACACACACACACACACACAACACAACACACACACTCACACACACACTCACACACACACACACACACACACACACACACACACACACACACACACCACACACACACAGCACACACTCACACACACACTCACACATACACAACACACACACACACACACCACACACAACACCACACACTCACTACACACTCACCATCAGACACACAACACAACACACATCACACACTCAGCACACACACACACACAACACCACACACAACACACACTCACACACACTACACACACACACACACACACACACACACACACACACACACACTCACACACACACACACACACACACACACACACACACAACACACACACACACCACACACAACACACACACACACACACACACACACACACACACACACACACAGGCCTAGGAAGTGTGATGCAGTTTTGACAATAAGGTCTATCCATCATATTTACCCTTTTTGCTTGTTTAAATCTTAATATAAAATAAACACATCAACCACATTATAGATATGGCTTACGGCATGTGACTTACTTGTGTATACCAGGACATAATGTATAATATATTATGGAAAAGCCAGCCAAAATTAATGATCTTCATGATACTCTTCGTATGTCACTAAATTATGGACATATTAAAAGACAAGAGAAACTATATTATATAGTGGGTAGGAATGTCTTTAACAACATGATTTTAAGACAGATTTTCTCACATCTAACCCGAAAATCTTAAATTAATTTCTAACTTAAAAATATTTGCTACAGATTAGCTTAAAATTTTCTTCTAAGATTTAATACTAACTAATTACAAAATTCTTGCAATAAACCATATAAGTGAGGCTAGCAAAGGTCACAGTAATAATTATATGGACAGGCTCTAAACATATTTTGTAAATTTGTGGTTCCTTTGAATATTTTGAATATTTTTGTGAATGTTTGGCCAATGTATTTTGTCTTTAAATAAAACATACTTGAAATATAGGGGTGGTAGGAAAAAATTCTCAAACAGCTTCAGGGAGAACCTTGAGTTTTCTCTGAAGCAAGTTTATTCTTTTCTCTGAGGATGAGGGTCCCCAGGACAGTTCTAGAGGTGGTACCTCCCTATAAAAATATATATATATATATATATATATATATATAAATATATATATATTATATATATATATATATATATTATATATATATATATAAATATTATAATATATAAATATATATATATGGCGAGTGTGTGTGCTAGACATCAGTAAAAGTTTAATAAATATTCACTGTATTATACAGTACTTATTTGTGTCCACTTTGTTCTGTTATATAACTGTAAAAATGAATTGCAATTCTTGTAATATGCATTATATTGTTAGTTGTGTGATGTCCCAGCCAAGATTATGACGTATCAGTAACAGGTTTAACAGGATGTCCCAGCCAAGATTATGACGTATCAGTAACAGGTTTAACAGGATGTCCCAGCCAAGATTATGACGTATCAGTAACAGGTTTAACAGGATGTCCCAGCCAAGATTATGATGTATCAGTAACATGTTTAACAGGATGTCCCAGCCAAGATTATGACGTATCAGTAACATGTTTAACAGGATGTCCCAGCCAAGATTATGATGTATCAGTAACATGTTTAACAGGATGTCCCAGCCAAGATTATGATGTATCAGTAACATGTTTAACAGGATGTCCCAGCCCAAGATTAGATGTATCAGAAAAAAAGTTTAACAGGGTGTCCCAGCCAAGTTATAGTATCGTAAAATGTTTAACAGGATGTCCCCCGCCAAATTATGA
>NC_069450.1:32876033-32891554 GCF_026875155.1 Cherax quadricarinatus
TGGAGAGCGAAACTTTTGCCAAAATAAAATGTTAATTAGTTGCATTGTTCCTTTTATTTACAAATATACAAAAAACATGGGAAAATAGTGAAATTACAATCGATTCACAGGGTTGCTTGCATATTCTGATACCCCTATTTACTGTGATCTTCCCAGTTTTTCCTTTTATAATCAATGACATCCAGAGACATTGCACCCTTGGGGGTTTAGAGACGTTACCCAGGGGAAAATTTACAGCGAGAGGTTGCTGCAGCACCCAAGCGATTGAAAGACCGGGCCCTGAAAGCTGGCAGACTGGGGAAATTACCATGACACAGTCAAAATGTAGGACCTGGGGGAGCCAATCAGATAGATGACTTCTGTCTACACGATAAACTTTAGGGAAAGGGATTTTTTTACAGCCCCCCAGTGGATACACAAGGGCGGCAGGATTCCCCCCCCTGAATTCCCTGCCATGCCAGGAGGGAAGGAAGGAAGGTAAACTTATGAAGGGATTCGGGGGAAAACCTTTAGCGGGGCCCAAATTTTGGGAGGTGGGAAGTAAATACAGTGCCTACATATGAAAGGAGGTGGAGATATGCAGTTTGGGGGCATCTTCTCCTTTTTTAAAATTCGCCTAAAACCCTACTTTTGACCAATGAGAGTCTTAATTATTATTTATTGTAAAAGGCTTACTCAGCCCTTTAAAACTTCAACAGTATTACCAAGCGGCCCCCCTCGGAAAATTAGTGAATGAAAAAAAAAAATAAAAACGGAAAAAACAAAAACACTTTATTTATAGAAAATATAAAACACTTAAAAAAAATTTTAATCCACATTAAAGAAATAAAAAAATAAAAAATTAAATGATGAAAATAAATGGTTCAAATACCGGACACAGTGGAAATATAAACACTATGCAGTTAATGTGACCCTTTATTACAACGTTTCCCCCACACAGGGGCTTTTTAGTCCAACAGATCTTGGTGATTTGGGGAAAAGCCCACTGGGGGGTTTAAAACTTGTAAAAAAAGGATAAATTTTACTGCTATTGTTTATTTTTCCAATAAAAATGTAACTGAATTTTACGAAATATATAGGGGGGTGTCTGGTTTTGGTGACATGAGTGTTGTTGAAATCGTAGCGTTCTGATGAGGGGGGGGGGGGGGCCCCGGGTTTTGGTTCAACCCCCCTTTTCGTTCTTCACAGTATAGCCTTGAGTATTCTACCCCGAGACGGGAAGCAGGTTCTTTACCTCTGCAAGATGAGGGGTTACGTCCTGCAATTTCATAAAAATTTGCACGGTAATTAAATTAAAAAAGGGGGAAGTTCGACGTTAGTCCCCCCATCAGTTCTACTCGTTGATTGGCAGGTGACCCTCTCTGTACCCAAAGGGGGAAAGATAGACGGGTTTTACCCACTGTTTAAAAAAACACTTCCATAAAAGTAAATACCTAAAAGATGGGGTGTTATAAACAGTCAACTTAGACAAGACAAAAGGAATCAGTTTATTTTGGTCTAAAGTGAAGTTTTCAACCAATAAATCCTTAGAAAACAAAGGCGGGCATTACTTACAGTAGTGCGGGGAGTTTTTTTGGCCCGGAGCCCCAACTCACCTTTTTTTTTGGGGGGGGGGAAAAGGGGGGGAAGGGAAGCCGGAGTGACTGCCCCTACCTTAACAAGCACCGGCAGTAAAACATCACTTTCGGGGGGGGGGAAAAAAAAGGCGGAATAGCGGGAGCTTGACTTCCCCTTACTTAAAAAGTACCCGGCAAAAAACTATTGTTACTATTATTTCCTCGCTACTCCTATCTTTTGAACTTTTCCCTACATCCCCCAACCCAAAGACTTTAGTCAAGGGTAAAAGAAAAAGGGGGGAAAGGAAAAATTTTAACCTGTGGAAGTCACGAAAGGCAAAAAATCTTCTACTGACGTCAGACTTAACCAGTCAGGAAAAATTGGATAACCATTGATATACACAATAGGGAAAATTTAAAAAAGCCGGAGTGCAATGCCCATCTAAAGAGGCGACTGTTGGTTCCCTTAAAAATTTTCTAGGAATTCAAAGGTTTGTGGTCCATTTCTAAAATGAATTCTTTTCCCGCAAATAAAATTTAACTTTGGAGATTCCCCACTAGGGCCAAAACTTCCCTTTTCTATGGTGGAGTATCTCGTTTCTGGGGGGAAGGGGTTTTCCCGGGGCTTAGGAAGCATCAGGGAAAGGAGTACCATCTGGTATTGTAGAAACCACGCACCTAACCAGTATTGGGGGCACAGTTCTCAACCAAAATGTTTTACTAAAATCTGGAATTTAAGTATGGGCTTTTCAAAAAAGATTTTTTTTAATCTCTTTAAAATTTTTTCCCGAGCTACTGGGAAAAGTTCAAGGGGTTTCCCTTCACAGACTTTTTAGGAAGTCAATAAGATGCCTGTAAGACAGTAAGGTTGGGGGATAAACGTACATAAAAATTTACAAAACCCAAAAAAGCTACGCATGAGCTTTTTGGGTTTTTGGGGGGAATTTAAATTCTAATAAATCTTTGCCCTTACGGGGGGAGAGGCTGCAGAGAGTTATTAGAAAGTATCACCAAAGGGAATCAAATTTTGTTATCCCCAAAAAAGCATTTCTTCGGTTGGCAGTGGGCCCTGTGGCGTAACTACGAAAAACTGATGTTAATGTTTGGATATGTTTCCCCCACAGGGAGTCATTATGTAAATGTTATCAAAATAAACTGAAACATTTGGCTTATTCCCCACGACCTTTCTTCAGTCTCACGTGGGTAGCACGGCTTACCAACCGAAGGGCTAGTTCTTCGCTCAGTCCTTAGTGTGTGGGAAAAGGGGTGTACTGCTTAGAGAGGATCTAACATTATTGATGATTTGCCTCGCAATATCATCTCGAAAAAAAGGAAGAGTCATAAAATTTTGTGTAGACGCATCTATTAAGGGCATAGGCTCAGCATCCACCGAGTTTTAGCATTAAGGCCTCTAAAAGTAAATAGGTCTATGTAATTTATCTCTTTTAAAACATGACTATGGGAGAAATATGCAATACTAAAGGGTTTCAAGTCTTTAGTTTTAAAATTTGTCTACCTCTCGGTCAAATGCACCCCAAAGGGGTGAACGGGAACGGGTATTTTTTTCCTTTTGTAGGATTGTCCGTCACTAAGTCAATTTTTATGGATACCGGGAGGAACCCCGGGAAATATCAGTAAAGCGTCTAAAAAAGTTACTCACACATTGAAGGTTCATGTCTCTTATGGTCATAAATTCATCGGGTCATCAGAGCACCAAGTATGTATTCTTACATAGCTAAGTTAGAGGTGTCAATTATGCACACCTTTTTTCTTCATTTTGTCGTATCATTTTGGGGGAAAAACTAAGTCAAAGTTATTAAGGCAGTTAACCGAATATCTTGGTAATATTTTTTAAAGGGATGTTGAATGATAAATTTGGGTTTTTCCCTTGACATCTAGAGGTAGTCAATTTTCCCAAAAATTTTTTAAATATTTTATATGGACCTTTCCATGTATAATAATTTATTTGATTTTGATGGGCAAAAGACCAGAACTTCATTCCTACATAAAACTTCTCCTCTGATTTTTTGGAAATAAAAATGGTTTTGTACTGGTCCTTTGACAAGCTTAGGTTTTTCGAACTATGTCATGGGTTTCTACTAAATTTGGATCTAAGGTAAAAGTAAAACGGGTTAAGAAACGGGAACCCTCAGAATTTACTCCTCATTGTCCATAAGTCATGAAGGAGGCAATGGGCCTCTGGCCTGTCTACCATAGAGAATTACAAAAGGGAAAACCCCAAAAGAGTCACTGGAACTTCCCCCATGGCAAACAAAACACAGGGTAGGTAACGGGGTGCCCTCCCTTTGGTTTAAGGGGGCAAAATTTCCCTTTAAAAAATTGACTTTTAAAACGAATGGGCGCAAACCCCCCATTACAGTGGAGATGGGTGTGGTGAAAAGAGGGTTCACTCCAAGAAGTTGGGGAGATGTTGCATTTTAAATCAGATGTAATTGGCCCACGGTCAACAAAATTTCTCTGGGTGCCCACTCTGGAGAAAATGGACAAAAGGGCTTCAGACCTCTGAGTAGTTATGGCTTTAACGAACGGCTTCAGGGAAAATCGAAGATAAACAAATAAAGAAATATTTCTAGTCCCCGATGAAAGTGGTGTAAAGAACCAACGATATCAATTTGCACTTTTCAAAAAGGTACCGTAAAAACTGGGATTTTGACCCTAGGACTCGCCTGACCTCGGGAGGATGACAGCTGGCAAACTTTACACGATTACAAAAGGTGTGACATCTGAGGACATTTTTGGCCAAAAAAAAGGTTTTCCCCAATTTTATTTAAAATTTTACAATGCGAGAAATTCCGCCACTGGAAAGGGCAGAGCCATTTTAAGAACAGTCCTCTCATGACTTGGAAAACTAAATGGAAAGTCATCCCTTTTAATTTAATTTGAATATGACTTGTACAAGAACCTTTTATAATTCAAAATTTATATGAAAAGTTTTCCTTTTGGGTCACTTGATTTTGTTTAGCGGCTTATGGCAAATTTTAAGAGAAGGGCATTATTGGAAATTGACAAAGGAGTCCTTTGATATATCAAAGGCTTAAAAATCAGGGAAAAAAAAAGGATGGCTAGGAGAAGCCTGGGCTTTGGTCTGAGCCCTAGTCAAGCATTTATGGTATCGGAGGTGATACTTCACTTTTATTAAAAAGTGAACCGGGGGATCTACTTCCCCGCTTTCGGAGTGCATCACTGGTTTTTTAATCCCACATGAATCTCGCGGGACATTATCTCATCTGAAATTTCGAGGGGCTTCCGACCCACAGGAAAAGGATCTAAACATTATGTCCCTTTTTTGGGGAAAGGTCAACCTCAGAAGGGAAAAATGGCCCTTTTTCATTACCTTTAGTACGGGGCAAAAAGTGATGGGGGCATTCGGTTCAGACCCCCGTAACCATTTTAACCCAATGTAACAACGGGGGTAGGAAAAGTGTCGTACGGCCCAAATAGTCTGAAAGTATAAACGAGGGAAAGATTTTTTTTAAGGGTTTGGGGAAAAGCTTTTAAAAATGACTATACTGTGCATCCCGTGTCTCGTAAAATGGTAGTACATTAATCCATTTAATGTTCCGAACAAAAAGGTGCTTGGTCATTACAGTCTTTAAAAATACTTCCAACTTTTTGGACCCTTTTAGGGAAATCTGGACGTTTAATTTTCCCTTAACACCACACAAAAAACAAACGGAAAAAAGAAGTCATTTTACTTTGCATTAGAGGCTTTGATTTCTTAAGGTCTGATGAACCCTTTTCCCTTAGGGTTCGATCCCTTTTGGCTTTTTAGGAAAGTTTTAGCCTCGGTACAGGTCAGCAGCCTCCAAAATTCCTCAGTTTAATCAGGTTACGTTCTCTGATGAATGTTCATATTGATGGGGAAGAGCTGTCAGGAAAAATGGTCAGAACCATAAATCTCTAAGAGATTCTTCTGTGTCAAAATTTCCTGAAATTTTCTATCCAAAAAGTCGAACAAACGAAAGAGTGTTTCCTGTAGCGCTGAAAGTTCGGGGCCGGCTGTAAGGTTGGATACCCGAAATCTTTCCTGTAAAAATTTGAGGTTTTTTGATATCTTTAAAAGGGTCGCCCCTTTTTCGTAGGTTATAATTACATATATATCCCGCACAAAGTTTCATAGTATAAAAAGCGGTACCCGAAAATAACATTTCCCAAACCCGGTAGCCCAGGGGTCAGCAGGCCATTCACAGAGGGAGCGGGATTTTCAAACCGTAATGTATGAAATTATGTCTTCCCCCCTGTGAAGGGAGGTAAAAATTTGGTGTTGGAAATGTCACATGCCGTTGTTCCATTACTCCTTATTAATTGCTGTTTTGAAAAGTTAACTTTTTTTTCTCTAATTTAAGGCGAGCTTGTTCGGCTCGCGACCTTTCCTTCCCCTTTCAACTCATGTTCTCTAGCCTTTCCTCAACTTCTCATCCCTTTTCTCTTTCCCCAAGTTCCCCCTTAAATTTTTCTTGTTCTTCATGTACTTTAGCTCTCTCCTCAAATCAAATCTATCACGCTCATTTTTGTCTTTTCTTTTTCGTCTATCTGGTTTTCCTTTCAATTCGATCTCTTTTCCCTTTTTTTCCCCTCTTTCTATTTTTTTCTTCTCTTTCAAGTTTTCCTGGGGTCTTAGCACTAATGAAAAATTCTAAATTTTTCCCTGTTTTCCCCAACTTACTTCCGCTTTCATCCCAAAATGGTATTCCTCCCAATTGCGAGAAAAACAAAAAATATCAGGGGGGAAAAAATTGGGGATTAAAGAAAACGGAGGTTCAATTCATGCTCCCCTCAAACTGTAAATAAAAACCGAGGGTCGATCCCTGCTTCAATTAAACAATATTATTTAATTAAAAAAGAAGGGTTCTATGCCCGGTCCGAGCAAAACAGTAAATAGATGGGGGCACTTGACCATCCATTTCTCACCAAAAAATCAAGAGTGTCCTCACAGTTCCCTTTATATAATAAAAAGTTCAATGAAACAAATTTCACTGGGAAAAAAATTTTTTGGGGCCCAGAGTCTAATCCTCCAAAGTGTTTCAAGCCACACAAAATTGGTGGGAGAATTAAAAAATTTAAAACCCGCCCGACTTGCTTCAAAAAATTGAGCATAAATCACCAAATCTTTTAAAACCGTACGTGTCCTCCATAGGAATGATTACTCTGGGTGGGGGTAACCTTTTGTGGTTGCGGCTTGAAATTCCAATTAGATTTGAATGGGTTGAATCTTGTTCAGAGAGTTGATCCTGGCAAGGGCGCCACTTGTGAAGGTTACTCAGCCCTGTTCAACTTCAGTCAGTATTTTCTAGGTGGCTCCTCCCCAGGAAAATTAATGTATAGAAAAAAAAAATTAAAAAATGAAAACATAAACCTTTTTTAATTAGATTTAAAATATAAAACACGTAAACATAAAAAATTGATCCTCTTAAAGAAAATGAAAAATGAAAAAAATTAAAAAACGAATTCAACGCTAATATTTATAAACTTGGGTGCTGGGGGGGGGGTGACACTGTTTTTGTTGAAATCGGGCCGTTGGGCTGATGATGGTTGAAGGGGGCAGGTCGAGGGGGTTGGGTTTAAAAACCCCCCGGGTTCGTTCTTCACAGTATAGGGGTGAGAATTTATCCCGAGGGAAGGGAAAAAGCGGGTTTTTTACCATTGCAATGATGGGGGGTTTTCCTCTTGCAAATTTTCTTACAGGGACGGGCAAGTATCTTTTAAAGGGACCCCTCAGGAAGTTATCCATCTCCCCCGTTCACTCGTTATTGAGGGGAAACCCTCTCTGCCCTTCCAAGCTAAAAAAGATAGACAGGTTCCCCCCATTTGTTTAAAGAAATATTTCCCCCTGATAATAAAAATTCCCTAAAAGATGTGGTGTAAAGGGGGTTTACGGGAGTTATTTCTTGAAGTAGCTTTAGGTAATTCGTTTTGATAAGGCCCTGCCCCCTTTTTTGGCCGTGGGCCCTTTCTGAAAGTGTTCCCTACTTCTTATTTTCTTATGTTATTATTACCCCCGGGTCGCAGACCCAAGGGGAAAGGGAAAAAAGGGTTTATTTTTGGGTCAAAATTTGAAGTTTTCCCAACCAAAAAACCACTAGATTAAAAGGGGCGGGGCCAGGGCTTACATTATGCTGGGAGCTGTGATCTGGGTGAACTTTTGGGCCCGGACCCCCAACACGTCACCTTTCGGGGGGGGGGGAAAGGGAAGGGGGGGAAAAGGGATAGCGGGAGTTAGACTGACCCTACCTTAACAAGCACCCGGCATTTCAAACTATCATTTTCCCGGGGGGGGGGAAAAAAGGGCCCGGGGAATAGCGGGAGTTTTGATTAATTTTTCCTTAAACAAGTAGCCGGCAATGAAACAATGTTACTATTTTCGCATTTTCCCATCTAAATTTAAATTTTCCCCCCACAAAGAACTTCTACCCACTTTAAAACTTCTCCTCTGACTTTTTGGGAAACCCAAAAAAGGTTTTGTACTGGCCATTGACAACTTAGGTTTTTTGAAACAAAGTAAGAGGTCTCCTCAAGGTTTTGGGTCTAAGGTCAAGTAGAAAAATGGGAAGAAGACCCCGAACCCGGGACTCAAAACCCCCTCATTTGTCCCTAAGTCATAAGGAAGGACAATTTGGGGCCCCCCCCGGGGCCCGTCTCCATAGAGAAGTTTTAAAAAAATGAAAATCCCCCAAAGGGGTCACTGGGAAAAATTTTCCCCCATGGCAAACAAAGCACAGGGAAAAATTGAAAAACCAAAACCCCCTTTGGGTTTTTAAAAGGAAACAAAGTTTTTCCCTTTTAAAAAGGACTTTAGAATCGGAAAGGGGCCCGAATCTTCCCATTTAAATCTGGGATGATAGGGTGTGGGAAGAGGGCTTCCCCCAAGAAGTTGGGGTTTAAAATTGCATTTAAATCCGATGTGGGAAATTTTTGTCCCACGTCAGAAAAATTTTTTCAGGGGTGGGCCCCCCTGGAGAAGATGGACAAAAGGGGGTTCCGCCCCTCTGTTGTGGGGTTTTGGTTTTTTTAAAAGGGAAGGGTTTTAGGGAAACTCGAAGATAATCAACTTTGTTTAATTTTAATCTATTCCACCCGATTTAAAATTTAGGATAAAGGACCCAAAGAATTTTAATAGCAATTCTTTCAAAAAAAGGGCCGTTTAAAAACTGGCCCTTTTGACCAAAGGAATCGCCTGGTACCTGGGGGGGGATGACAGTTTGGGAAACCCTTTTCACGATCAAAAATAGGGGAGTGACATTGAGGACATTTTTTGGGCCCAAAAATATGTTTCCCCAAATTTTTTTTAAGGTTTTTTTCAATGCGAGGAAAAAATCCGGGCCCCTGGGAGTCATGAGCCTTTTAAGAACAGTCCTTGCATTGACTTTAAACCCAAGAAAGGGAAAATCTGTTTTTTCATCTGAATTTAATTTGGGAAAACTGAACCCGGGACAAAGGGAAAAAAAAACATTTTATATATTCCCCCCCCCCCCCCCCCCCCCCCCCCCCCCCCCCCAAAAATTTTTAAAAAAATTTTTCCTTTGGAAACTTGATTTTTTTTTTAGCGGCATTATGGCAATTTTGAAAAAGAAGGGCCTTTTAAATTGACCCCAAAAGGAAATCTTTCGATATTTTCTAAAGGCTTTAAAAATCAAAGGAAAATCAAAGGATGGACAGTAGGAGAAGCCTGGACTTTGGTCTGAGCCTTAGTGAAGACATTTATAGTATCGGAGGTGATATCTTCACTTTCATCTAATAAGTGAACCGGTGGTCCTACTACCTCGCTTTCGAGAGTAGCATCACTGGTTTTTAATCCCACATGAATCTCACGAGACATTGTCTCATCTGAACTTTCGAGGGGCTTCTCTGACTCTACAGGAAGAGGATCTGAAACACTTATGTCCATCTTTGGTGCTGAAAGGTCAACCTCAGAAGTAAGAATGGCACCTTTTACATTACCTATTAGTACGGAGCAAGAAGTGATGGGAGCTAGTACGGCTTCAGACCAACCTGTGAACCATTTAGACCTAATGTAACAACGGATGGTAGGAAAAGTGTCCGTACGGCCCAAGTAGTCTGAAAGTATAGCAGAGGAATGAGTTTCTTTAAGGTTAGGGAACAGCTTATCAGAAATGACTATACATGTGCATCCAGTGTCTCGTAAAATGGTAGATACATTAAGTCCATTAACTGTTCCTGAACAGAAGGGTGCTTGGTCATTACAGTCTTTAAAATATCTTCCAACTTTTTGGACCTTCTTAGAAGGACAATCTGGACGTTTATGTCCCTTAACACCACACAAATGACAAACAGGAATAAAAGAAGTCATTTTACTTTGCATTAGAGGCTTTGATTTCTTAAGGTCTGATGAACCCTAGCCCTTAGGGTTCGATCCCTTTAGGTCTTTATAGGAATTGTGAGCCTCAGGATACAGGTCAGCAGCCTCAGCAACTTCCTCAGCTTTAATCAGGTTACGTTCCCTGATGAATGTTCGTATCTGATGGGGAAGAGCTGTCAGGAACTGGTCAGCAACCATGAAATCTCTAAGAGATTCATATCTGTGATCAATTCCTGAACTCTCTATCCAAACGTCGAACAAACGAAAGAGTGTTACCTGTAGCTGCTGAAAGTTCTGGCCCGGCTGTAAGGTGGCATACCTGAAATCTTTCCTGTAAGAATTTGTGGTTTTTTTTATATGCTTTAAGGATTGCCTTCTTCAGTAGGTTATAATTACATATGATATCCTGCGACAAAGTTGCATAGATATTCAAGGCTGTACCAGAAAATTACATTCCTAACCTGGTAGCCCAGGTGTCAGCAGGCCATTCACAGAGGGTAGCGGTATTTTCAAACCTGATAATGTATGAAGTTATGTCTTCCCCCTCTGTGAAGGGAGGTAAATTATATGTTGGAATATGTGCACTGACTGCACGTTGTTCCATTACTCCTTCATCTAATTGTTGTTGTGTAAAAGTTAACTTTTTATTCTCTAATTCAGGGCGAGATTTTTCGAGCTCGCGATCCTTTTCTCTCTCTATTAACTCATGTTCTCTAGCTTTTTCCTCAACTTCTCTATCCTTTTCTCTTTCCTCAAGTTCCCTTAATTTAACCTGTTCCTCACATATCTTAGCTTGTTCCTCAAGTATTTTAGCTTGTTCCTCACGTTCCCTATCCTTTGCTCTTTCCTCAAGTTCTCTTAATTTAACTTTTTCTTCACGTACTCTAGCTCTCTCCTCACGATCAAGTCTATGACGCTCCTTTTTGTCTTCCCCTCTCTCTCCTAACTGTCTTTCTTGGATTTCTCTCTAAATTCTCTCTCCCCTCTGTCCTTTTTCTCTTCTCTTTCGATTCTCTCTTCTCTCTCCTTTTCTTTTTCTCTTTCTATTCTCTCTCCCCTCCCTTTTCTTCTTCTCTTTCCCTTTCTATCTGTCTTTCTTCTCTCTAAATTCTCTCTCTTTCAAGTCTTTCCTGGATCTTAGCACTAATGAAAGATTCTAAATTTTTCCCTGTTATTCCTAACTTACTTCCAGCGTTCATCCAAAACTGGTATTCCTCCATACTTGCAAGAATAACTTAAACTATCAGGGGAAATGAAACGGGTATTAAAGAAAACGGAGGGTTCAATTTCCTGCTCCGCTCAAACTGTAAATTAACCAGAGGCTCGATCCCTACTTCAATTAAACAATATGTATTAATTAAAACGATGGGTTCTATGCCGGCTCCGAGCAAACAGTAAGTAGAATGGGGTCACTTGACCATCCAATCTTCTCAACAACAAATCAAGAGTGCCCTATGACAGTTCCGTTGATATAATAAAGAGCTCAATGAAACAAATTGTCACTGGAAAAAACTCGGGTCCCTAGAGTCTAATCCTCCAAAGTGTTTCAAGCTCACACAAAAATAGATGGCAGAATTAACTAGTATTCCTGCCTTGGCTTGTCTTACAATAAATTGAGACTAACAATCACCAAATCTTTTAAATACCTGTACTGTAGTCCTACCATAGAGAATGATTACTCATGGCTGGTGGTAACCATCTGTGGTATGCGGCATTGAAGTTCCAATGGTAGATTCGAGATGGAGTTGAATCTTGATTCAGTAGAGTTGATCCTGGCAAGGTCGCCACTAGTGAAGGCTTACTCAGCCCTGTAACATCTTCAGACAGTATTACCAAGGCTTGTTCCTCCTCAGGAAAATTCGTGAATAGAAAAAGAAATAATAACAGACAAACATAAACACTTTATTATATAGGAAATATAAAACACTTAAATATGAAATATTAATCCTACATTAAAGAAAATGAAAAATGAAAAATATAAATGATAACTGAATTCAACGATAATATATATAGGGGTGTCTGGTGTTGGTGACATTGAGTGTTGTTGAAATCGTAGCAGTTGCTGATGATGGGGGGGGGGTCGCAGGTGTTGGTTACAACCCACCAGTTCGTTCTTCACAGTATAACCTTGAGTATTATATCCCGATGATAGGAAAGCAGGTTCTTTACTGCTGCAATGATGAGGGGTTACGTCCTGCAATTTCATACAGGTGCACAGGTAATTAAATCCAAAAAGGGAAGTCTCAGGACGTTAGTCCATCTCCATCAGTTCTACTCGTTGATTGGCAGGTGATCCTCTCTGTCATCCAAGCTGGAAAGATAGACAGGGTACCCACTGCTTAAGAAATCACTCTCCATGATAAGTACAATACCTAAAAGATGTGGTGATTATCACAACAGTCAACTTAGGGCAAGACTGAAAGGAATAAGTTTATTATTGGTCAAAAGTGAAGCTTTCAAACAATAAATCCACTAGAATACAAGCAGGCATGTACTTACAGTAGTGTTGGGAGCTGTGAGTCTAGTGATTACTGTTTGGACCGGAGCCCCACACGTCACCTTTCGGGGGGGGGGGGAAGAAGGAGGGGAAGGGATAGCCGGAGCTAGACTGACCCTACCTTAACAAGCAGCCGGCAGTCAAACTATCACTTTCGGGGTGGGGGAAAAAAGGCGGGAATAGCGGGAGCTTGACTTACCCTACCTTAACAAGTAGCCGGCAATGGAACTATTGCTACTATATACTCCCTCGCTACTCCTATCTATTGAACTTTTCCCTCACATTTATCCATTTAGGGTCATTTTTTCTTTTAATCTGATTTCCCTATTCGGAACATAAGTTGTCTGAGCAGCTAGAACTATGCTCTGGAGTCTCTCCAGATATGTTTTTGATCACTTTGGTATCCTTCTAATAACAAAATTTGGTGCTTTCTAAATATAGACCTCAGGAGTATGTCGCAAGTGTTTAATCAGGCCTACCTGCTACCTGGAGGTCTACCTTATGGAGTTCCTAATCAAACTTAGGAGGTAGACTCCAGGTAGCAGGTAGGCCTGATTAAACACTTGCGACTTACTCCTGAGATCTATATTAGAAAGCACCAAATTTGTCATTAGAAGTATGCCAAAGTGATCAAAAACATATCTGGATAGACTACAGAGCATAGTTCTAGCTGCTCAGACAACTTATGTTCCGAATAGGGTTATCAGATTAAACAAAAAATGACCCTAAATGGATAAATAATAGATTAAAAAAATCATTGGTCAAAAGAGAGGCATATATAGGCGAATTAAAAAGGAGAGGCAAATTAAAAGAGGGAGGGAAGAAAAAAAAACATGTGGGGTGTGCTAAACATCATGGTCACAGGCAGTGATCGTCGAGGGAGCATCACTGCACGCCTTCCTGCATCTGGACAGATACTGCAACACAGGAGATATCGCTGCGGCTGAGCTCTGACGTAACGGAGTAGTCTCCTCTAGAACGGTGAAGCAGTCATCGTAGGAGTCACTGCAGGTTTTCACTCAACCTGGGGCACAACCTGCTTGTGCCCTTGAGTGAATTTATAACCAATGATAAACATCTCCGGAGGCTTCTTACTTTATTTGCAAAGTCGTGGTGGGTACACAAGCTTGTATGTTGAGTGCCCATGGCCCGGGAGGGCCATGCCCCAGAGGGAGAGAGCTAGCAGGATTGTTGTCTGCTTTTAGGCCGCTGAGTGAGATACCGAGTGGGACCAGCGTCCCACTGACCTTTGCAAGCTTAGAGGGCAGCACCTGAGTGCCACAAAATATGAACTAAGCTGGCAGACAGCATAGGCTGTCTGTGCAGACAGTACAGGCTGTCTGCATTTGCTCGGCCACTTACCTCGCGTCGTCCTGATGTTGGCAATACTGGTGGTAAAAAAAATTCGGTGTCTCTCTCGTAGGAACAGGTCACAGAACGCAAAATAAAAACATGTATATGCATATGGACATGGAAAAAAAACTTCATACAGGGAGGAAAGAAAAAAATGTGGGGTGTGCTAAAACATTGTGGTCATAGCAGTGAGCCTCGAGGGGCATCACTGCACGCCTTCCTGCATCTGGACAGATACTGCAACACAGGAGACATCGCTGCGGCTGAGCTGTGATGTAACAGGGTACAGTCCCCTCTGGAACGGTGAAGCAGTCATCATAGGAGTCACTGCAGGTTTCACTCAACCTGGGCACGACATGCTGGTGCCCTCGAGTGAGGCATCGTCTAAACTCTGCAACTGGGGCAGGACTTCTGGCAAGCGACTCAGGAGGACACTTCTCGACTGGTACTGTCGCTGGGCTGTCACTTCCGGCGAGCGTGGAGTAAGTCGTGGAGTCTCACTACCAACTCATCACACCAACCTGAGATGAGAGAGCTAGCAGTCAAAGCTTGTGACACGAGGCTGACAAGCACCTGCCGACAGGGCTAAACCGCAGCTTGACGAGTGTCATTCTCTCGGCAGTTGGAGTTACAGCAGAGGTTAGTATAAGCATCCCCAGACTTGTTTCTCTACATATAACTGCACTCTGAAGGTCTGCAGGTGAAGTGAAACAAATTTCGATGGGAATCGTAGCAGGTACGATTCTGCAGAACATGTATGAGCGACGAGCATAAGAGCTTTCTGTAGAAGTGGCTCATACGCTCAGGGCTGACTAATATCAGCTGTCAACCACGCTGGTCACACCGGGTGACAGGCAACTAAGTGCTACACAGGGGTCTGGTCGCAGACCTGTGGTTGACACTCAGCTGGGCTCAAGACCACACAGGACACATGGAAAACTTTACACTCACTCACGGTACATGCGGTACAACATGGCTTTAACTAACAAATGATGCTTTTCTGTGCACAAAATTGACACTAAGCCATACATTAACATGTGAGAACACTGACTGAGAGGAATTAATTAACACACAACATATATCTTTTCTCAATTTTCTCGACAATACTGACATAATTACTGAAACACTCGATGTGACATCATGTGATGTCAGGTGTGACGTCGCGAGGTGACGTCAGCAGCACTGTGACGTCGGCAGACATCTTGAGGTGACTTCAGGCAGACATCATGATGTCGGCAGCAGCAAACCACAACATGCAGCCTGGGACATCTGGCTTGGTAATCCACGTGGCTTGAAGATCCACGTGACATCGTCCCACCCCACGGGCGTCAGGATCCATGTGGCGTCGTGATCTACGTGGGATGCTGATCTAAAGGAGCATCGAGTGGTCTCGAGCACTTGGATAACCGGCTCTGGCAATGAATTCACATGGAAAACACAGCAAGGGAGTGAGTACATAGTGGTTGGAATCTGGTGGGTATACAGTAGGGCGAGCATGGGTGAGGTGAGGAACGGCCACTTCCTCCTTCCACAAACACGGAGACACACACACTGGACGCAGAAATCACCATTAAATCACCTCTCGCTTGCTGAAATAGCTGTGCTGAGCTGAACAACAACAGCAAACATATAAATGCGCTGAACACGTGACTTGAAGAAACAGCAGGGACGCTGTAGAGTGAGGTCACGGGATGCCACTTACAATTCTCGAAGAAATTTGCAAATTTCGGCTAGATCCTGCTTTTACCTGTGTCTGGATCTGAAACGTGGCCCCGAC